>JADLSH010000061.1:1200000-1800000 GCA_016169945.1 Trachythela sp. YZ-2020 | reverse complement strand
TTAGATAATGCTACTGTGAGCTGCTCTACACAGGGCAAGCTGAAAAATTGCGTGACCGCGTTTATAATCGAATCACATTCATAAATACTTCATAAATAGATGTTATTAATAGATGAAAACTTCATAAATAGATGTTATTTACCGCCAGGGAGGTCCGGTCTGGAAAAATATTTTCGCGACCTTCGGTCTCGGTCCGCTTCTGAGACCGAGGTAAGATATTTTTCAAGTACTGACTGACCCAAACAGTAAATAACGCATTACTTTTTTTTGTTCCATATTAAATTGCATCATAAAAAATTCCAGTGTTGCGAACTAAGTTTGAGATTACTGGTGTTGCGTAATCAAGCGTCGCTGAGAAACATTTAAAAACACGCCTGCGAAATCAGTAGAAATGTACACACGTTTTTCAAGGTTATGGTAGCTAGAAAGCCTAGCAATGAATCGTCTTCCCTTTTGGTCTGGGGTTTGGGCGCTTTACAAATATTGTTGCTTCGATATGAAAAGGTCCATGCTCGCTTGCTTTGCTTTGCTGCCAAAAAACATCGCCAAAATATAATTTGGTTTTGATTAAATCGACGCTTTTCTACTCAAAAGACAACGAAGCAGATATGCTGATTAAAAGTTTGTACTTCTCTGGTTGTTCTACCATAATAACAAGTTTGAAAAACACTTTCTTGTTGTCATTGTTTATGAAAAATATATGACACAATTGAGTCAACAAATCTATGTATTACACTGCAGTTGAACGTGTTTTTGAAAGTTTGATGTTTAAGGAAAAGTTGTGTGTTCAAATCTTTCTGTTTCAATGTATATTTTTTGACTCTAGTTTAAGGGTAGCTGAGATGCTGAATACTGCATAAGTATTTATTAAAGCGAAACAAATACAGTACAAATATTTGGTGCTTTTTTCGCATTTTCGTCAGAAAAGTCGTGAAAAATATTTCCAAAAATAATCCAACCAAAATGTGCTTGAATTATATTAACTTAGTCAGTTACTCCTTAGACGATGTCAAAATTTAATCTAGCTTAAATTTTATGTTAAAAACGAGAAAAGTAATAAGTATAAATACAAACAATATCAAGCTACGGCTTCGGCTTGGCCGACATGCATCATGCATCATATCTTTTGAGAATTTGCCGTAATTTGATTTTTAAAACTGATGAAAAGTAACCGTAACACAATAAACAGCAGTGTGAACATGTTTTTTCATCTTAAACAGTGTTTCAATTGTACAAAAAACAACAAATGTCAAATATTTTCGATAGAGTAAAGTCGAAGCCCTACTGAAAACGCGCAGTTTTAGCAAGTTTTAACGATGAAAAACCGCACATAAACAAAAATTAAATAAACAGGCATACCTTTTTCATCGTGTCTTGAAATATTTGGAAAATTATAGTCTTTAAAAAATGCAAATCTCTATCCTTGTGCAAATTCCGACGCAAATTCAATTGTCGGCGAATTAGTACCTAGAGTAGTTCCTGGAAACCAGCCAGTTTGAGCACTTCAACAGCAACAAGACAACACTTCAACAGCCAAAAAGTGAGAAAAATATCACAGCTGCCATAATATTGAGTAAAGTATATGAATTTCATGTAAAAAGATATGTTTCCTTCAACATTTTTGACTGTCGGCTTTCAAATTTGCAAATATGTTTTGATTAGGCAACGCCACTGATCTCGAACCACACTGGAATCTTATATACATTCAATTTTTCATGAAGGAAAAAACTAAAAAGGTTATTTACCGCTACGGTCGGTCCGTACTGAAAAATATTTTCCCTAGGGCTCGGGAAAATGTTTTCCCAGTAACGACCTCCTAGCCGGTAAATAACATATATTTATATTGACTGAAATATTTTTCGTAATAGTTGGAATTTAAGTCAAATTTTAACCTTTTGCAGATATTAAAATCGTGTGCAGACATTAAAACCTTAAAATTACCTCAATCATAGTTAATGTTTCAATATAGCATGAAATCATCAATGCTATAAATGCAATAAAAATTCAGTTAGCCCTTACTGGATAAAAAGGATAGTTAGTGTAATCGGAAATACATTTTACTTTGTGAGATAATTTTTGACTTAAAACTACTTCTTTCATTAAATTCCATACTGTAGATGTCTGTCCGTTGGTGGAAAATATATTACTTGAAACGTATGAATTCCAGAAACAATGTGCTCAGAAATGTTTGCAAGATGCTTTCTGTGCTGGGATCATCTTTAATGAAAAACAACTGAAGAAGCCAAATTGTCAGTTAACACACAAACGTGATCACGACTTTTATGCCTGCAACAAAGATGACAAAGGCTGGAATTTTTATCATCCTGTTAAACCCAGGAAGGTAAAAGAATATATTTTGTATTATACATACTATATTTCCTATATCATTACGGTATTGAGCACTACCCGAAATCATTCGTATGAAAACGATAAAGCTATATCTTGAAATTAAACAAAAACATTTATACCTAACATTAAAACTGATTCCATTGGTTAATTTGACACTAAAAGTAAGAAGATCTGTGGATTATTAAGAAACTACCAAACCAACTGCTTCTACTGACATAGCAAAAACACTGAGTTATCTCGTGAAGCATGGAGAGGTAGGAAGTGTATACAAAAAAATAATGTGGGATAACCAAGAACATAAGCGTTTGGTTACAGTGCAGGTAGAGATGAACAATATGCGCGACGTTGGGTAAAGATGCAAGAGTAATAGGGTTGAGAAAAATTATTTTCAATATTTTTCAGATAGTTGCATTCTTCAGCAAAACTCGTGAATAACCCACAGCATATTCAAAGAACCAAACTATTGAAGAGAAACGTTTAATGCATGTTTTTATTATATTTTATCTATTTTCTTATTCATTTAAGGTTCCATGTAATAAAATAAAGAATTGTAAAAATGGAGGAAAGCTCAAAGATGGACCTGGTTCAGATCCTTACAGATGTCAATGTCCAAAGGAATACAAAGGAGATCTTTGTGAAGATTTTGGTAAGTTGCTAAATATAACCTGCCTCGAAGAATGTTCTCAACAACATTGAAATTTACAAGTAAACAAACATTAATGTATTTCATAACCTATAATAGGAGGTTATGTTTTCGCCTTGGTCCGTTTGTGTGTTTTTATGTGTGTGTTTGACTGCCAGCACGATTACTCAAAAACTATAGAACAGTTAATACAATTTTGTTGAGTTAATGGCCCTAAGATAAAGGACAAATCGGTCAAAAGTTGGGTGAATATGGCTTTCTTTTTCCGAACTGAAAAGAGCTAAATGCCTAATTAAGGTCCCTATAATTAATGCATGAGTACTTTGCATGATCGGTAGCGGAGTTATGCAATCTCAATGTGCCCTCTAGTTTCGGTTTTATTGCAATTACCCGGACGTACACTGCCGGACAGACCTACTACCCTCGCCCCAAACTTAGGTTCAGAACGGCGCTTATAAGGTTTTAATTAGGGATTAACGTAATAATGACATTAATTTTGAGAGAAAAGGATGTCATATCATTTTTAAATCGGATGTTAAACAATAATGTATATTGAAAGCATAGGTTTATGAGTTCTAATCTATTATCCCAAGTGATGTGGTAAGGACGTATAATTTCAGTGGTATTACAGGAAGAAAGCTACAATTTATAATGGTAGCTTTCTCAGTTATAATTATTCTCCCTAGGGGTTCAGTAAGTCCATGTCTTATTGTTCCAGTGATATTACAACGGGAGATTTAAACTAAACTAATATATTTTATAATTAATAGTTCTAAATCAAATATTTATACTTCTATCAGTTCTAAACTGTTCTTATTAAATTATTGGCCTAGTAAATACAGGAGGAGATTCTACTTTACTGACTTTATATACTTGATCGCTTTATTTGTTCTAGAGGTCCGGTAAGGACATTTCGTTCATTATTAGTACAGTTAAAAGCAGGGCATTTCTTTCCCGTTAGGGGAGGGCATTTCCTTAAACGGCACGTTTATTATTTTATATATACATAATTTTTTTACTAAGAAGTTTTGTATGAGAGTTAAAAATCCATATATGGATTAAGCCCCCTCTTAAATAAAGCCCCCACCCCATTTTCAGAGGAAGGATTTTTATTAGCCCCTCCCTCCGTCACAACAAAGAAAACAGTCCATGGAATCATGTGCTCCTTTAATAAACTGATTTCCACATTCTTGAACTTTATGGACAATCTGTGGGATTACGTCCTTCTGTCTTGAACATTTATTTGCAGTGCGTATACTTAAATATTCTAGGGATCCGGAGCCTTCTCTCCAGGGAATATTTTGAAAGGTAGGATCTGTGCAATAGCAAATTTCTGCATTAATCTGGGACACTAATTGGCAGTGATATCTATTTTTGTATCACTTTACTTATTTTTTGAGGGCACCCTTTAACTCAGGCCAGGTACAATTGGCCACCTTTTCCACCTGTCTGGGCGCCCTGGCTACCGCTAGAGTTAACCCTTCATGTAGCACTTATGCTGACACATCTGAAAAGCAATTTACATACACACCGATCCTAATCGTTACTTATCGTAAATTCAATTGTTTTGTATTTAAAAAATAGGTACGCTAAGCGTACATGTATCTGCGCTAAGATCAAAGATATTCATGGTTGAAAAACATTCATATTTTCCATTTCTCCTCAATAATGAATATAGCACGAACAATTTAAATTATTACGTTATGATAACATATTAGACCTTGAAGGAAAATATAGTACGCATCTAAAATTAGGGTAGTAATAAAAGAGACAAATTGCATGGGAAAGTGATTGTTTCATTTCTTATGTGGGACTTTATGTGCAAATTACTACATAACTTTTTAGAAAGTCTACCAGTTGATCTCTTAGGAATGGATGTGTTTCATCTGCATTTCTATTGTTTATATATTCTATTTTAGGGTACATGTTTATTGAAAGAGTGTTACACCCACCCAGCCCCCTAGTTTGCATTCGTTCACAACAGCTCGAGAAGAAATGCCAAGCTGTCCCTCGATCATTAAACTCATCGAATATCAAAACTAAGCTACATATGAATTGACGTTGACTATAGAAAAGTGAAGCAATAACACTTTTATGAGTCAAATTTACCTAAACAAGTAAAAAAAATTATACGTTTTCAAACTTTTTATGTTACTTGCTAAAATACTATCTCAATAATTCGCCAATAATACAAAAAATATAAATTCCATTGTTTTAATGTATAATATCCATCGTTAAATTATAGAAAAATCCCCATATTAACAATGCTCGCTCTAGTGTAATCCGCCATCTTGATATATTGGTATCTATCCAGTTCCATGGAAAGATCAAAGAGTAACATTAGCAATATTGAATATATATTTTGTGTTTCAAGACACAGATTACAATTTTGCTCTGCTAAAACCAACAGCACAGTCTTCAACAAGGGATCAATGGCAAGTTGGCATTTTATCATCAAATTACGCCGTGGATGGTATCAAAGCTGATACTTGCACATCAAATGGGGTTCGGTCATGTGCGCATCTTGATACTGCAGAGGAGCAGTGGTGGCGAGTAGACCTACAGGTATGCAATCACTGATCTGCATTAATAAGGGCCATATTGAGGTTATCACCACAACTTTACTTCGGCGATGCTTATAAAAGTGGAGTAATAAGAGCAAAGAAATTGATGGAACTTGCAACAAAACAGACTTCGAAACGATCAAATAAAAAGGTGAAAACGATCAAATAAAAAGGTGAAAACGATCTAATAAAAATCCCTTGTGTTAGTATACTTTTTTATCATAATTTGGCTCAGTGTTCAACGTGGGAAACTTACAAGTGTTCTATACAATACAATACAATACAATACAATACAATACAATACAATACAATACAATACAATACAATACAATACAATACAATACAATACAATACAATACGCAATGTGTACGTATACAATAACGTATAACGTATCGTAATGTACACGCACGTAATCAACGTAAACGTACAATGTAATGTACGTAATGCAATGCAATGCAATGCAATGCAATGCAATACAATACAATACAATACAATACAATACAATACAATACAATACAATACAATACAATACAATACAATACAATACAATACAATACAATACAATACAATACAATACAATACAATACAATGCAACGCAACACAAGGCAATGCAATGCAACGCAACGCAACGCAACGCGACGCAATGGAACGCAACGCAACGCGACGCAATGCAACGCAACGCAACGCGACGCAATGCAACGCAACGCAACGCAACGCAACGCAACGCAACGCAACGCAATGCAATACAATACAATGCAGTGCAGTGCAATAATACAACACTACACAACGCAACGCAACGCAATGGAACGCAACGCAACGAAGTGCAATGCAAACTCGGCTATCTACTCTACACTATATTTACAAGTCTAAGAAAAGGAAATTAAAAGACTATTTACACGTTTAAGACTAATGATGAAATTTGTGGAGCTCATAGCCATTGGTCAAGGACAAACCGATTAAATTTTGGTTAAATTTAAATGAAAATTGGATGAGAAATTCACAAAAGTTTGTTTTCCTTTCCCTTTCTTTCAATTAGTGCATGTATAATTTATATAGGGATAGTTGACTCAATTTGCTGGCGGAGATACTCAGTTTCCGAGTGCCCTAGCTTTATTTTGAATGGTGGTTGCTAATATGGATATTTACTCAGGAAAACCAATCAGATTTATATCTTGTTGAGTTGGAGCGACTAGGGAATTTTTATCTCCTATTTTTTTCCGATGTGTTTCAGGTAGAAATACCAGTGGGTCGTGTCGTTATCACAAACAGGAAGAATTATGAAATTTATAATAGTTTGTTGGATATCGAAATCAACATTGGTAACAATTTAGGGAACGAAGGTCGAGATAACCCAAAATGCGGAGATCGACACTCAGTCCCACAAGCGGAAACTAAAGTAATTTCCTGTTCACCATCCTTGACTGGTAGATATGTTGTCATTCAAGGTTTTCGCCCTTATCCTTTGGTGTTGATTGAAGTTGAAGTATTTGCTGCAGGCCTAGATGTAGAATGATGGATAGTGGGCTCATGCTGGAAATCTATACCCGCCAACCGCACGACCTGCAACTGCTAATCGCACGAACCACATCCTCCAACCGCACGAACTGCAACTGCTAACCGCACGACCTAAGTCGCCAACCGCACTAAACACAACCGCTAACCGCACAAACCAGAACGCTAAATCGTACCAACTGCATCCTTTACCCGCACTAATCGTGAGCGCATTGTTAAGTTCCTTACTACTTCATGTTAGGAACAGATAATAGTTTGAGAAAAATAATTAGATGATGTTAGGGTTTGGCTTGGGGTTAGGGTTGGGGTTAGGGTTAGGGTCAGGGGTTGTGTTAGGGTAAGCACGACCTAGAATAACTACGTGACATATCGTATATCCGCCGATATATTGGTTCAAACTGTTTTGTGTTCCTCACATGAAGTAGTACCCGTTAAGTTGCTTCAAAGCAGTACTGTATTAACGTTAAAAACTTGACCAATGAACAAATGGTTTTCTGTAAACACCCCGCTATAGTGTAGCTTAGTTTTTATTTCAACTTATATTGCAATGTGGATAATTTGATTCAGTTAATAAATAAGTAGAAGCTCAGAGTGCACGTGCACAACAACACGTCGTCCGGTCTTTTATTTAAAAATAATGTAACTGCTATTACGACACAATGATTGTGATTGGTTGGTTATCACAAAAATAGATTATAAATAGAGAAATCATCTTTAAAAAAGAAGTCATAAACATTAATCGCAATAGAAAATCAATGGCAGAAAACATGTTCATATTAATTGGGTACCATTTTGGTACTTACCAATATATTTTGTACGGACCGGTATCCATCAATCTATATAGAGCAATCTGATTCGCTGGCAAGCGGTCAAGCTTTTGGTACCAGTTCTGTATTCGTAAAAATGGCTAATATTGGAACGTGCCGAAGCAAACGTAGCTCTTCAATTCCAAAAAAAGCTTCTTTAAAACATTTCGACGTCCCAAAACTTTTTTTGTACTAAAGCCCAGTTATTTACCTTTTAGTCATTGCTGTAACTACTGTAAAACGTGAGTAGTAAATCCATGTTTTCCAAGTGGTATTTTTTTCTGCTCCATACGTCCATGGTGGCCATCATGAGTGGCTTCAAAGATGGCGGCCAAGTTATCGTTCAGTCTAGAGTTCACTGGGACAATCCCGCCCCCGAGCCTGCGATCCTTTGGGAAGAATCGGAGACTATGGGATAATCAGGAACCAGAAGTGAATATGATTGGTCGTTGATACAGAATGGAATGTAGCAATATAGCGGCAATTAATTATTAACTTTGTAATTTTACATACAAGATGGCTGCCTTTTAGGAGTGTACGAATATTGTTTTTTGTGTATTTCAGAGTAGTTTTAGCAGTAATAAGGTGAATAATCTTCTGCAATATTACACTGAAAATATAGAGAAAGGTATTATTAAGTTTGTACTATTTAATAAATGTCACAAAGGTGAAATAGAACGTGAGAACTTTATTCAAATTTGTGCTGTTATTTAAAGCCTACATACGTTACTAAAATTTTTATATGCTCTATTTTGAAAACATTCCTGCTTATGAAAATCGTTATACTTCATCACAACATTTTATTTGATTGTGAATAACAGAATATTTGATCTATATTTATTTGAATTTAAAAGCAGTTAGTATTTCGCTGCATGCCAAATCTTGTTTATCTTTTTAGTAAATCTTAGATACTATTACAACTAGAAATACATGCATGCAGTAACCCCCTCGCCTGTAAGGCTGTCACATTCCATCACTGCAAAATTATAACAATCATAGAAATAATAATATTCTTTTCACACGTGATTGGTATGCATAATTACATATGCTAATTTATGCAATATACACGGAGTGTTTTTAAAAGATTTTGTTATTGACAAAGATTACAATTTCATAAAAAACTTTGAACTTAGCAAGACAAAAATCAACGAATAATAGAACAAATTGAATAACGTACTTCTTCCATGGATACGTACTAAGTCAGTAAAAATCTGGAGGGTCAGAGGGTCAGTTTCCTCCTGATTTTTCATACAGATTAAATAGGAACCCAAGTTTTGATTTTTAATAAAAATTATACTCTATAAGGGAACATCAATCACTTCCTTTCTATTTATATAATGACACATGTCACGGATAATTTCATAAGCAAGAGATATGTAAATTTATACCTTGTTATAACATAAGTTAAACCAGGAAATTTAAAACAATCCTTATTTCTGAATAAGTTGCGAAATAATGTACTGCTGAACATTATAAAATCATGAAACCAATTAATGCAGGTCCATCAAATCTTGAAAACTATTAAAAATAATTAGCTAAGACATTATTTGTAGGCCTTCATTATTTCTAATTCTCCAAAATCTGTGACGTAATTTGAACAATCGCTAACATGCGAACGGGCATACTCTTGGCATACTCTGGGTAGGAGATTGATAACATTATTAACGATAATTAATTAATTAATTAGTTATCATATTCTCGTAAGCGTGAATGTCACAAACAATGTCTTTCAGTCTCTGATTCACCAACTGGTTCTTCTTTTTTGGTGACGGAAAAGGAATGCGGACAAGCACTTGCTCCAGGATTTCTTTTCAGGCCTGAGAAATTAGTCATCGTCTCAAACAATTTGGTAAAAAATGCGGACGAATTTGTTTTGACAAAACAGCATTCCACAAATTGTCCCTTTTGCAAAATGTGCCTTCGGCAAAATGTGTTTTTCGGCAAACATTTCGTTCGTTAAATTGTCCATTCGGCAAAATCTCCGTCGGCGAATTGTCCAATCGGCTAAAGGCGTTTCGGCAAAATGTCTTTCGGCAAAGTGTCTTTCGGCAAAATGTCCGGCCACCGAAAAGCATGCATGCATAATTTACTAGCATTGAGTAAATACAACATTTAATTGTCTTCAGTTAAAATTGCGCAAGACAACATAGGAAGTTGCACCAGTCTAACGGAGTTAGACCACAGGGAAATTAGTTTTAGATGATGCTACTGCGAGCTGCTCTACACAGGGCAAGCTGAAAAATTGCTTGACCGCGTTTGTAATTGAATCTGCGACTTTCGGCTTTGGCTTGCTAGTTCATGCATGATTACTACCAACTGAGTAACGAGGTAACTCGATTCGAGTAGAGAAAATATTTCGTCACTCAGAGTAGCATCATCCAAAATTAAAGACTTAGATTTATTAGCAAAGATATAAACAGATGTGAAAAGAACTATACTAAGTTCCAAAATATCATCTAAGCTCAGTTGGTAGAGCATTGGGGGTAGCAAACCACAGCTGCTTTTTACAAGGCTCTGGTAAAACTTCTTACCGGAAAGACATTTTGCAGAAGGGACATTTTGCCGAAGGGACATTTTGCCGAAGGAACAATTTGTTGAAAAGACGTTTTGCCGAGTGTTCTTTTCGCAAACTAAGACTCCAAAAACGTTTCCTATGTTTTTGAGTTTTTGGCAGTTTGCGGAAAACTGACAAGTTAACGAACAGACTGTATAATAACATGAATATTAAGAAAAATATTTATTATGATGTAAAGCAGTAGAAATACAAAAATATTTTACGAAAGTTTTTACACAGATATTATACAAACGTGCATGCCTATTATAGAGATTGCGGGAAATATCCCGTAAAAAAGTTATCATATTCTCGCAAGTGTGAATGTCAAAAACAATGTCTTTCAGTCTCTGATTCACCAACTGGTACTTCTTTTTTGTTGACGGAAGAGAAATGCAGACAAGCACTTGCTCCAGGATTTCTTTTCAGGCCTGAGAAATGAGTCATCGTCTTAACAATTTGGAAAATAATGCGGATGAATTTATTTTGACGAAATAGCATTCCACAAATTGTCCCTTTGGCAAAATGTACCTTCGACAAAATGGTTTTTTCGGCAAAAAGTTCGTTCGTTAAATTGTCCATTCGGCAAAATCTCCGTCGGCGAATTGTCCATTCGGCAAGATGTGTTTCGGCAAAATGTCTTTCGGCAAAGTGTCTTTCGTCAAAGTGTCCGGCCACCGAAAAGCATGCATGCATAATTTACTAGCATTGAGCAAATACAACATTTACTTGTCTTCAGTTAATAAAAATTCTGAAGAATTAAGGGAAAATGTTTCATAATAGATATATAAGCACTGGCGTCACTATCAACGACGCCAACCATCTGTTCAGTTTAGAGAAGACATCACAACTGCTAAAAATATGATTACAAAAAGAACAGAACGATGCTGTTAGAGTTCTCGTTACGAAATAAGGTTATTTTGAAGTCATATCAGCAGCGACACCAAAGTCATATCAGCAGCGATCCAAAAGTCTAATTAGATCGCTGCCCTGAGGAATACACTAGACTAAAGTCTCAATACCTTCGGTCGTGACTGGAATTTGTTCTGGGTTTATATTAATTTACCTTACCTGAGTAGTGAGCGAAAACATGTCTGAAATTAGAATTAGTGCATATTCTCCACTTCATAAATAGATGTTATTTACGGGCAGGGACATAGGCGTACGGCACGTGGGGGCAGGGGGGGCACCTGCCCCCCCAAAAATTTGTAGATTGAAGTAATTCGGGCAAATGGTTAACGAATATTCGGGCAAAATAGATTTATTTAGTTTGTATTTAAACCAAAAAACATAATTTTATAATTTAAAGTCCTTTTTATTTACATCGTTTGCGTGTTGTTAAAAAATTTGTGATTTTAAACATAAAAATCCTAGTTTTGGACCTAAAAATAAATTGTAATGGTAGGATTGTCCGGAAAACTTGTTTTTAAGTCCCCCCCCCCCACGTCGACACCCAAAAAATATACTTTATGTGTTAAATAGAAATAAAATTGGTTATTATTGTTATGAAGATGTTGTTATCGAAATTCGGGCAATTGGACAAAGTTATATCAATTCGGGCAAAACTTTGGCTGCCCCCCCAAAGAAAGTTGTGCCCGTACGCCTATGGGCAGGGAGGCCCGCACGGGAAAAATATTTCCCGACCTTCGGCCTCGGGCCGCTTCTGAGACTGAGGGAAAATATTTTTCAAGCACTGGCCGACCCAAGCAGTAGTAAAATAACGCATTAATTATTTAATGCTCCATAGTAAATTGAATCATAAAATATTCCAGTCTAGCGAACTAATTTTGAGATTAGTGGTGTTGCGTAATCAAGCATCGTAACGAATTACCAGAAAAATATTTTGGAAAAGTTTGGAAAAATTTGGAAAAGGTTTGAAAAGTAACCCGAAACCGAATTACCAGAATAATTCACTCAACTGAATTTTGTGACAATTTACTTGAATTGTAACACAAAACCTTCTTCAGCCTTTAATATCTTATAAGAACATTTACAGCAAAATAACCTGCCGCAAACACAAAATAATAACACTTCGCGTAGCGATATATTTTATAATAATCCCCGAGCCGGCGCGAAGCGCCGTGCGAGGGTACTAATTCCGCTCGGAGATTTACACCCGGGTATGTGAAAACATTGTGGAATGCAAAGTCGTCCGCCATTTTTTTTTGTCATGGACTCGACCTTTTCGTAAGTTATGCGCATGCGCAAGTTCAAGCCGAACTTTTTTCAAAAAAGTTTTGCCCTCATTTTATAAGTAAGTCTCTATGTAAGTAAGTTTATATGTTAAGTCACCAAAAGTTATTTAGAGGACAAATTAACAAGAGGAAAAACAGTCGAAAGACCGAAAAAGGAGCGTTTTAAACAGGCAAGTGTCTATTTTTATACATGCTTGCTTTGCCGATTTTTTAACATAGCATGCAGTATAGTTTGTGAATTTGAAAATGTGTAGATCATTCTGTGTGGTCAATACAACATTGATTGATCTTTTTAGTATTGATTCAAATATGTTATAGAAAAATAAAAAAACATTAAATCTCAAAAACCTCATTGCAAAAGCAAGTGCGAAGTATAAAAATACTCCTCGAAAAGCAGTTGAAGTTTTTGAAAATTTCGAAACGTTTTGTGAACGTCTAAGGTTGAATGTTACAGTAAATCAAAGGTAAAAGAGTACATAATATCATACCCACTTTATATAGTTGGGCAATTGATAATTTTATAGTTAAAAACAAAATAATATTTGTACAAATTAAAATATAAAAAATATACAATGTTGCGTGTTACCATGGTTACATTTGTCGAACTTCATGTTAAAATAACTTTTGGGGAGTAAATTGTTTGGTTCAAATGGGCGAGGGGATTCTGCATGCATGAATTTCTAGTTGGTAAACATTATGTAAGACTTTATAGTCTCAGACCCCAAAGTTTACCACGTATACCATTCGATATACCATACACAGAATTTTATGCGCGGTAGATGAAAAATTTTACTAAAAATTCTATTCTTTATTCATCACGATTTATATGATGTCATCATCCAAAATTCAAGACTTAGATTTATTAGCAAAGATATAAACAGATGTGAAAAGAACTATACTGAGTTCCAAAATATCATCTAAGCTCAGTTGGTAGAGCATTGGGGGTAGCAAACCACAGCTGCTTTTACAAGGCTCTGGTAAAACTTCTTGCGGAAAAGGCATTTTGCAGAAGGGACATTTTGCCAAAGGGACAATTTGTGAAAAGACGTTTTGCCGAGTGTTATTTCCGCAAACTAAGACTCGAAAAACCTTTCCTATGTTTTTGAGTTTTTGGCAGTTTGCGGAAGACTGACAAGTTAACGAACAGACTGTATAAAAACATGAATGTTAAGAAAAATATTAATTATGATATAAAGCAGTAGAAATAGAAAAATATTTTACGAAAGTTTTTACACAGATATTATACAAACGTACATGCCTATTATAGAGATTGTGGGTAATAGCCCGTAAGAAATTTATCATATTCTCGTAAGTGTGAATGTCAAAAACAATGTCTTTCAGTCTTTGATTCACCAACTGGTACTTTTTTTTGGTGACGAAAGAGGGATGCGGACAAGCACTTGCTGCAGGATTTCTTTTCAAGACTTAGATTGATTAACAAAGATATAAACAGATGTCAAAAGAACTGTACTAAGTTCCAGAATATCACCTAAGCTCAGTTGGTATAGAGCATTGGGGTAACAAACTACAGGTGCTTTTTACAAGTCTCCGGTAAAACTTCTTGCCGAAAAGACACTTTGCCGAAGAGACATTTTGCCGAAGGGACATTTTGCCGAAGGAACAATTTGTCGAAAAGACGTCTTGCCGAGTGTTATTTCCGCAAACTAAGACTCCAAAAACGTTTCAATGTTTTTGAGTTTTTGGCAGTTTGCGGAAGACTGACAAGTTAACGAACAGACAGTATAATAACATGAATGTTAAGGGAAAGATTTATTATGATATAAAGCAGTAGAAATACAAAAATATTTTACGAATGTTTTTACACACATATTATACAAACTGACATGTCTATTAGAGATTGTGGCCCGTAAGAAAGTTATCATATTCTCGTAAGTGTGAATATCACAAACAATGTCTTTCAGTCTCTGATTCACCAAACTGGTACTTATTTTTTGGTGACGGAAGAGGAATGCGGACAAGCACTTGGTCCAGAATTTCGTTTCAGGCCTGAGAAAAGAGTCATCGTCTCAAACAAAATTTGGAAAATAATGCGGATCAATTTATTTTGACGAAATAGCATTCCACAAATTATCCCTTTGGCAAAATGTACCTTCGGCAAAATGTTTTTTCGGCAAAAAGTTCGTTCGTTTAATTGTCCATTCGGCAAAATCTCCGTCGGCGAATTGTCCATTCGGCAAAATGTGTTTCGGCAAAATGTGTTCCGGCAAAATGTTTTTCGGCAAAATGCCTTTCGGCAAACTGTCCGGCCACCGAAAAGCATGCATGCATAATTTACTAGCATTCAGAAAATACACCATGTACTTGTCTTCAGTTAATCAAAATTCTGAAGAACGACTGATACTACCAACTGAGTAACGAGGTAGAGATAATATTTCGGCACTCATAATTTACTGGCATTGAGTAAATACAACATGTACTTGTCTTCAGTTAATGAAAATTCTGAGGAATTATGGAAAAATGTTTCATATTAAATTTATTAGCTCTGGCGTCACTATCAACGACGCCAACCATCTGTTCAGTTCAGAGAAGACATAACAACTGCTAAACTGAATTTACTGTCTTGTTTCGGAAGCAAAATGAAAAGCCGATTCGGAAAAGCGCTTATTTCACCCAAATTTCTGTTCATGTTCTTGCTGCCTCTTCCTGTCATGTTACAAGAAGACTCCTGCACTCCAGCAACTATTGTTGCCATGCCTTTTCGTGGGCTGCATAAAGGTAAGTTTTAAAGTAACTCATATGTTAGTTACCGTTCTATTTTTCTCTCCTTATTATTGGCCTATCGCTATTCCTCTTTATCATTGGATTTTCACTGTTTCTTAAGAAAATAGTGTAAGACAACATAGGAAGTTGCACGAGTCTAATGGTGTTAGACCAGAAGGAAATGAATTTTAGATGATGCTACGGTGAGCTGCTCTATACAGAGCAAGCTGAAAAATTGCGTGAACAGCGTTTATAATCGAATCCGCGACTTTCGGCTTTGGCTTGCTAGTCCATGCATGATTACCACCAACTGAGTAACGAGGTAACTCGATTCGAGTAGAGATAATATTTCGGCACTCAGAGTAGCATCATCCAAAATTAAAGACTTAGATTTATTAGCAAAGATATAAACAGATGTCAAAAGAACTATACTAAGTTCCAGAATATCACCTAAGCTCAGTTGGTAGAGCATTGGGGTAGCAAACTACAGGTGCTTTTTACAAGACTCCGGTAAAACTTCTTGCCGAAAAGACACTTTGCCGAAGAGACATTTTGCCGAAGGGACATTTTGCCGAAGGAACAATTTGTCGAAAAGACATCTTGCCGAGTGTTAATTCCGCAAACTAAGACTCCAAAAACGTTTCAACGTTTTTGAGTTTTTGGCGGTTTGCGGAAGACTGACAAGTTAACGAACAGACAGTATAATAACATGAATGTTAAGAAAAAGGTTTATTATGATATAAAGCAGTAGAAATACAAAAATATTTTACGAATGTTTCTACACACATATTATACAAACTGACATGTCTATTAGAGATTGTGGGCAATAGCCCGTAAGAAAGTTATCATATTCTCGTAAGTGTGAATATCACAAACAATGTCTTTCAGTCTCTGATTCACCAAACTGGTACTTCTTTTTTGGTGACGGAAGAGGAATACGGACAAGCACTTGGTTCAGGATTTCTTTTCCGGCCTGAGAAATGAGTCATCGTCTCAAACAATTTGGAAAATAATGCGGATCAATTTATCTTGACGAAATAGCATTCCACAAATTATCCCTTTGCCAATGTACCTTCGGCAAAATGTTTTTTCGACAAAAAGTTCGTTCGTTTAATTGTCCATTCGGCAAAATCTCCGTCGGCGAATTGTCCATTCGGCAAAATGTGTTCCGGCAAAATGTGTTCCGGCAAAATGTCTTTCGGCAAACTGTCCGGCCACCGAAAAGCATGCATACATAATTTACTAGCATTGAGTAAATACAACATGTACTTGTCTTCAGTTAATCAAAATTCTGAAGAACGACTGATACTACCAACTGAGTAACGACGTAGAGATAATATTTCGGCACTCAGAGTAGCATCATAAGATTTATTAGCAAAGATATAAACAAATTTCAAAAGAACTATACTAAGTTCCAAAATATCATCTAAGCTCAGTTGGTAGAGCATTGGGGTTAGCAAACCACACGTGCTTTTTACAAGACTCTGGTAAAACTTCTTGCCGGAAAGACATTTTGCCGAAAGGACATTTTGCCGAAGGAACAATTTGTCGAAAAGACGTTCTGCCGAGTGTTATTTCCGCAAACTAAGACTCCAAAAACGTTTCCTATGTTTTTGAGTATTTGGGAGTTTGCGGAAGACTGAGAAGTTAACGAACAGACTGTATAATAACATGAATGTTAAGAAAAAGATTCATTATGATATAAAGCAGTAGAAATAAAAAGTATTTGACGAATGTTTTTACACAGCAAGTTTATACATGCCCATAGGCATTATAAAGTTAAGTTAATGAAACAAGCGTTCGGATAAAAAGTAAAGTTGTGCAAAGTCTGGTTATCTTCAATTGCATCAGGTCAGGTACAAAGGTCAGCCTCTGAAATGCGTGATCAGACACTCCTAAAGATCAGACACGCGTAAAGTGCCAGGAAAGTAACAATGAACCATTGTCAAACACTTCCTCTCTTGTGCATGGGAAAATAGACCAATCAGGTCTCACCGTTTTGTCGGTATATGCTTCCTGCTTGGGTCACAAGACTCATTGTGTCACTTGCAAGCAAAAGCGAAGGACTCTTTGCGGCGAAAAGTTGATTTTTCCACCCATCCCACCTTCAATGATTTTGCACCACTTCATCAGTTTATATAGATATATAAAAAAAAATGTATATAGCGTTTCATTTATACTGTATCATGGGCTATTATCAAGAATCTCATGGACTGCAATGGGTGCAGTGTTCACTGAATTGTGGAGAGTTCCTAATTAATTATGTTACTTATGTCCACGTTCTGTAATGCATACTATAAGGAATTGACTTTGCTAGTCTGTGTCTTGTAAAAATAATTTCTTTGGTTTTTGGGGATGGAGTGCTCCCAAAGGTCACCCTCAACCCCATAGACTCACAAATCGATGTACTATACAGTTAAAATATTAGATTAAAGTAGATCATGTCCGACATGGGGACCACTACCCCTGAGGACATTAATTGCACCAGTCCAACATGGGGACCAATACCCCCTGAGGACGTCACCAGTCCAACATGGGGACCAATACCCCCTGAGGACATTAATTGCACCAGTCCAACATGGGGACCAATACCCCTGAGGACGTCACCAGTCCAACATGGGGACCAATACCCCCTGAGGACGTCACCAGTCCAACATGGGGACCAATACCCCCTTAGGACATCAATTACACTAGAGTCCAACATGGGGACCAATACCCCCTGAGGACATTAATTGCACCATTCCAACATGGGGACCAATACCCCCTGAGGACGTCACAAGTCCAACATGTGGACCAATACCCCCTGAGGACGTCAATTACACTAGAGTCCAACATGGGGACCAATACCCCCTGAGGACATTAATTAGTTTAAACAATGAGTCTGTGGGGTGACACTTTGGCCTCAGTTTAAAGTATAATAGGAGCATTTCTCCCCAACAACCCTTCTCCCACAACATTGTGTGTACTTTACTGTCTCTGAATTGTTTTAAATATTAACTAAACGAATTGGAGCATTAAACATATTATACAAACTGACATGTCTATTAGAGATTGTGGGCAATAGCCCGTAAGAAAGTTATCATATTCTCGTAAGTGTGAATATCACAAACAATGTCTTTCAGTCTCTGATTCATCAACTGGTACTTCTTTTTTGGTGACGGAAGAGGAATGCGAACAAGCACTTGCTCCAGGATTTCGTTTCAGGCCTGAGAAATGAGTCATCGTCTCAAACAATTTGGAAAATAATGCGGATCAATTTATTTTGACGAAATAGCATTCCACAAATTGTTCCTTTGGCAAAATGTACCTTCGGCAAAATGTTTTTTTCGGCAAAAAGTTCGTTCGTTTAATTGTCCATTCGGCAAAATCTCCGTCGGCGAATTGTCCATTCGGCAAAATGTGTTTCGGCAAAATGTCTTTCGGCTAAGTGTCTTTCGGCAAAATGTCCGGCTACCGAAAAGCATGCATGCATAATTTACTGGCATTGAGTAAATACAACATGTACTTGTCTTCAGTTAATGAAAATTCTGAGGAATTATGGATAAATGTTTCATATTAAATTTATTAGCTCTGGCGTCACTATCAACGACGCCAACCATCTGTTCATTTTAGAGAAGACATAACAACTGCTAAACTGAATGTACTGTCTTGTTTCCGAAGCAAAATGAAAAGCCGATTCGGAAAAGCGCTTATTTCACCCAAATTTCTGTTCATGTTCTTGCTGCCTCTTCCTGTCATGTTACAAGAAGACTCCTGCACTCCAGCAACTATTGTTGCCATGCCTTTTCGTGTGCTGCATAAAGGTAAGTTTTAAAGTAACTCATATGTTAGTTACCGTTCTATTCTTCTCTCCTTATTATTGGCCTATCGCTATTCCTCTTTATCATTGGATTTTCACTGTTTGATAAGAAAATAGTGTAAGACAACACAGGAAGTTGCACAAGTCTAACGGTATTAGACCAGAGGGAAATGAATTTTAGATGATGCTACTGTGAGCTGCTCTACACAGGGCAAGATGAAAAATTGCGTGAACCGCGTTTATAATCGAAATATCGAATCCGCGACTTTTGGCTTTGGCTTGCTAGTCCATGCATGATTACTACCAACTGAGTAACGAGGTAACTCGATTCGAGTAGAGATAAAAGACTTAGATTTATTAGCAAAGATATAAACAGATTTCAAAAGAACTACACTAAGTTCCAAAATGTCACCTAAGCTCAGTTGGTCCAGCATTGGGTGTAGCAAACCACAGGTGTTTTTACAAGACTCGAGCTCTCGTAAAACTTCTTGCCGAAAACTAATTTTGCCGAAGGTCCCGAAGGGACATTTTGCCGAAGGGACATTTTGCCGAAGGGACATTTTGCCGAAGGGACATTTTGACGCAGGAACAATTTGTCAAAAAGACGTTTTGCCGAGTGTTATTTCCGCAACCTAAGACTCCAAAAACGTTCGTATGTTTTTGAGTTTTTGGCGGTTTGCGGAAGACTGACAAGTTAGCGAACAGACGGTATAATAACATGAATGTTAAGAAAAAGATTTATTATGATATAAAGCAGTAGAAATACAAAAATATTTTACGAATGTTTTTACACACATATTACACAAACTGACATGTCTATTAGAGATTGTGGGCAATAGACCGTAAGAAAGGTATCATATTCTCGTAAGTGTGAATATCACAAACAATGTCTTTCAGTCTCTGATTCACCAAACTGGTACTTCTTTTTTGGTGACGGAAGAGGAATACGAACAAGCACTTGGTCCAGGATTTCTTTTCCACACATATTACACAATCTGACATGTCTATTAGAGATTGTGGGCAAATAGCCCGTAAGAAAGTTATCATATTCTCGTAAGTGTGAATATCACAAACAATGTCTTTCAGTCTCTGATTCACCAAACTGGTACTTCTTTTTTGGTGACGGAAGAGGAATACGGACAAGCACTTGGTCCACTCGGCCTGAGAAAAGAGTCATCGTCTCAAACAATTTGGACAATAATGTGGATCAATTTATCTTGACGAAATAGCATTCCACAAATTATCCCTTTGGCAAAATGTACCTTCGGCAAAATGTTTTTTTGGCAAAAAGTTCGTTCTTTTAATTGTCCATTCGGCAAAATCTCCGTCGGCGAATTGTCCATTCGGCAAAATGTGTTCCGGCAAAATGTTTTTCGGCAAAATGTCTTTCGGCAAACTGTCCGGCCACCGAAAAGCATGCATGCATAATTTACTAGCATTGAGTAAATACAACATGTACTTGTCTTCAGTTAATCAAAATTCTGAAGAACGACTGATACTACCAACTGAGTAACGAGGTAGAGATAATATTTCGGCACTAAGAGTAGCATCATCCAAATTTAAAGACTTAGATTTATTAGCAAAGATATAAACAGATTTCAAAAGAACTACACTAAGTTCCAAAATATCATCTCAGCTCAGTTGGTAGAGCATTGGGGTTAGCGAACCACACGTGCTTTTTACAAGACTCTGGTAAAACTTCTTGCCAGAAAGACATTTTGCCGAAGGGACATTTTGCCCAAGGAACAATTTGTCGAAAAGACGTTCTGCCGAGTGTTATTTCCGCAAACTAAGACTCCAAAAACGTTTCTTATGTTTTTGAGTTTTTGGCCGTTTGCGGAAGACTGACAAGTTAACGAACAGACCGTATAATAACCTGAATGTTAAGAAAAGTATTTATTATGATATAAAGCAGTAGAATACAAAAATATTTTGCGAATGTTTTTACACACATATTATACAAACTGACATGTCTATTAGAGATTGTGGGCAATAGCCCGTAAGAAAGTTATCATATTCTCGGTAGTGTGAATATCACAAACAATGTCTTTCAGTCTCTGATTCACCGACTGGTACTTCTTTTTTGGTGACGGAAGAGGAATGCGAACAAGCACTTGCTCCAGGATTTCGTTTCAGGCCTGAGAAATGAGTCATCGTCTCAAACAATTCGGAAAATAATGCGGATCAATTTATTTTGACGAAATAGCATGCCACAAATTGTTCCTTTGGCAAAATGAACCTTCGGAAAAATGTTTTTTCGGCAAAAAGTTCGTTCGTTTAATTGTCGATTGGGCAAAATCTCCGTCGGCGAATTGTCCATTCGGCAAAATGTGTTTCGGCAAAATGTCTTTCGGCTAAGTGTCTTTCGCAAAATGTCCGGCTACCGAAAAGCATGCATGCATTATTTACTGGTATTGAGTAAATACAACATTTACTTGTCTTCAGTTAATGAAAGTTCTGAAGAATTATGGAAAAATGTTTCATATTAAATTTATTAGCTCTGGCGTCACTATCAACGACGCCAACCATCTGTTCAGTTTAGAGAAGACATAACAACTGCTAAACTGAATTTACTGTCTTTTTTTCCGAAGCAAAATGAAAAGCCGATTCGGAAAAGCGTTTATTTCACCCAAATTTCTGTTCATGTTCTTGTTGCCTTTTCCTGTCATCTTACAAGAAGACTCCTGCACTCCAGCAACTATATTGTTGCCATGCCTTTTCGTGTGCTGCATAAAGGTAAGATTTAAAGTAACTCATATGTCAGTTACCGTTCTATTTTTCTCTCCTTATTATTGGAAATAGTGTAAGACAAGATAGGAAGTTGCACGAGTCTAATGGTGTTAGACCAGAGGGAAATGAAGTTTAGATGATGCTACTGTGAGCTGCTCTACACAGGGCAAGATAAAAAATTGCGTGAATCGCGTTTATAATCGAAACCGCGATTTTTGGCTTTGGCTTGCTAGTCCATGCATGATTCCTACCAACTGAGTAACGAGGTAACTCGATTCGAGTAGAGATAATATTTCGGCACTCAGAGTAGCATCATCCAAAATTAAAGACTTAGATTTATTAGCAAAGATATAAACAGATGTGAAAAGAACTATACTAAGTTCCAAAATATCATCTAAGCTCAGTTGGTAGAGCATTGGGTGTAGCAAACCACAGGTGTTTTTACAAGACTCTGGTAAAACTTCTTGCCGAAAAATCATTTTGCCGAAGGGACATTTTGCCGAGGAGACATTTTGCCCAAGGAACAATTTGTCGAAAAACGTTCTGCCGAGTGTTATTTCCGCAAGGTAAGACTCCAAAAACGTTTCCTATGTTTTTGTGTTTTTGGCAGTTTGCAGAAGACTGACAAGTTAACGAATTGACTTTATAATAACATGAATGTTAAGAAAAAAATATATATTATGATATAAAGCAGTAGAAATACGAAAATATTTTACGAATGTTTTTAGACATATATTATACAGACTGAAATGTCTATTAGAGATGATGGGCAATAGCCCGTAAGAAAGTTATCATATTCTCGTAAGTGTGAATATCACAAACAATGTTTTCAGTCTCTTATTCACCAAACTGGTACTTCTTTTTTGGTGACGGAAGAAGTAAGCGGACAAGCACTTGCTCCAGGATTTCGTTTCAGGCCTGAGAAATTAGTCATCGTCTCGAACAATTTGGAAAATAATGCGGATGAATTTGTTTTGACGAAATAGCATTCCACAAATTGTCCCTTTGGCAAAATGTACCTTCGGCAAAATATTTTTTCGGCAAAATTTCGTTCGTTCGGCAAAATATGTTTCGGCAAAATGTCTTTCGGCAAAATGTCCGGCCACCGAAAAGCAGCATGCATAATTTACTAGAATTGAGTATATACAACATTTACTTGTCTTCAGTTAATCAAAATTCTGAAGAACGACTGATACTACCAACTGAGTAACGAGGTAGAGATAATATTTCGGCACTAGCTCAGAGTAGCATCATCCCAATTTAAAGACTTATTAGCAAAGATGTCAAAATAACTATATTAAGTTCCAAAATATCACCTAAGCTCAGTTGGTAGAGCATAGGGGGTAGCAAACTCAGGTGCTTTTTACAAGACTCTGGTAAAACTTACTTTCGGTTACTGTGATCTTGTGTGTTGTAACATATCCTGCATAAATTCTTTATGATTGGAAAAAGAACAGAACGATGCTGTTAGAGTTCTCGTTACGAAATAAGGCTATTTTGATGTCATATCAGCTGCGACACTAAATGCAATCCTTGAACAATGTAGACTCACGACACGAAAGTCTAATTAGATCGCTGCACTGAGGAATACGCCAGACTAGAGTCTCAAAACCTTCGGTTCTTGAATGGAATTTGTTCTTGGATTATATTAATTTACTTTATCAGATTAGCGAGCGAAAACATGTCTGAAAATATGAATAGTGCATATTCTCCACTTCATAAATAGATTTTATTTACCGGCAGGGAGGTCCTTACTGGAAAAATGTTTCCCCGACCTTCAGTCTCGGGCCCCTCTGAGACCGAGGGAAAATATTTTTCAGGAACTGTCCGACACAAGCAGTAATAAAATAACGCATTAATTATTTTTTACTCCAGAGTAAATTGAAATATAAAATATTCCAGTGTTGCGAACTAAGTTTGAGATTAGTGGTGTTGCGTAATCAAGCATAGTAACGAATTACCAGAAAAATAATATCGAAACGTTTTGAGAAAGTTTGGAATAGGTTTGAAAAGTAACCCGAAACCGAATTACCAGAATAATTGAGTAAGCAGAATTTTGTGAAAATTTACTTGAATTGTAACACAAAACCTTCTTTAGCATTTAACATCATATAAGAACATTTACAGCAAAATAACCCTGCCGGAAATACAAAGGCGGTCGAGGGGCCACAAAACACGCTGTTTCCCTCGGTCTCGGTAAATAAGTGATAATTATGAAGTTCAGAATGTCTGCTAATTTTCGAGGTCTCAGTAAATAAATGTTTTATTATATAGCAAGTGTCAAAGTCTCAATAATTCACTTGGTATTCCGTCTTATCTCTTAATAATAGATTATTATCTTCTTCTGAACGACTTCCAAACCGACCGGTGGACGCGAACAGCTCGCGCCTCACTTCCGGTTTTATTATTGACCGGTCAGTAATTGTTTCATTGTGGACCGGTTGCAAGCATGCAGTGAACATGACGTTTTGTGGACCGGCACGTGATACGGTTTTGTCCAATCGGCAAACAGGAAAATTGAACTTTGACACTTGCTATATAATAAATAGATGTTATTTACCTGCAGGGAGGTCCGTACTGGAAAAATATTTTCGCGACCTTCGGACTGTGTCCGCTTCTGATACCGAGGGAAAATATTTTTCAAATACTGACTGATCCAAACAGTAAATAACGTATTACATTTTTTTTATTCCATCGTAAATTGAATCATAAAAATTCCAGTGTTGCGAACTAAGTTTGAGATTAGTGGTGTTGCGTAATCAAGCATCGCTGACAAATATTTAAAAACACGCATGCAAAAACAGACAAAAAAACATAAAGGAAAGGTATATTTACAGTAGAAATATACACACGTTTTTCAAGATTATGGTAGCTAGAAAGCCTAGCAATGAATCGTCTTGCTTTTTGGTCTGTGGTTTGGGCGCTTTACAAATATTGTTGCTTCGATATGAAAAGGTTCATGCTCGCTTGCTTTGCCTTTGCTGATAAAAAAACATCACCAAAATATAATTTGGTTTTGTACTTCTCTGATTGTTCTACCATAATAACAAGTTTGAAAAATAACACCCAGCCTTAATTTAACTTGCCGGAAACACTTTCTTGTTGTCATTGTTTATGCAAAATATATGACACAATTGAGTCAACTTAACAAATCGATGTAATATATACAAACCGCACAAGAGGTCTTTATCAGATTTAAAACATCGAGGCGCAGCCGAGTGTTATAGATCTGATAAAGGCCGAACTGTAAGGTTTGTATATGACTTCTAAAATGACTCGTTTTGTACGCTCACTGGCGTTGGGATTTTGAAGATTGATGTTATCTACGCTGTAAAAATTGAAGGAGAAAATTTGAGCAAGTCTATATCAAATATATAGATGCGCTACGGGTCATGAGTTTTTTTGTATTTTGCTTATGAATAATTAATGAATTTTAGAAGTATTATATACACTGCAGTTGAACGTGTTTTTGAAAGTTCGATGTTTAAGGAAAAGTTGTTTGTTCAAATCTTCTCTTTCAATGTATATATTTTTTACTCTAGTTTAAGGGTAGCTGAGATGCTGAATACTGCATCAGTATTTATTAAAGCAAAACAAATACAGTACAAATATTTGGTGCTTTATTTCGCATTTTCGTCAGGAAAGCAGTGAAAAATATTTCCAAAAAAAAGCCCACCAAAATGTGCTTGAATTATATTAATCTTAGTCAGTTACTCCTTAGACGATGTAAAAATTTAATCTAGCTTAAATTTTATGTTAAAAACGAGAAAAGTAGTAAGTATAAATATAAACAATATCAAGCGACGGCTTCGGCTTCGCCGACATGCATCATGCATCATATATTTGGAGAATTTGCAGTAATTTATTTTCGATAGAGTAAAGTCGAAGCCCTACCCAAAACGCGCAGTTTTAGAAAGTTTTAACGATGAAAAACCACACATAAACAAAAATTAAATAAACAGGCATACCTTTTTCATCGTGTCTTGAAATATTTGGAAAATCATAGTCTTTAAAAATGCAATTCCCTATCCTTGTACAAGTTCCGACGCAAATTCAATTGTCGGCGAATTACTACCTAGACTAGTTCCTGGTAACCAGCCAGTTTGAACACTTCACGGCAACAAGAAAACACTTCAACAGCCAAAAAGTGAGAAATATATCACAGCTGCCATAATATTGAGTAAAGTATATGAATTTAATGTAAAAAATATATGTTCCTTCAAAATTTTTGACTGTCAGCTTTCAAATTTAAAAATATGTTTGGATTAGGCAACGCCACTGATCTCGAACCACCCTGGAATCTTAAATAAATTCAATTTTTCATGAAGGAAAAAACTAAAAACGTTCTTTACCGTTACGGCGGTCCGTACTGAAAAGTATTTTCCCTTGGCCCTGGGAAAAACTTTTCCCAGTACGGACCTCCCAGCTGGTAAATAACATATATTTATATTGACTGAAATATTTTGTGTAATAGTTCGAATTTAAGTCAAATTTTAACCTTTTGCAGACATTAAAACCGCATGCAGACATTAAAACCTTAAAATTACCTCAATCATAGTTAAGGTTTCAATATAGCACGAAATCATCAATGCTATAAATGCAATAAAAATTCAGTTAGCCCTTACTGGATAAAAAGGATAGTTAGTGCAATCGGAAATACATTTTACGTTGTGAGATAATTGTTGACTTAAAACTACTTCTTTCATTAAATTCCATAGATGTCTGTCCGTTGGTGGAAAATATATTACTTGAAACGTATGAATTCCAGAAACAATGTGCTCAGAAATGTTTGCAAGATGCTTTCTGTGCTGGGATCAACTTTAATGAAAAACAACTGAAGAAGCCAAACTGTCAGTTAACGCACAAACTTGATCACGAATTTTATGCCTGCAACAAAGATGACAAAGGCTGGAATTTTTATCATCCTGTTAAACCTAGGAAGGTAAAAGAATATATTTTGTATTATACATACTATATTTCCTATATCATTATGGTATTGAGCTGCACTACCCGAAATCATTTGTATGTAAACGATAAGCTAGATCTTAAAATTAAACAAAAACATTCATACCTAATATTAAAACTGATTCCATTGGATAAATTTGATACTAAAAGTAAGAAGATCTGTGGATTATTAAACACTGAGTTATCTCGTGAAGCATGGAGAGGTAGGGAATGTATACAAAAAAAATATGGGATAACCAAGACCATAAGCGTTTGGTTACAGTGTAGGTAGAGATGAACAATATGCGCGGCGTTGGGTTAAAGATGCAAGAGTAGCAAGGTTGAGAAAAAAAATTTTCAATACTTTTCAGATAGTTGCATTCTTCAGCAAAGCTCGTGAATAACCTATTGCCAAACTATTGAAGAGAAACGTTTAACGCATGTTTTTATTATATTTTATTTATTTTCCTAATCTTTTAAGGTTCCATGTAATAAAATTAAATATTGTAAAAATGGAGGAAAGATGATCATTGATCTTAAAGATGGACCTGGTTCAGATCCTTACAGATGTCAATGTCCAAAGGAATACAAAGGAGATCTTTGTGAAGATTTTGGTAAGTTGCTAAATATAACTTGCCTCGAATAATGTCCTCAACAACATTTACATTTACAGGTAAACAAAAATTATATCCTATAATAGGAGGTCATGTTTTCGCCTTGGTTCTTTTGTGTGTTTTTATATGTGTGTTTGACTGTTTTGATTACTCAAAAATTATGAAACAGTACTCTGTATCGTTAGGGTCCAATGTTTTTAAGACGATATCGTCGTAAGGTTTTGCAGGTTCATATCTGCGTTTCAATGTATGCTATGTAGGTAACAACACCACCGTTCGATTCAGCGTTTTACGATCTCTTTACAGAAGTAAATTGTGTTTGTTTACAACGCTATGCGGCCGATTTAGCCCCTTTTAAACACTCTGAACTTGTTTTGTTTACAAATTAACAAAAATATTAAATAATTAAACATTCATTTCGCTTTCCTATACCTTTGACTTACACGCTACACCACTATTGGATAGCTATTGCCAATATCTTTAAAACGAATCCGTTTTTATCTAGCCCTTTTATGGCAATTCTCGTGAAAATGCTTTCTTTGTTGCCGAGCAGGTTTTGTCGGCGCACGCTCGGACAACTTCGGGAGCTAAATTCTCCGGGATCTTTCCACGTTATCGGCTTGAAAGTACCAGCAATCGATTGCTCGTAATGTCATTGCCTAGATGGCGGATTTTTATTGCTTTATAGCAAGCAACACTGAACTTATATGGCATTTCGTAATTTATATCGCGTGCGGGATTAAATTGCAACGATTTCGATCATTTGTATGTGAATTTCAAAAAATAAAAAAAAATAGTTGTACTTCTTCAAAGGCAATGGAATTTTTACAATATTCCTTTTTTCGTGAGTTACAACTTTTGTTGAATACTGCTCAGCAAATTCTAAATCCTGTTCTGGCAATTCAGATTTATATCAACAATAATTGTAAAATTTTTAGATAATTTATGAACATGTATGCAAATTGTTTGGATATGTAATATGAACCGGGACAATCCAAATACCATTTTAAAGAGGAAGTCATAAGCTATCGAATGACGCGTGTCCTGTTGCCATAGAGTAAACACGTCTGTAGATTAGTGTGGATAATTGTGCGCTCCAGTAAGCTTCTCTTGTGAGTAGGTAAATTACGTTTATTGATACGCAAGTAATGTTTTGCTTAATTGGATATTTTATTTCAGCACTTTTGCTTGCAAATTGGGTCGTTTACTTGAGTACGTACCATACCGCCTAAAAGATATAAACAAAATCTCGACGTTTTGAGCTAAAGCCCTTCGTCAGGAAAAATTAGTAGACAGATAAACACATTACATCAGCTTTTATAGCAACGCTATAAAAGCTGTCACGTGAACAAAATATTAACCAATGAAAATAAAGTATAGTCATAACAATCATAGCAAAATAGAATTAATATGTAAAGATATAGCCTGCATGCAGGCTTCGGCCCGATTATAGGGTCGAAGGCCTGCGCACAGGCGTTACACTTACCAAAGCGCTATAAATGTCATACAAGGGAAGGGAAGAGGGGATATAGAGGAAAGTATATAAGAAGTATTTAAGAGAAAAGAATGAGCTAGATGAAGGAGAGGCGCTCATTGATACCATCAGGCTGAATGGTGCCAAGTTTAAAAATGAGACGCTTTTCTTGCTTCCGACGGGTATCATTGCCACCAATAATGGGATGAATGGCGCCAATAATGGGATGAATATCATTATTATTCATTAATATCTTTATTTATCATTATCTTTATTGATCATTTTTGCCACCAATAATGGGATGAATATCTTTATATTCCATTTTAATGAATTTTGACAATTGAAAATAGAAAACGTTAACAATTTTACCCTTGAGAGTTTTAATATAGTTAAGGAATTGCATTTTTGTATTATATAGTTAATTATTAATAAGCCGTGCTGTATAAGTAGATTCCAATATTTATGTCAGTTACATGTAAGCACTGAAGAAGCCTGAACCGGCAAAAATGTCTGCTTGAATAAAACTTTTTGAACCTATATGTAGTTCGCTGTACACATACCTTATCCACTTACGTTGTTCTATTTCAAGAAATGCGTGAAGTATGTTATTGATCATAGATACAAGCGGCATTACTCGTTGGAAATCCGTCAACAAATTTAAATTACATATAATTGATAAGCGTTTTCCTTAAAAAGGAACAAATTAAACGTTGAAAAGGTCAGTAATAGACCACTTTCATAATTCGGGTGAGTTTAAATATTATTTTATGTGCATCTTAATAAGCCTTATCAGCCTCGTTTCTGTGACTGAAATTGAATAGCATTTATTAACCTGAACGAGGTCAATGAGGCAAATTAAGATGCACATAAAAGAATATTTAAACTCATCTGAATTATGAAAGTGGTCTATAGATACAAGTTTAAAAATCATAACTACCGGTAGATGAGCCTTGGAAATTGTTTTCAAGCTCTGCATCGCGAAATCCGATACGATATTGTTCGACATCATATATCAAGTTCTTGATGGAAATTTACCCGAATTTAATAATATTAGGGACAATGTTTTGGTAATCAAAATGTTAATTTCCAAAATTTTGAATAAAAGAGTGAAATCACCGGGGAATAATTCCACCCCCCCCCCCCCCCCCACAAATAATCAAACAATTACCGACAAGCATTAGCGACAGAATATCCAGGCTCTCCTGTGACGAGACTGAATAGGCATCAACACAATACAACGAAGCCCTGAAGTCGAGCGAATTTAATGTAAACATCGAGTACAAGAGGACAAAGAAGGTCAAAACACCAAACAAAGCGAAACGCCGCAGAAAAATCACCTGGTTCAATTCCCCATACAGCCGCAGCGTACGAACAAATGTAGGTCATACCCTCCTGGTCCTGATCGGCAAGCATTTTCCTATTGATAACCCCCTACACAAGCTGTTCAACCGAGCCAACACAAAAGTACGCTATAGCTGCATGAGCAATATGGCAAATGTAATTAGAAGCCACAACTCAGAGATTTCGCGTAACACCACCAACGAGAACCCTGATAGTGAATGCAACTGTCGTATCAAACCTGATTGCCCACTGAATGGTGCATGCACAACCAGCAATATTGTATACGAGGCAACGGTGACAGCGGAAGATCAAACTACAAGGAGTTAATATATTGGCATGACGGAGCACAACTTCAAGATCCGATATGGCAACCACAAGCAATCTTTCGAAAAGAAGAAGTACGCCACTAAAACAGCGCTTTCAAAACACCTTTGGAAATGAAAAGAATCGGGAACAAAGTATTCAATGAAGTGGTCAATAATGCAACGAGTCCGTGCTTATCGAGGCGGTTCAAGGCAATGCAGTCTATGCCTGACTGAGAAACTTTGTATTTTGAACGCGGACAAACGATTTTGAACGCGGACAAAAAAGTCTGAACTCGTATCATTATGTAGGCACAAAAACAAATTTTTATGATACAATATTTTTATGCTAATTTTCATACAAACTTTTATACATTTTATGTAAAAAATACGTAGGATTTCTATAGTTATCATTTTATGCTAATACAATAATTAGGAAAATGAACGCTTTGTAAACATATGGAGTGTTAGATCTGACGATCCGTTTTAAGCGTGAAACTCTGGTAACCGAGTAAACTGTTTTTTAACATTTTATCTTACAACGTATTATTGCTCTGCCTTATGGTGTTGAGCTCTGTCAACCAAGTACTAGTGACAACCACACTGTACATATATATATATATATATATATACAGCCAATTCAAAAAAGGTTGTCCTTCAAAAATCTGAAAACTTACACATTGAGCACGCAAGGGATGATGGATAACCTCCTATTTAGAGTCTTCTAAGCCCGTTCTACACTAGGCGAATTTGTAGGATCGCTTTCTACTTTTTCGCGGCGACAAATTCCATGTCGCGAAACAAATTTCTATGTCGCGAAACAAATTCCATGTCGCGAAACAAATTCCATGTCGCGAAACAAATTTCCATGTCGCGAAACAAACTCCATGTCGCGAAACAAATTTCCATGTCGCGAAACAAATTTCCATGTCGCGAAACAAACTCCATGTCGCGAAACAAATTTCCATGTCGCGAAACAAATTCCATGTCGCGAAACAAATTCAATGTCGCGAAACAAATTCAATGTGGCGAAACAAATTCCATGTCGCGAAACAAATTCCTTGTCGCCAAACAAATTCCATGTCGCGAAACAAATTTCCATGTCGCGAAACAAATTTCCATGTCGCGAAACAAATTCCATTTCGCGAAACAAATTCCATGTCGCGAAACAAATTCCATGTCGCGAAACAAATTCCATGTCGCGAAACAAATTTCCATGTCGCGAAACAAATTTCCAAAAAATAAGTTGGCTACAGTTCATACACTGAAAATTACATTGCACAATTGTACTGTGAAACCTATTTTTTACAGCACAAAACAAAACTGAGAAGACCATTTTAATGAGTCAATTCGGAATGCTGAACGAAATTTACTCAGAATCATCAACAAGAAGTTGATTGGGGGTAGGATGGTGGCAGGTGCCTCAATAATGAAATCTGCACTTGATGTTTCCTGAACCAAGGAAACATAAACATTTGTTACAAATCCGCTCATTAATATCTCCAGATCTTTGGCATCCAGTGGAATAGGACCATTAACCTCTTTCATGTTAAGCAATTGCCTTCGTGCAACATTTAAATCTTCAGATGGAGATAGTAATTTGCATGAACTTTCATTGTGTTATTTGGCCTAAACGTTCGTATTTTCACGCCAAGGTGATATGACGAACAGAAATTAATACCTGCTCTTTTGAAATACCGGCTCAGTTGGCACATGACTCAATCTATCTTGCCGAAGCATTTCCAACTTAAAATCCGGATCAGCTCCTGCTTGACTCATACTGGTTTCACCTTCTCTTGCATGCCTGGTTTCACCTTCTCTTGTATGACTGGTTTCACCTTCTCTTGCATGACTGGTTTTATCTTTTCCTTGCATGACTGGTTTCACCTTCTCTTGCATGACTGGTTTCACCTTCTCTTGCATGACTAGTTTCATCTTCTCTTGCATGACTGGTTTCACCTTCTCTTGCATGACTAATTTCACCTTCTCTTGCATGACTGGTTTCACCTTCTCTTGCATAACTTATTTTACCTTCTCTTGTTGAGGAGAATGCAACTGGTAAATTGTCGTCATCAATTGAACTATCCGAAGCACCAGTTTCCATGAAATGGTTATCATTGACTTTTGGTTTTGTCATTAAGTACAATCTTGGGTGTTGAAATTTGTAAACATCAAGATATGCTTTTAGGGTGAAATCGATGGTTGTTCCGTCTGGAAGCATCAAGAACCATTAACAATTTCACATTTAAAATTGCCCATGTCATTGAGGAGATATTTCCATGAGCAGAATGACCATTTGGAAAATACATATCTTTGCATTGTGATAGAATCTCTTCTCTTGAGATGTTCAATGGTGCTGTTATATATCTTGTTCCACCTCCTGAACGAACGTTCATATAACGATCTGAAGCTATGTCAAAAGGTAACCATCCAATAGAAACCTGACGATATTTTTCTTTAGGTCCGGCTTTTGTAGATGATTCAGAAAACTTCGCAGAAGATGACATTTATTTTGACAAGCTTTTCTTTCCTTTTATTAGATCAATTAGCTTCTTTTTCTTTTCCAGTCTTCCGTCAACACACTTTCTTGATTTGCAAACTGCTTGAAGAGCAAGAATGTAGCCTTTAGCTGTTAAACTCAGATATTTTAAATCCTCAACAGAGGCTAAACAAACAGATTCCCAAGCTATTTAACAACACACAATTATATATTTTTTGTGTAACAAATTCAATGTCGCGAAACAAAATCAATGTCGCGAAACAAATTCCATGTCGCGAAACAAATTCCTTGTCGCCAAACAAATTCCATGTCGCGAAACAAATTCCTTGTCGCCAAACAAATTCCATGTCGCGAAACAAATTTCCATGTCGCGAAACAAATTTCCATGTCGCGAAACAAATTCCATTTCGCGAAACAAATTACAGATGAAACAGCCTGTAGCAGACCAGTTTTGAGGTAAGCGAAAATCTATAATTTGCTCTAACTATATGTTGTCGAGCACTCTTTGCGTTTCGTAGACCCAAACCTACACGTATATATATACTCCAGTCACTATTTTAGAGATCAGTGTTGATTACGAAATTGGACTTTGTACTTTGCAAATTGTTTGTCTCCAGCCTTGATGCACCACATGTACTTGGTGAGAGTAAGCTCATGTGTAGAAATACGGTTGACATCGCTGACACGGCTGACAAATAAGCTTTTACTATATGCTCCTTCACTTGTGTTGTTGAGCACTCTGTGAGGTTAATTGGTGGCTATAAGCGATAAATGCAAAAGCTCACTTCCCTTGTGGTCGTTTGAGCACTCTGTCCCCAAGACACTTCACGCTTGTCTGGATGCGCATGTGTCTGAGTATTGTACCACATGCTCTTGGTGAGGGCAAGAGTATGGTGTGTAAATACGAAGTCACTCACATCTAGACTGCGTTACAAGCTGCACTGACAAGCCGTTGAACGGCGAAACATGCATGTCTGCAGATTTGACTATATATGCTCATTCACTTGTTTTGTTGAGCACTCTGTGAGGTTAATTGTTTGCTATAAGCGATAAATGCAAAAGCTCACTTCCCTTGTGGTAGTTTGAGCACTCTGACCCCAAGACACTTCACGCATGTCTGGATGCGCATGTGTGTATATGTGGTACAATACTGGATGCGCATGTGAGTATTGTACCACATGTGTTTGGTGAGAGCAAGAGTATGGTGTATAAATACGAAGTCACTCACATCTAGACTGCGTTACAAGCTGCACCGACGAGCCGTTGAACGGCGAAACATATATATATATATATATATATACTGTATATATATATATATATATATATAAAACTGCCTGATGATTCTTTTACAGATGAAACAGCCTGTTGCAGACAAGTTTTGAGGTAAGCGAAAATCTATATATATATATATAGTCAAATCTGCAGACATGCATGTTTCGCCGTTCAACGGCTCGTCGGTGCAGCTTGTAACGCAGTCTAGATGCAAGTGACTTCGTATTTATGCGCCATACTCTTGCCCTCACCAAGCGCATGTGGTACAATACTCAGACACATGCGCATCCAGACATGCGTGAAGTGTCTTGGGGCCAGAGTGCTCAAACGACCACAAGGGAAGTGAGCTTTTGCATTATAGCTTATAGCCACCAATTAACCTCACAGAGTGCTCAACAACACAAGTGAAGGAGCATATTATATAGTCAAATCTTTAGACATGCATGTTTCGCCGTTCAACGGCTCGTCAGTGCAGCTTGTAACGCAGTCTAGATGCGAGTGACTTCGTATTTATACACCATACTCTTGCCCTCACCAAGCGCATGTGGTACAATACTCAGACACATGCGCATCCAGACATGCGTAAAGTGTCTTGGGGCCAGAGTGCTCAAACGACCACAAGGGAAGTGAGCTTTTGCATTATAGCTTATAGCCACCAATTAACCTCACAGAGTGCTCAACAACACAAGTGAAGGAGCATATATAGTCAATGTTTCGCCGTTCAACGGCTCGTCAGTGACAATCTGCAGACATGCATGTTTCGGCGTCCAATGCCTCGTCAGTGCAGCTTGGTACATGCCTAGATACGTAGCGGAACCGTATTTATACACATGAGATAGCTCTCACCTAATGCATGCGGTACAACACGGAGACACTAGCGCATCCAGACATGTGTAGAGTATCATGGGGCAGAGTGCTCAAAAACCACAAGGGTTGCGGGCTTTGCATTATTGCTATTTTTTCTATTTGTGCTATTTTTTCTATATAATATATGCTCCTTCACTTCGGTGTTGTTGAGTACTCTGTGGAGTTAATGGGTGTCAATTAGCAATAATGCAAAGCCAGCAACCCTTGTGGTTGTTTGACCACTCTGCCCTATGTCACTATACGCATGTCTGGATACGCTAATGCCTCATGCGTTCGGTGATAGGTATCTCATGTGTATAAATGTGGTTGCATTATGTACTTAGCATGTACCAAGCTGCACAGACGAGGCGTTGGATGCCGAAACATGCATTTCTACAGATTGTAACTGTTAACTTGCCACTATTTGTTGAATATTAGTTTCTCAGCCTCTTACATAGCAACATCAATGACCACAGCAAATTATATATTTAAAAAATGCCATAACAATTGGCAATTTTGTAAGAGAAAGATATATATACTTTATGAAACATTGTTATACTTACACAGGTTGTATAGGCACTGATCTCAAAGGACGACTGGATAGTGCCACCCATTGTTCATTGGTGCAGAGAATGAAGCAAGTGAAATGGTATCAGACATGCAATAGAAATTCAAACGTTCTAGATAACTACATTATTTTGACAGAAAAAGCATCTTTTGCAATAAATTTCCACTATAATATGTTAGAAAGGCTGTCCGTTGGTCCCTTAGAAATGGTTGAGTTCTCGCTTCATTTTTCACACTGATGACACTATAGATACTTAATGCAGTTATATTCTCAGAACCGTTGTTCTAGGGCAACAATGGTCCAGCCTGCGTAGACTTTGAAGTATACTAAAGCCTCTGATTATAATTAGAGCATATAAATATTAAACAAATAGTGGCCTTAATTTACACTGTATTATTACCAATTAGTATTTCACCTTGTTATCCACAAACTGTGCAATCACACTCACGCTAACCTTTCTTTTTCTCAAAAACATTTCAAACTAAATAAAGTAGCAATAATAATTTAACATTAACAATTACATATATTATTATAGTATCCACAAATATTATTACAAAGGAAACCGGCAGAAATGTTTCATGTTTGTGACCAGTGTTCAGAAGATTTGCAAGCATTTAAATACACATTCAATGATATTTAATACATGCAAATAAAGCTCATGTTTATGTCAAACACTGTCTTGCAATTGTATTTTTGTAAGATCAAGGAAGGTTAGAATAAAAGTTACTTACACTTTCCAATTCCGCCCGTCCCGCCTTTTCGGACGCCATTAGGTTTCCCAATCATAGAGATTATCAAATACTAGACAGGGTATTGCTGGATAAATGAAACTTGCTGATTTGGGTCCAAGATTTCATATTCCGGATGTAATTCGTGGATGTAATTCGTGGATATACAGGGTGTATCAAAAAAAAGTGAACCCTTTGAAATTTAATACAATAGTGAACCTTTTGAAATTGAACTTCATATTTGCATTTTCTTTCAAATAATCTATTGTACCCTATTGTATTTAATTTCAAAGGGTTCACTTTTTTATGATACACCCTGTATATATATTTGTGCGCCCATTGCATGGCTACATTGAAATCTCATTAGCAACAGTACCTTACCAACAACATAATCATTTAATGAACCCATCTTACCGCTTGCCTAAATGTAACAAGCGTCGAAATGCAGAGTAAAACTATTCCTATGTGACCGCATGTATTTTTAATTTGATGTTTAAAAGTATAGAACTGGTGTAAGGCAATGAAACTTTTTACTGTAACTGGCATATCATTCAAAGAACATGTGCGTGTCTGTGCAATTTTTTACTTGGTTGCTCAGCCTCATTGACGAAAAAGAAGAACAAAACAATCACACTGGTGTTCGTTGGTTTATTCTCCATAAATATTTAAATATCTACACATTTTTGTTCGTGTTTTTTCAAAATTAAAATATTGATTGTGTTGTTGTTGCCAAGGAGATTGCAATGTAGTTAATCGGCGCTTCATTTTACATCTCGGACTTAAATATACCTCCCCCCCCGTTAGCTAGCTTCAAATTTCCCTTTCATTTGACTGAAGTCGGTCCGCGATAACTCCCCCTACCTTCCCCCGATATTCTTTTATATATTTATCAGTTATCCTCGATTCGATTGAGAACTGGAGTCTGGGCAGCTAATCGCGAGCAATTCAATTCTAGTCCAGATCAAATTTTCAGATTTTCAAATGGACTCTCATTTTTCTAAATCATTATAATGATAATAATGAGTTAATTTTTGCCCAGTCCTGGCAATTCATTAAATATGCTTCACCATAATATCAGTTTCATTACCTGACGAAGCTAATGAGTCAATTTGTTATCTAATTTTAGTGCATTGTTGAATAGATCAGAATAAAATGGGGTTGTAATTTATTTCATTTTTCACTATTTTAGCTGTGTGTACCTCAAAGACAATAAATGGAGAATGCTGTGTTTTTCCGTTCATTTTTCGTAGCAAATCGTATTCCGCATGCACGATTGACGGCAAATCAGACAATGCTCTTTGGTGTGCGACCACCAGCAACCATGATGTGGACAAAAAATGGGGAGTATGTCAATGAGCTAAACATTAAATAATGAGCTAAACATTCTTTAGTAGTCACTGTCAATCAATAGATGTTTTTGTTTGAAGTAGTTAGGAAGAAACCATATATAAGCAGCACAATTAGTCTAATTAGTACGTAACTTTCATAAATATACATTTATGTTTTGATTTCAATACGTCTGTTCATTTAGAACTGTAAAATTTATCAATAAATTTATATTCCCCGAGCCGGGCGATAGCCCGGGCGAGGGTACTAATTCCGCCCGGTTATTTATCACACCCGGAAAAAGGAAATCCAAGGGAGATCTAAAGTTCATCAATAATCGCGGGCGCGTGGTTCAAGGTTGGTGGGTGGTCATCTCACTGATCTCAAAAGTATGGCAGATTGTCAGGAGTGGAGTGAGTGAGATTATAAAAAAACTTGAGAAAGTCTGAATTAAATGTCGCTTTTGGAACTTTATTGGAAGAGCTGTGTCTGTGGGACGGATCTTATCGCTTTTACTTTAGCAAAAAAGATAAGAAGAGTCCAAGCGACAAATGAACGAAAAAAGTAAAATATATAGAGGCAGGTTTGTTATATTATTAAAACAATAAAAGTGTTGATGTGTTTTTGTTCTAAAAACTCCTGCTTTATATATATAGTTTTTCATTTATTTACGGTTAAAGTATCGTATATTTTATATGATGAAAAAGGTCTAAATTAAAAGGAGAACGAAATCATTTTTACGCTTATATCTTAAACTGATTTCAATTCAAAAAGGAATTTTTATCGGTAAAATGCAGTTTAGTTTTGTGAACATTTCGAAACGCTATATTTGAACCTCTCTCCTCCGCAGAGCCTCCTTAAGTATTTACAAATAACTTACATGAAGTTTCCTGAATAAAAGTGAGCGCGCGGGGAGTGATGGGAAGATTGAAATGAAGAAAAGAAGGCTCTGCCAGATAATGCAAAAAAGTATGGTTTTCGAACCAAACCTTTTGTTTGACTGCTTTGACATCTTTTTAAACCTGAAATGGACGGAAATGTGGTAGAAATTGAAATAAATCTTCATAATCTGAGTATCGAAGGTCAGTGGAGTCATTTTTATAAAGAAATTTTGCAATTTAGAGGATATTTTCAGTCAACATATCCATATTCATTTGCAATTTCTCGCTATTTTTCGGTGCAAATTGACAGAAGAAGATATTAATGTTGGATACACTCCAGGAGAGTCAAGTACGCCTGAAAAGGAAAGTGGAAAACATCTCTTAACACCCTCGAAGGTTGATATCGAACCGCCATATTTATTACATTAACTGGCAGAGGCTACTTTTATTTCGCTCTTCCCATCACTCCCTGCACGCTCACTTTTCCCTCACTAGAAACTTTATGTAAGCCTCTGCGGAGGAGAGAGATATTTGAACGGAATGTTGAATTTTACATTAGTTTAAAGCTCATATAACGGATAATAACATACCTACATCATAAATTCGGGAATTCTATAGCTAAAACAACTATTTTTTAGTTATTTTTGGCCGATTTGTATCCTGTTTGGTACGCTAAAAATTTTGTATTATTTTGTGTCAGCGAAATTGGGAGGGAGAGAAGGGAGGGAGAGAAGGTCGTTTCACCGTTCTTGTCGGCGCTGGTCAGAGACCGAGCAAAATCCAGGATATGTGGCCTATTTTATAGCAAATCACTGGACAACTCCGGAAATACGTCAATAAGTCATGCCATGCCGCACACATTCTACCTAAAATTCAATATTTTAGTCTTCGCCCTTTGCTTCCTGAGCGTTGTAAATAGTATTCTATTCAGAAAAACCCTGAGATTGCGCTAAGTCATTTTGTGTTAAGGTATTGGAGATAAAGTTGATCTGCGCGCTCCTTCACTCCGTTCAAATTGAACCTTCCCCATCCATAATACCACTGCTAAACACATATTTATAATATAATTTCATTTTCTCCAAAACTCAATATATTTTATCAACTTGCTACCCCAAACCTCACACCCAAACCTTACACCCAAACCTCACACCCAAACCTTACACCCAAACCTCACACCCAAACCTTACACCCAAACCTCACACCCAAACCTTACACCCAAACCTCACACCCAAACCTGGGGCTTCGGTGGCGCAGTCGTCAGGACAAGCGCCTTTCACCTCTGAGTCTTGAGTTCGATTCCCGCTGAGGACTATACTCATCACACTCATGTGAAAAGAGTAAGTCAACGCTCTGCCGAAAGTCGTGGGTTTTCTCCCGGCACTCCGGTTTCCTCCCACAGGGAAAGTTTACTGGGTGGGTTAGGATATACAGATTAGGAAAGTAGTATTACAATTGTTGTAAAAATAGATAATGTAGGCTACGTACATAATATAGGTAAGCGAGATACTTGATGTAATCGGTCACTGAAAAGCCCCAACGGGGAGTGAGCTGAATAATGTATGAATATGAATCTAATGGCTAATGGACGAAATACATGCACCAACACTAAATAGTCAGGCAATTCAGTCAGCCAAACTCAGGCAATTGTACTGAACTAAATCAGTTCATATATTGTTCAAATAATACTTATAATTCTTTTGTTTTGTCTTTTGAAAACGGTTTTCTGCTAAATATTTAAATATAGGTTTTAAATTTACTGTTCATTTCATATATTCTGCTTGCTGTATATTTTGATTTTCTTATCAGGCTGTAAGTGCAAGCCCTGTAAAATTATAATAATAGTAATACAGTTGATGTTCTTGGGCATAAATATGTTTTTGGCCCTCCTCAGGACTCATTTTAATCATCGCTACGCTCGGGCTAAAATGAATTTGACTCGGTTCAATAGAAGAATAGATTTTAATAAAGTTACCTTACAGCCTTACGGCTGAATTACGCAATTATTTACAAAATAATCAGCAGCGTAGCCAGCTTGAATTGACTGGTCATGGTTTTATGAAAATGGTTAGCTTAACCCGTCGAACGTCCGAGCGACAAAGGCGCGAGCCTGGGTTTCAACGCAAAATTAACCTGATAGAAACATCAAAATGATGGCAATTTACAGCATCACCGACTCTCGCAAGGTTCTTCCTGAAATATCAAATAAAGCATTTTTGGATGATTCAAAATATTGAAGCGTCAGACTGCTTTTTTGCTGTTGATATTTCAAACAACTACAGCTCTGGACTATAAATAAATTGCAACCACAGGTCCGCAACTATTTTTTATATCCAAAACACAAATGTGCAATGCCAATGGCTCAGAGAATCGTGCAAGGCAAAAACAATAAAACGCCAAGCACTCTTGCACTCATCACGGCCCAAATATGCTAGTGAAGCAGTTAGCAGCAAAAAGCCAGAAATGAAGGAAGCTGATCAGATGACATCGTTCACATAAATACACAATCACACATGAATATACAGAATGGGGAGTTATTTTCAGATTTATCATCATGAATAAATGCATTTATTGAGGTTGTTTGTGTATCTAGGTGGAAACCGTGTAACGACCGGTTCACCAAAACTCACAAGTAACATATTATGTGTGGTAATGTGGTTATGTGGATATTTCCCTAGTTAGAATATTTCTGAGTATTACATGTTTTAGAGCACATTAAAGAGTATAAACAGGGAGTAATATATCAATAGATGGATAGGCCAAGATGGATGTTGGGGTCACCACATATCTATGTGAATATTTCTCCTAGGGCCAAGAATATTACATGTTTTCTAAAATGCAAGAGCACATTAAGGACTGATCATACAAAATGAATAAAAATTAAGTGCAGTATGACCAGGGAGTAACATATCATTAGATGGATACCCAAGATGGATGTTGGGTCATCACATATCTATGTGGATATTTCCCCTAGGGCCAAGAATATTTCTGAATATTACATATTATGTTTCCTAAAATGCAAGAGCATGATAAAATCAAGGACTGATCATACAAAACTAACTATGATGAATAAAACGACAATGCAGTAAAAATAATTCACACCATGAATGAGCAAAATGTCAAAATACTTACAGACACTTACTCTCATCCAGCCATCCTATATTGCAAGTAAAGATATAACACAAACAAATAGATAGAGTGATGATTGAATAAATTATACAATCATCATTTATCTATTTATAAAGAAAGGCAAGTCGTCTAGGTTTTTCAATAAACTTTTGCACAACTTCTTCATGTAAAACATGGGCATCTTCCTTCTGTTGCATTATGTCTTTATGGATTGAAATCCTACAAAGAGAATTGAGACGACCTCGATTCTTTCCTCTCATACAAAGCCTGCTGAAACGCCCTCCCCCTTGTCGTAACGGTCAATTGTGGTGTTGGTCGCTGCTTAACTATTGCATTTTGTTCGGCAGTTGGTCGAGCAGAGAAAGATCGCCTCAGCAAATCACTTATAATATCCGGTTCAATAGAAGCAGGATTCGTCACACTTGCTGAAGCCATTGTATAAACGCGCAAAGACAATATAAATATGATAATTACTCATCTTACACAACTGTGTTCAGTCGCGCGGAAAGCTCGCTAGGAAAGGCAGTACAAATCATGCCTTCTCCAAATAGCATGAGTTCGGCTCAATAAACAGCCGTTTTGAGCATGCGCATGGCCAGTTATCCAATTAGAAGCCAGTATTATTTGTATTAAATATTATAGCAACTCATGCCTTCTGAAAAGAGCATGAGTGAAACACGAGTCGCGCGTGAATCGAGATATTGCCGGAAATGAGTCTTGTAGAGCTGCAGTTGCTAGGAAACAGACACGGCAACAGTCGGCAAGGATGTAAAATTGCGTAATTGTCATAGAAAGCGGAAACATTTAAAAAAAATAATAATGAAAAATCCAGAAAAATGACAATGTTGAATTTTAAAGCTTTGGAATAAACAAAGCAAAGTTTTAGACGGAACTTGGAAAAAAATTCTCAATTTTGTGAAAATTTTTAGTCATGCTGGGCATGAGAAGCATGACCGGTAGCTACGCCACTGAAAATAATTTGTGAATATTCTGAATATAATATACCTATTTTACATATCAACAATAATTAAACTTTTACACATAGCGAAGATAAAAGAGTTTTTTGCTCTATTAGTATGAATTATAGGAATGTTAAATCTATCTTCTTGTCTTAAATTGTAACTTGAATCGTGCCTTGCTGGTAATAGGTTGTGAAGTTTATGGTTAGGGTCAGATAAAACAGACTGAAATAGTTTATCACACACAACTTCATGGTGTTTTCCATAGGTTTGATACCTAGACTCTTGAGAGCATCAAGGTAATCTACATTTGGCAATATGAGAGACATAGCTCTTTTCTCTAAACATACTAACTCCTTTTTCAGGTATTGTGGTGGGGATTGATAAAATGCTGGAATTGCATGGTCAGTGACTGATCTAACACATGATATATAAAAGGTAGCCAAGTCATTGCATGGTACCTTTGCGCGTTTTAATTGTGTACGGAAATACAATCTCTTGTTAGCTCTCTTAACCACTTCGTCTATATGACCGCTCCAAGATAATTTGTTGTTGATCGTAAGTCCCAAAAGCTTAAAACACGTAACAACTTCTACTTCTTTTCCATCAACAACCATTGGGTCGAAAGCGGCAGGCTCCGTGTTGAACGAGATTTTAAGTTATTTACACTTATTTGGGTTTAGTTCTCCTCTATTTTCGTTTGACCAGGTAATCACATCATTTGTTATATCTTGAGCGTGGCTAGTACAGTTTTTCAAAACTGTCTCTGACGTTGTCGAATCATCAACGTATTTCCAGAGGTCTGTCTGCATGAGTAATATCCAAATCGTTTATTAGTAAGATGAATAACCAAGGTCCTAACTTTGTTCCTTGGGGAACTCCGGATGGAATTGATCTCCACTCTGAGTAACAAGTGTCAGCTAATTTGATCTTTTGGTATCTGTTTGTGAGGAAATCGATTATGCAATTTATAGCGCTACGTACGAGGTATATCTAATTCGGATAATTTAGTTATCAAAATTGAGTGCTCTAAAGCTTTGCGGTAATAAAAAATAATTGTTCTTACAACAGGGCCATTTCCATCTGTTCCTGTATACCAGTGATGTAACATGCTGATTAAGGCCATTGTGGTTGAGGAACTTGGTATTGCGCCATATTGATTACGGTCGATCACCTTCAAAACCGCCGGCTTAACATAATGATTCACTAAGAATTATTCGGCGACTTTGGATAAACAAGAAATTGGTCTTAACTCTTTCTTCGGATTTATTTTTGGTAACGGGATGACATCGGCTATCTTCCAGCTGTTAGGTACACGTTGTTCGCGATACGAAGCGTCGAGAATATGCGCAATAGGGAGACCCAGAATAAACGAATATCCTATTAAAACCAATTTGGTATCTTAACTGGCGCATACGCTTTGGCTACTTTCAGATTTGACAGAAGATTTTTACTCTTTCTTCGGTTACCTTTAGAAATTTGGTACTTCTTCTAACGGAAGATTCGATAACGGAGATTCCAACCTGTATTCTTCTAAGGGATCTAAAAATGCTGCATTTATTGCGTTTGCTTGTTCATTTTGTGAGAGATTCGAAAACTCTTCAACTTCCATTTGACTTGTCAGGGCTCCTTTGGTTTTAAAGTTACAAAGAAGTTTTACTGCGCTCCACCATTATTTCGGATTCTCTTTCTTCAACTTATGAATGTTCGATTTATAGTACTTAGCTCTGCATGATTTACGTTCTCTATTAACGAGATTTCTGTAGTATTTAAACTCGGCTGAGTTGACTCCATAAATAGCAAAAAATTTTTGTCTCTTCTTAATAAGGGATTTTCAATCTATCATGAATCCATGGAGCATCTGTTGTCGAGATCTTGACCTGCTTAGTTGGCATTAGTAGATCAAGACCGATAAGCACCAAATCGTGAAAAATATTCCACATTTCTTCACAATTATCATACATTGACATAATTGATAACCAGTCTATGGAGCTCAGATATCTTCCTAACTCTACTTTATGGCGGGTTCGGTGAACACGTTTTATTATTGTTGTCTTCTTGTTAGTATTATGATCTTTAATGTTTGGCTCAATTACAACGGTGTTATGGTCAGAAAGACCAAAAAGTGCAAATGCTTGTGGTAAGGAATAATACTCATGCATGTTGGTCAAAACTAGATCCAAAATGGCGTTATTTCTTGTTGGTACCTTGACCAGTTGTTTTAGACGAAAGTGACCCAACAGTCTCCTAATATTAAGGCGATTGATAATAATATGCCACAATTTGGATATTAGGATTCAGCTAAAGAAAGTGAATACAGTAAATGGTCCACAATTGAGTTATCAATCCCTCCTGGTGGATGATATACCACTCCAGCTATTATACATGAAATGCCCCTAGGTAGTCTGTTAAGTCTTATATGCAGCCAAATAATGATTTTCACAGCAGTTAAGATCTTCTATTTGTTTAAGGTTGCACGATTGGTTGTTTTTGGCGTAGATGCATACTCCGCCATCAATATTAATTACGCTATCAGTTATTGATTCTTTTAACCAAGTTTCAGTAATGAATGCCAAGTCTATCTTATGATGCAACATAAATTCTGATACATGTGGTTTAATAAGTTGCCATGGCCATGTATTGACAGGGTTAAAGCCAGTTTTCCACTTGGCAAATTTGTTTGCATGAAGCGACCTTTTTCTTTGCCGGCATCGCTTTTGCTGACCGCGGTGATCCCACGTATAGTACGTATAAGGATTATGGATCGCTATAAGTAATCATCTATATATGTGTGTGAATAATTTTGGAAATTAAACAAAGGTTATTGTTTAAAATATTCTCGACTGTTTTCAATTAGTAGAGTGAGATTAACAATCTTGATAATCAGCCATCCCCTGCACTGTGATACAAGAAGATAAACGTGAGTTGATAATTACTAAAACAATGCGTCGTACACAAAGCGTCTCATTTTTGCTAACATTGACATTGTACACAATTTCAATATTGAAAAATATCGGCAGAACTCGGAAGAAGCTATTCAAAGGAAGCCAAAAATATAAGCCGTAGAGTATATTAGAGTATATATCAAGATTTTTCTCGCCATCTCGTTCGATAGGATTAATAGTAGAAGGTGTTTCGGTAGATGGAATATATACTCGAACGACAATTTATATACATTTTTTAGACCCCGCCAGGAGAAATTGCGAAAAATGCAACTTAGGCCCTCTGGTAGGAATTGAAGACGAGTATTCCATCTACTAACATCTTCTACTATTCCATCTACTACGAGATGCCGAGAAAAATCTTGATATTTATCCATACACCATATACTGGCGTCACTCCCATCTTATATACCGAACTTGCGGTTAACGTTCAGCAACTGGACTCTTTAGCTCAGTTGGTTAGAGCGCTGCAACGGAATCGCAAGGCCGCAGATTCAATTCCTGCCAGAGGGTCTATGTTTTCGCAACTGCTCCTGGCGGGGTCTAAAAAATGTATATAAATTTCCGTTCGAGCATTCCATCTACTAACACCTTCTATATTACAATATAGGTACCATGCATAAAAGCATCTTTATAATGCCTGAAAAGAGCGATAATTAATTACTTGCAAGGTTTCCAATACATATAATGAATCACTGCATGCATATGTGTCAATAACGCGAGACTCTCACCTTGAATTAGTGTTATAAACACACTATAATAAAAACAAAGCCAAAGGCAAAGGAAAACAGTGCATGCAGGGTATATAAGCTATAGTGCGTGGGTTCAGACTCCCACACTGCATACACTTATCTAAAAATACTTTCTATTATCAGCAAGGCACCTGCAGTTACAGAATGAAAGTGAAGCGTCATTGTCTCTTGCCCTTCCTCTTGGAATTGATCTACTAGTACTAGTTTATAGTAAATGTTATCTAGTAATCCAGCAGTAATCTATATAGTATAGTAGGTATATACTGTTGACATGTTCATTTATGTGAAATCACGCGAGAATATTACGTCATGCTATATAACCGGCAATTTGGGGGGGGGGGGGAATCGTGGATTTCACGAAGTGCCGTTCAGTTTCGTTTATATCTTGCGAGAGTTATAATATAATCTATACCTCTCTAGAATCCTTCAACAACGGTGAGTATTTTGTTGTATAGTTTGTTGCTTTAGCATGTCTAGAACTCGAGTTATTCAGGAAAGTTGGCGTACGTACTGATGTAAAAAATTGGTTCTAAGTTCATGTTACGCACACAATAGGGTTAGGGATTGGGTCGGAATTGGGGTCAAGATCAAAGAGAAATATTCGTGACTCGTAACATGGCCTGATAACTAAAAAATTGTCAGCCATGTTGAATTAGATAAGAATTTATCATAAGTGGCGTCTCTTATTACCCGGAGGTGATATTAATACCAGGTTAAATTAATAACCCACAGGTTTCATTAGGGGGCAGAGATTTGGGACAAGCGTGAAAAGTGGTCTGGGGTATCCGGGAAAATTTGAAAATTGAGGCGCAGAAAAACCATTTCTTGCACTTTCTGGCGTATAATCGGAATCATTTGGTGGGAACATGTGTACTTGCCATTTTCGGTTCAAGCGCCATGGAAAATATAGACTTAAATTTACTCCTTGCTGCAGATAATTATTAAAGAACATGGACCACCTAATCTATTTTAGGCTGGGGTCTTATAGACCCCCCCCCCCCACGCCCGCGTGCAAAATGGTAACTCCCAAGCTTCAGTGCTTTCTATGCCAGTGTCAGTAAGCATGTAGGACGGCAACGCGATGACGGCGGCTATTAATACAATGAGTCGATGAAAATAAATGAATACTTAAAGCCCCATGCACGGGAGTTTTAGACGTGGTCCTCGCCTCAAGCCTTGTATACAACGCCTGCAATTGAAGCCGCAACAAGTGCTACTTCAAATTGGTTCAATAGTACTCTTCTCAACCATAAAGCCCATGTCTTATTAAATTCATACGATTGATAATACATGATAAGTTTTCTATACTCTCATTTATTTGAAGGAATTTGTTTTAGCCGTCGTCGTCGCGTTTCCGTCGTACATACTTAAGTTCTCTAATGTCGAATGCTGAAGAAGCGAGACCTTTGGGACGGGCATGGGGGCATGCTCCCCTACAAAATTTTGAAATCTACAGTCTCTGAAATTCCATTTCACCCACTTTGGAGGAAGATTTTATGGCAACGTCGCAATAATTATTTCAAATATTGTCAAACGAAACGGTGCAGACCACCAAACCAACCGATCGTACCTACACAACGAATCACTATATTTACTGCCGAGACTGAAGAAGAGAATGAGTGCAAATTTTATACCTAAAATACTTACACTTTTGGTCAAAAAATCTGAAAAGCAGTGCCAAAACGTCCGACGATTCCCTGCTGGATTTAACTAAACAATAAGCCTTGTTTCTTATCATCTTTGATCAGAACATAACTTCTGCTCAAAGGGCCCAGACAGCTGTTGCAGCAAGCCATATTTTATGTTCAGGGCTGGGGCAATAGGGAGAGCCCACTGGGCAAATGCCCCCACCACGCTACGCTACGGCATTAAAAAATGCCCTGCTTCGGCCAGTCGCTTTATTCTGACTGTTAACTACAAGCGGAGTTATGAACACGGTCAATTGTTCATTTTGTAGTGATAATCAGTTCCCGTTCTACTCTGACTGTTGACTACAAACGGGGTTATGAACACGGTCAATTGATGTTCACTTAGTAGAGGGATTCAGTCAACTATTTTATTCTGACTGTTGACTACAAACAGCGTTGTGAACACGGTCAATTGGTGTTAATTTAAGCGTGGTTTCCATTTGGTCGTAACTGTCCTGACCAAGTCATGAAATAGTCTGCATCTATCTTGTTGTTTGTGTGCTCTATGCAAATAAGTCTTTAATGATTGGAGAGATATATCGCCATTCTATTACATCGGCCACCTTGATGTGTTCACGACCGTTACGACTAAATGGAAACCAGGCTTATAACTAGTTATGCGGATAGGTGTAAGAATTGTGTACTTTCTGATAAAAGCACCATATTCGCAGGAAGTATAGACTTTGATATGACAATAAATTTTAGATATGGAGCCATTTGAAAAATTAATGCCTCCGGCCTAAAATTTGGGTTCTTTTTCATTTTCCTCATTAAACTCCTATATTTGTAAAAACGTGAAATTCCAAGTTCATTTTAAGCAATAATGACTTACATCATTGGAAAGCTTACAAAAACTGTATATAATTAGGGGTCAATTAAGCGGTTACCTTCATTTTCCAACCCATTTAATTTCGAGTTATTGCTGTTCCAAAATGGGAAAAATGCTACGAAATCGCGCAAAAAGCCTGCGTACTAGCCTGAAAATGCGTTTTTAACAGCTTGTAACTCAAGAAGGATTTGAAAAATCATGGTAACCACCTAAATGTCTTATATATAGTTTTTTGTAAGCTTTCCAATGATCTAGATAGTTAATGCTTAAGGTGGCTCAATATTTTTTATATAAAGTAGGAAATTCACGATGTAGATCCAAATTTTTGGACAAGTATTACTTGTTAAAAAACAAAAAGTATCTTATTGATGTAAAACAACATCTGAAGGGTTTGAATTTTTTTACAAAAGTTACGCAACTGCCGTTGCTATGGCAACAATGACGTTTCTGGATGGCGGATATTTTGGCTTTAAAGTAATTCGAAAACGACATCACCCAAATCTTATTTCATAAAATGATTTCTCTTAGTATACTGTTAAGCCAAAATTTTTCAAATTAAGTAATTGTGATCATTCGTAATAATTGTTTTCTCGCTCTACAGAGAATAATTGTCTTTGGGACTGGAATAACATCTGCTTCCTTCCACTGCCTTGGGACCTCTGCCTGTTTAATAGAGGTGTTAAATATAATTGTCACAGGTTCAAAGAGCTCCATGGAAAACGTATTGAGAATCCAATTCGGTATGCCATCTGGAGCAGGTGCTTTGTTGGATTTAATTTTCTTTAGACAGGATTCAATAGTCAGAGATAGTGTAGGGGTCCCTGGATTCTTCAATAGGAATTTTTTCATACTCTGATAGGGGAGGCAGTGGTTGGGTGGCAGCAATAAATGCATTGTTAACTGCGGACGCTAGTGCTTTTCCTTGTAAGATGATTCCATTGACCTCAGCAGAATTGAAAACTGCTTTTGAAGAAGAGCCGGCCAAATTTTTTATTGCACTCCGCCATTTTTTTGGCTTTGAATTTTTTAAATGGCTCACTTGAGATTCATAAAATTTAAATTTAGCTTGTTTGATGACACGGATTACTTTGTTCCTTAGTTTATTGTATTCAGCCTTATTTCCCAAGCTAAGAGCTTTTTGTCTTTGGGAAATAAGCGATTTTATTTCAGGCGTAATCCACGCTTTATCTTTACAGTGGAGTCTGACTGCTTTTGCAGGAATAATTGTATCCAGGCCCATAAGCATGATGTCATAAAACAGATCACACATACTTTGACAAGAAGGTAACTGGGAAAGTACACTCCAATCTAGATTTGAAAGGAAGCGACCAAAAGCCTGCATGTTTGATGGGTTTCGTTTTCTAATCCGAATTTTGGTAGTTGTATTGGTGCGATAAGGTTCATCAAGTGGATGTAACATGATTGACATATGATCTGATAGATCAACAGCGGGAAGAATATCTGTTTCTTTATACCAACGCTTTATATTGGTAAGTATTAAATCCAAAGGGGCGGAGGAATAGCGGCGGGGAGGATCGAAGTTTGTCAATATAATAGGTATTTGGGGGCATCTGTCCCAACTCATTTGAAAAGGATTGTCTGAACACTATACCCCAAAGTCTTACTGTATATTTCAAAATGATAAGAAAGAATATTTTAAGGGCGATGTATTTATCTTCATATTGTCCATAGGAGATGTAATACAACATTTCTGACCAGTCTAGTTCGTGTGAAATTGGATAAGTTAATAATTAACAGAATATATTGGCCTTTGGGTATAGCATCTTTAATTCCCTTAGGTTTATGGTGATTTTAGCTTTTATACATGACGCTCGAAAACTAGTGAATTGTTTAATGTGGTCGGGTAGTCAGAAAAGACATGCGTCGCAACTATGTTGATTATCATTACCGGTTATTATTCGTATACGCGCAATGGGTCAGTCAACTGCTAATTAAATCGGGTACTCACACCAAACAAGCGCTTAGTTGAACACGAATAGTTAATGCGACAGTGTACATCTATCTAGAGCAGAATTCTCAGATAGAATTGTCTCCCCATTGCTCTCGTACCGCCCATGAAGGATCACTCAGATGGTAGTAAGTTTGGGATTACTTACGAAAAGGAGGTAGTCACTTGGACATAGCTATATCTTCGAGCGTTACGTGTATGTGGCAAGCTATCAGAAAGTTCGTAGATAGTAAATAGGATTGTAAACAACCATTATACATTGCTTTGGCGACCAAACAGCGCGCCACGGGTGGTTGGACTGATATGGTCATCACCATGGTGATGCAAGTCAGCTGGTGCCCTTTAGATATATTTTATATACAATTTATTCGAATACTACAAAATCAACAGAAAAAAATGAGAGCATGTAATTCATGTTTTTCTAAACTTATTATCAACAATTCTACCTCCGCTCTTGGGTTATATTAAACGAACGTTAATTGTATGCGAAAGCTATGCTAATAAGCGTTTCCGGATTAGACGGTTGCCATCAAAGTCACATCGGTTGACACTATATAAAAATGAAATAACGAGCCACTGAAATGCTTTTAAAACAGAACAAGGCTGAGAATAATATGTTGAGAATATCTAACAATGTGTGTGCTTGTCATTATAGGATTTAAATGTGATTAAGCCAAGTTTAGGAACGGTTGACGCTTTTTTATATAAATATATGTGATATATTATAGCTATTCTTAGAGTTGAGTGTCAATCGACACACTTCACACAATTTTACATACTTTTTGGGAAAGAACAACCTGTAATATATCAATACAGGCTCCCTAAACACTTTCTTTTAGTAGTTACTGTGGAAAAATTGACTATACCGTATCAACTCAAAGCTAAATTAATGAAAATGTTATACGATTTACAGTGTCAACCGTGTGTGTTGAGAACACGTACGTGTTTCAAGTTTCTTATATTACATACATGTTTCACGTCCTAAATAATAGATCCATATTTAATCACAGCCTCAATGCGCCTCAGCATACATAGTAAATGATCATAATAAATAAAAGTATCTTCTACTGGTATTTGGAGTATAGCTTTACGCGATTGTCCTTTACACTCAAGCCACGTTTCTTGATATATTCCTTATTAGCAATTGCTTTACGGACTATATATAGTTGCTATTTTAGTCTGTGGGATGCCAGATGGGATTCCCAGCCATTTTAGCAATTTTGCAAATATAATACTTGTTCCCATACTTAAGAAGGTAACAAGTGCCTGCGTTTCGTCACATATATATTTTCCTCAAAGACCATAGTAGTATACAGTGTAATAAAACAAAAGCAGACGTTATAAAGTTATAACACATACACACTGTACAATCAGTCGTCAAATATGCACGGCTCATACGCAGTGTCCATCAATTTTCCCGTGCATTTTACTGAACAATAATCGATGTCGCTAATTTTTCAGATAAATTTGCATATCACGCTTGCATAGACCAGTTTCAAATATATCTCTTGAATCGCTTCCCTCCCAATACATCGCATATGTTTATTACTCAATATTATACTAGAAATACATGCTTGCAGTAACCCCTCGCCCCATGCACCCGAACATTGACAGACACTACATTCCAAAAAATTACTGTTACTAAGCTTTTTCATCACAAAATCTGCTATGCAAAGGTGGTAGACGAGTCAGATATCTGGGTTCAAGCACAATTTTGGCTTGGAAAACTGAATTGGATCTCTGGGCCTCTGGCTTACACCCCTCTTCACGACGCACTCAAAGGCTATCGCCATATGAAATGTTTTACTTGACGTAATCATTGTGTTTCCCTTCATTTTAAATGTGTCATTAAAATTTTGATCATTACTGTAATAGTTTGGAAAGAAGAGTGGAAGGAAACAATAATATTTTGGGAAATCTATTTTGGGTTGAGAATTTTTGAAAGAATAAAAAATGGAAATTTTGTCTCAAGAAGAGGAAGCACAGTAGCCATGGCAACTCGATTAATAATATAAATTTCTTTTCTGGAGTACAAAACAGTTTACAAAAGCTGCAAAAATAATTAAAATATTAGTTGTTTTAGCCATAGAAATATGAGATATATGCGGTAGGTATGTTCTTATGCATTCTATAAGCTTCAAATTAATGTTTTAATGCAACCTTCCGTTCACTAAAACGTTTCGAAAAGTTTGTAAAACTAAACTGCCTTTTACTCTATATTTCTTTTCTGTACAAACTGTGATAATATTTTTACTTTTAACAATAAAATTACCAATTGCCCAACTATATAAAGTAGGTATGTTATTTTGTTCTTTTTTGGCTTTGATTTACTGTACAATTCGAAATTGTCATAAAACTTCAACTGTTTTTTAACAGTATTTATATAATATGAAGTTTTTGAGATAAAATATGTTTTTCTTTTCTATATAACGCATTTGAATTAACACTAAAACAATGTTGTATTGACCACACAGGATGAACTACGCAATTTCAAAACCTCAAACTATAGTTGCATGCCAATTGACGGCAAAATGGAGTGCCTGAAGGATGACCTAATAAGTATATATACATCTCTTATCCGCTCCATTTTGGAGTATGGCTGCGCTGTGTGGCATACATGCCTCCCTTCTTTCTTGGTGAGAAGATCGAACGCATACAGAAGCGATTTTTCCGCATTATATTTCCACATTTATCCTACCGCGAAGGTTTAGCTCTTACTGGATGTCCAAGACTTGATGACAACCGTCAACGTTTGTGTTTGAAACTTTTTAATAAACTTAAAACCCAGCCAAGTTCGAAACTTTCCTACCTTATACCTCGTACGAGGTATGAATCGCATGGACGATCGGTGCCTAGTGGAAATAATTTGTCTTTATATAAATGTAGAACAGATAGATTCAAAAATAGTTTTTTTCCGACTATGACGGTGGTTTATAATCAGCAATAACTGAGATTCTTTAAAATTTTAACTATATATTATTGCATGCTATATTTTAACTAAGATTTTTTAATAGTTTTAACTACATACCAATTGAATGTAATATATCATTTTACATCCTGTAATATATAATGTAATTCACCTTACCGATGGTGCGAATTTATGTAATCTTTAATAAATTGAATTAAAAAAAATAAAAAAAAATAAAATTGAAAGAAAACTGCAAAAACAAGTATGCAAAATAAACAGTTACCCGTTTAATTTAAAACGCTTTAAAATTCGAAAATTCTGTCCTTTCTCGGCTTTTCGACTGCTTTATTTTCTTATTGACTTTAGTAAATAAAAGTCCTCTAAAAAATTTTCACTTCTCTTGTTTTGGAGACTTAATATTTGTCTGAATTAATATGTCCCGACTCCAGAGTACAAAAAAGTTTTCATATAAATGCATTATAAATTGAATGTCAAAAATAAAAAGCCAAAATGACAGTTATTTTTCTGACGTTTACATATAAAAACAAAATCGTTGTCTTAGCCAATCATGATGTAGCTAGTTACCAGTTTTCTCTCGGCTCTAATACGCGCGTTCGCATAACTTAAAAAACCGTCCATGACAAAAAAAAATGGTGGACGACTTTGCATTCCACAATGTTTTCACATACCCGGGTGTAAATATCCGAGCGGAATTAGTACACTCGCACGGCGCTTCGCGCCGACTCGGGGATAATATACTATTCTATCGCGTTATACATGTATTTCAAATATATTGACCAAAGAACGCATAGGATATTATATGCCAATGCAATTTGGTAAATATGTTACGCTAAATGTTTTTTGAATTTCATGAAAAATACTCTTTGACTGAAGGAGGTTATAGACGCCTTTCAGACAATCACTTTCAAAAGTTGTTGGGACACCTGCAATTTTAGAGCATAGGTCAATTTGTACACTTGTAACACGCATTAATCCCCCTTCCCTCCCCTCTCTCCCCAATCAATGTTGGATTCCCAATTATAAGACCATACCGCGATCAAATATGATAATATATTGGACACAACATTGAATAGGGGCGGGGGGATCGAAGTTTGTCAATATAATAGGTATTTGCGGGCATCGATCTGTCCCAACACATTTGAAAAGGATTGTACGGCTTTCGACCACGTGAATTCGATACTCGTCGTTGCAGAGGACAGTTAACTCTTACATCCAATGCGATTACAACCATAACACCGCCGGTGGAATAAGGGGTTAAAAAACGGAGAATGAAAACGGCCGGAGGAACTCCGTACGTTGGCTAGCTGACTAAATACCTCCAAAAAATAAACATCAACCAACCAACATCATAACCACTTTTAGTCACCACTCAGAACAAAACGGCTGACTGAATTCCACTACAAGATGAACATTTAGTCAACAGTCAGATAAGAAGGGTTGACTGAATCACTCCACAAAATAAAGAGTAACTGACCATGTTCATAACTCCGTTTGTAATCACTGTTCATAACCGAATAAATACCTCTACAAAATGAAAATTAATTGATCGTATTCATAATTACTCCGCTTGTAGTCAACAGTTGGAATAAAACGGCTGACTGAATCTCTCTACGAGATGAATATTAATTGACCGTATTCATAATCCCGTTTGTAGTCACTGCGGCAGTCAGAACAAAACGGCTGACTAATTGACGAATTTCCGGAGTTGTCCAGTGATTTGCTATAAAATAGGCCACATATTCTGGGTTTTGCTCGGTCGCTGACCAGCGCCGACGAGAACGGTGAAACAACCCTCCTCCCAGCTCTTTGCTGAAAATTTGTGTCTGTCACCCAATTAATTTCACTGTGCTCGAATGCGCTGGATCAACTTTATCTTCAATTCCCTAAAGGCAATTTTCCATTACGGTCGCTTTGCCCGCGCCGGCGGAGCGACCATGTTTCAACTTTCGCTGTAGGTGTCTAGCACGAGATTTTTTGTCCGCTTTACACCTCGCGGTCACGCCTGAAAGTTGAACTACATTCAACTTTCTTGGCGTGCCCGCGCGACTAATTATTCACGTGATTCGAATCGGTCGCTTCGCCCGCGCGGGCAAAACGACCGTAAATGGAAAATGGCCTCAATGGAACACAAAATGACTGAGTGCAAGCCCAGAGTGTTGCTGAATAGAATACTAAATTAAGACTATAAATTTATTGATAAATTTTACAGAAATCAACAAACGTATTGAAAAGAAAAATAAATGTATATTTATGAAAGTTACGTACTAATAACATTGATGGTACTACTTATGGTTTCTTCCTAACCACTTAAAACAAAAACATCTATTGATTGACAGTGACTACTAAAGAATGTTTAGCTCATTGACATTTCCCCCATTTTTTGTCCACATCATAGTTGCTGGTGGTCGCACACCAACGAGCATTGCCTGATATGCCGGTAGTCGTGCATGCTGAATACGATTTATGACCATAAATGAACGGAAAAACACAGCATTCTCCTTTTATTGTCTTTGAGGTACAAACAGCTAAAATCGTGAAAAATGAAATAAACTGTAACCCCATTTTTTCAGATCTATATAGCAATGCACTAAAATTAGATAAGCAAGTTAACTTAGTTTCGTCACGTAATGAAACTGATGTTATGGTGAAGCATATTATTTTAATGAATTGCCACGACTGGGCAAACATTAACTCATCATTATCACTATAATGATTTAGGAAAATGAGTTTACATTTGAAAATCTGAAAATTTGGTCTCGACTAAAATTGAATTCGTCGCGACTAGCTGCCCAGATTTCAGTTCTCAATAGAATCGAGGATAACTGATAAATATATAGAAGAATATCGAAGGAAGAAAGGGGGGAGGGGGTATCGCGAACCGAGTTCAGTCCTATGAAAAGGAAATTTGAAGCTAGCTAACGGGGGGGTAGAATCAAGTCCGGGATGTGAAATGAAGCGCCGATTGGCTACATTGCAATATACTTGGGAACAACAACACAATCAATATTTTGATTAAACACGGACAAAAATGTGTATATATTTAAATATTTATTGAGAATAAACCAACAATCACCGGTGTGATTGTTTTGTTCTCCTTTTTCGTCAATTAGGTTGCTCGACCAAGTAAAACTTGCGCAGACACGCAGCTGTCTCTTTCCAGTCCACCCCTCAGTCAATGGAGCTTGCACCTAACCATCCAAACGGGTAAGTATATTGGTGGACTAAGGTGTTAACTCTGCATTTCTACGCTTGTTACATTTATGCTAGCGGTAAACTGCATGGGTTCATTAAATGATTATGTTGTTGGTAAGGTACTGTTGATAATAAGATTTCAATGTAGCCAATGGGGGCACAAATCTACATCCACGAATTATATCCACAATTTACATCCGGAATATGAAATTTTGGACCCAAATCAGCAAGCTTCATTTACAAGCAATGTTCTGTCTATTATTTTATTATATTAATCTCTATGATTGGAAAACCCTGTCATTCATCGCGCTTTTAAAATAATATGTCCACTGCATATATTGTAATGAGCTTATATATAATTGTATTGAGCTTTCAACTTGGTGGTTCGAGTCTTCTATAGCAACGCATCCTCGTACAAGCAATGAAATGTCTCGTCCAACACAAGCACCAATCAGACGCTCTCGTCAAAAACAACAAAAAAAAGTGCGCGAACATTCAAACATTTCAAAATAACAATCTGATGAAAACTCGAAGGACCGAGTTGAAAGCTCAATACCAATATCTCAAATAGAGACAGAGAGTAAGACAGACAGAGAGAGAGAGAAAGAGAGAGAAAATGCAATTGCTGTTTGGAAGAAAAACTCTGTTTCATGAAAGAGAACAAACAATTTTTACTTAATATAAGATCGGAAATAGTTTCATAAACAGATAAATTTCAGATAAATGCATGGAATGTTTGAACGCCCACACACCCACGTGTATATATATATATATATATATATATATATATATATATATATATATATAGATATATCTTCAGGTGATCTTGTCACCTGAAGATCGTGAAAACGTGAAACTCAGACTCAACTATTTTAAGTAAACAAAACAATTATAAAGCTCTACCACTACGAGGTGTTGAGCACTCTTCAAGCTGTGCATTAATACTTTGTTTGAAAGTATTATAATAACTAAGAGCGTTTTGCTTTACGAAGTGCCAACGAGTCCTCGATATCATATAGATAGAGCAAATATATATATATATCTATTTATGTATACAACATTAAAGATATACTTGATTGAACGAAAACCTAATTGCATACCTGGAATAACCGTACTGTTGCTTTTGCACAACGCTTTATAAGCATCATCTTGTTTCTTCAATTCATCCGCAAATTCATTACAACATCGTTCAAAATCATTATCAGAACACAGAACATCATGAGCTTGATTTTTCTTGTCAATATATTCCTTGATGACTTCGCAACATTTGTCAATCGACAGCATATCTGGAAGTATAAATTATAAATATTTATTACATCATCCCCGAGCCACGGCGCGAAGCGCCGTGCGAGGGTATTAATTCCGATCGGAAAATTGCAAACATAGCGGAGTGCAAAGTTTTCCACCGTTTTTTATTGTCATGGACGTTGGACAGTTTTTTAAGTTATGCGCATTCACGAGTTCAAGCCGAGGGAAAACGTGTAAATAGCAACATCATGATTGGTTAAGAAAAAAATTGTTTTTATATGTTTATACGTCAAAAAAATTACTGCCATTTTGGCATTTTGCAATCGTTTTTCAAAATTGTACTCTGGAGTCGGGACAGATTAATCCGTGCACGGAAAGGTCTATGACGTTTCTGGCCCTTTCTGATCGCTACAGTACTTGAACTCTGAACTATTAATACTAGCCATGTCTGTTAGTATTTACGAAACCGTAAAGGCTGCTTTAGAGAAAGACGATCGACAATATCTTAAAGATATTGAAGCTGATCTATAAAGAAGCGAATAGACGGTGTACCGAAGCGTTCTATTGAAGACTTATTGAGCGCTGTGAACAACACAAGCTTCTTCCTCGCACGAAATTTTGGTGCGGAATCATACATCCCGAAGTACGTTCGAGAGAAGACAAAACTAGATAATTATAGCATTATAGCTGTTGTAGACTGTAGTGGATTGTGCGTCTGTACCATGGTCTATACGCACATGCTATAAAATCGGCGGGTACGCGTATAATAATAAGAGACGAAATTTACATAATATTTCAGTCAATTTACATAAATACAATTTTGACTCAATTACATGCCAATTTATAACTGCCCTTTTGATAAAAGATAATTGCACCAAAAAATGAAATTAAAGTTCTACACAAATAAATCAAATTAATTAATATATTTATTCAAGACATTACTTACCTTCACGTGTAAAGCGAAGCGTTTCCTCGCCCTCGTTCATAGCATCTTCTTTAACGTTCTTGTATAATTTGTCCATGGCTTGGAATCCTTTGATTAAATCTAAAAACATTGTATTGCCGACGAATCGTTACAGTTACCATATATTTTCATGAGATGGAACCTCGGTTAAATATTTCTTCCGTGTTATTAGGTAATTTTCAATACATAATTTTGCGCTGTGATTAAAAATATTTGCACTATAAGTCGATATGCCATAATTCGCACTCTGAGGTATTAAAAAGTTTACAACGTCGATTGGGACTAATTTCATTAGATGCAGCCAATCACATACGGAAATTAATATCTCCACATCACCTGTATTATCGAGACTTCTTTTCCTTTTCAGGACGCCCGCCTTTATTTTTGAGTAACCTTCATTCAATCTCCGAAAGTTTGAAATCCCACTTGTATCTAAAGGGGACACGTCAATTTAAAAATTACAAACATTTTTTATGTGTAGCGTGCGTGGGTTGAATATTTGCGGTCGCGCTGTAAATGCTCATTATGGTGTAGTTTCTTGTAAAGAGTGTGCGTATACGCGTCACATTACGTAAACAACAAATTTTAAAATACGCTAAAGCCGTACAAACCCGTACTATAAATGAACCTATTTTAATCAAAATTATGGTTCTTCACTCTGGTTCTTGTGAGTATATTGGTCTAAGAGATGGATAGCTCGGTACGTTATAAGTTTAACACATCAGTAGCCAAATAGTACATTTGACTATTGTCCGTGACAACTTAAATATAGCTCTATATATACACCCGTTTACAAAAATGTTGTCGCAAGGGATATATAGATAGATAGAAAGGAATTATAATTATAGATGCAAATGACACTTTGACAATTCAATTGGAACGACAGTAAGATATTACAATTTAGGGACTGTTCATTATTTATACCATAGGGTTTGAGAGGTTGAGATTTCGGTCAATAAGATGTGTGAAGTGGATTTCAGTGCTTAATATCAACTAGAATTGGATTGAAACTTTGGGAATGTCAACAGCCCCTTCTAATTCATAATTTTAACGTTTGAAATTGAAATAATAGGCTTTTAAAATTTGACGAGTTTGATTATGGACTATGGCGAATGTTTGAAGAGCTCGGAAATTACTTTTGATGGTTATTTGGTTACATTTGTGATAGATACTCTCTTCGCCACTATCATTTCTATTTAAACAAGAAAGGAGCAACATTTTCTACAGGATTTTACAATTTTATTTTGTGAATTATTATTTTATCAGTGCCGAAATATAGTGGCCGCCATGTAATATCTGCTAGAACGGCAACACGTCATTAAAAAATTTTGAGTCAAATGGCAACGGAAGGGGGTACTACAGGTGCTGACTCGATAGTTTTTCAAGGAAAAAATTTACAGGATTATAAAGTGGTTGAGCTGAAGAGATTTCTTGAAGAAAGAGGTCTTAAGAGATCTGGAAAGAAGAGAGAATTATGCGAGAGACTTCGACACGATTTGGTGAACGAAGATGTGGATGGCCCAATGGGAATTCTTCGACGCAACAGTGATTCAACTTCAAGTGCTAAAGGTTCTCATCAAGGTCGGGAAGAAGATTCTGTGTCGTTCTCTGCTAGTTTGCCTGACTTTTCTCAAATCGATCGTTCGTCCAACAGAAAGATCTACTCGGTGGAAGGTAAAATCTTTTGTGATTTTATTCAACAAGCATATGATTCATTGGCAAAATAATTTGTTTAAGTTGCCTTCCGGAAAGGCAGGCAATGCGTATATTAAATTGCAAACGGAGTGGATGATGAGATTTAATAACAAAGATGAGTTTATGGGGATTGCTTTGACAGTGTATATGACCCTTCCGCTGATTCTTCTCCAAAAACCGTCGTCTCGCTCGAAAGCGAAAGACAATTCTATATCCCTTCTACGCCGAATTGAATGGTTTCAGAACGGTAATTTTGATCGGTTATTAGCAGAATGTCGCCAGATTCAACGCAACTTAAAACCAAGAAGATCTAGTGAGAACATCTCAAAAACATTTGCCAAACTTATATTACAAGGTAAAGTTCATGCTGCTCTGCGATTTCTTAGTGAAGAGGCAAACGGGGCTGTTCTACCACTATCCGACGAAGTTATTGAAGCTTTACGTGAGAAACATCCTTCCCCAGCAGATATTCAATCAAATAGTCTTCTCTTTGGTCCTGTTGTTGATCTTAGTGTATTCAAATTCGATATTGACGAATGAAAGATATCGGATATTGCAGGATCTTTACAGGGCGCCGCTAGTCCCTCGGGCGTTGATGCGAAAAAGTTTACTCGTATCCTGTGCTCGAAGCAATTTAAGAAAGAGGGCAAAGATCTTCCTGACCAAATCGCGGTATTCTCCAATACTCTTGCCATCGAGAGTCTAGATCCTTCATGCCTTCAAGCCTATGTGGCAAATCGATTAACCCCGTTTGACAAAGCACCAGGCATTAGACCTATTGGAATAGGGGAGATCCTTCGTCGGTTGGTCGGAAAACTCTTAGTACGTGAGTTGAAACAAGATTTCAAAGAAGCAGCCGGGCCCATTCAAGTATGTGCTGGCCGTGAAGCTGGAGCCGAAGCAGTCATTGACGCTATGCAATCTATATTTGACGAGGATAATACACAAGGTATTTTGCTCATAGATGCTACAAACGCTTTCAACTCATTAAATCGGAAAGTGGCAATGCATAATATCCTAATCTTGTGTTCTAGAGCAGCGCTGTGCATTATTAACACGTATCGTATGCCATCAAGATTATTCCTAGCAGGGGGAGGAGAAATGTCTTCCCAAGAAGGAACTACCCAGGGAGATCCTCTTGCCATGCCCTTTTATGCAGTATCAATTTCCATCATCAAATACTCCCTTCGAACTGAGCTGGAAAGTGTGAAACAAGTTTGGCTAGCAGATGATGCCACTGCTGCCGGAGATCTCTATGCCCTTCTCCACTTCTTCAACCGCTTGATCACGGAGGGTGCGAAGTACGGCTACTATGTAAATCCTGGGAAGTCATGGCTTTTTCTAAAGAACGAGACAGATTTAAATAAGGCGAATTATCTGTTTAAAGATCTTGAAATTCAGATATCAACAGAAGGTCAAAGATTATTAGGAGCTGAATCGGTGCGGAGTCCTTCAAAGAAGAATACGTGGCCAATTTGGTCTCAACTTGGTGTAAAGAGCTAGAAAAGCTAAGTTCGATAGCAAAATCCCAGCCTCGAGCCGCTTATAGCGCATTCATCCTCGGGTACAATCATAAATTCACGTACTACTTAAGAACTATTCCAAATATAGCTGATTTATTACGGCCACTGGATGAATTGATAGCCACACAATTTTTACTCTCGATTCTCGGACAGGACATCTCGAAGATCGATCGGGAAATTTTTGCCCTGCGGTCTTGGAATTTCGTGCCTTCATGAGGAAGCAGAATTCGAGTTTAATACTTCGATTTCCATTAGTGACCAGCTGGCAAAATTAATTGTTGCCCAATCTAGTCTATTAACATTGGATGAACAGGATATGCGTAGCACTAGATCATATGTCAAGAGTTCTCGGTTTACTAGAATATAGAACATGGCGGACTCGCTTGACCAATGCCTATCTCCGGAACAACTTAGAACAGTCACCCTAGCACGCGACAAAGGTGCATCTGGTTGGCTGAACGTGCTCCCGCTGGCAGATGAAGGCTTTGTCCTAAATAAAGAAGAATTTAGAGATGCCCTCGCGTTGAGATACGATAAATTCATTCCAAATCTTCCAAGTCAATGTTCTGGTGGAAAGAGCTTCAACCCTACTCATGCGATGGACTGTAAAATCGGTGGCTTCATTCATGCTCGTCATGACAACGTAAGAAATGTAGAAGCCTCCTTGCTGTCCAAAGTGTGTAAGGATGTTGCAATTGAGCCAAGTTTGCTACCTGTTACGGGAGAGGAATTCGAACTAAGATCAGCAAATATCGAAGTTGACTCAAAGCTAGATGTCAACGCCAGGGGATTTTACCGACAGAGTCAAACTGCTTTCTTTAATATCAGAATTGTACATCTTAACGCGGAGTGAAACAAGACTCTTCCAACCGAAAAGATCCTTGCGAGACATGAAAATGAGAAGAAGAGAGCATACAACAGAAGAGTACTAGAAATCGAACATGGCGCTTTCACGCCCTTAGTTTTTGGGTCAAATGGTGCAATGGGTAGGGAATGCACAACATATCACAAGTTACTAGCTCAGAAAATCTCACTCAAAGAAGATGAACCATATTCCATTGTTATGTCATGGATATGGACAAAACTGTCTTTTAGCTTAATTAAGTCTGCTCTACTATGTTTACGAGGCTCAAGAAGGCCCTTCTTTACGTAGGACAAAGATTCTCAGAACCAAGTTTTAATACTTTCTTCTTTTTACACTCGTGATAATTTTATTAGTTCTTTATCTACTTTGCTATTGTCTTTTTCAATGAATAAATCTTTAAAAATTTAAAAAATAAGCATTACTTCCGCTTACATTATTAAATGACTCAAAATTACATATTTTAGCCTCTATCGATATCAGTAAATGTAGACTCGATATGTTTTCACTCTTTTTTATATTAGCTTTAAATACACGCCACCTAGCAATCGCAAAATTATTATTTCCACAAATACAAGTTATTTGTCGGAGAGGCTTTAACTCCTTTGGCTTGTGCATCGTATAGTGATGCTTTACTGTTACTGTGTTAGTCTGTATTATACTATGAATATAGTTTTTAGCTGTCAAAAATACAAGCATCACGCTGCAAATGTTTGCTCCACTAAGGTCTAATCGAAAAGGAATTTACATTGCCATCTAGCTATTCAACGGCATGCTATTGAATATTTGTTTTCTGCTTAACGTTTAGTCGTAGGTTGTTGTTTACTCGAATACTGCACCACTATAATTATACAGTTGCCTAGCTATCCACAGCTCTAGCGGAAGGATTTAAATTTGTTTGAGAAATTCTTAAACTAATAATAATTAGCTGCTTTTGAATATTTTACTATAATGTAAGTTTGGTATATGATACACTTTTCTACTATACTCGACAGTATACAGATAATGCGTGCATCAGACGGGTCGTGTTGTTTATATATTTCGTGCAAATGAACTCGTATTTATGTATTCGATGATTTTTAATACACATCCGCGATTTTATATTATATAGCAGAATATAGGAACGTGTTACCCATTGGAAATCTATTCGATATTGTTTTCATAGTTTTGATAAGTCATAAATGTGGGATGTGAAATGGAACCTCCGGAAAAATAGAATTAGTTGTTTATTCAAACTTTAATTTCGCCTTGCTTACATTTGATATGCTAATTAGTTAGGAAATAGCACGGTTCGAGAAGTATTAATGAAAAATTGCACGCGTGTTTGGCGAAATATTCGTAATACCGCGAGTGCGAAGCACGAGCGGTATTACGAATATTTCGCCAAACACAAGTGCAATTTTTCTTCAATACTTCGAGAACAAGTGCTATTTCCTTTTAATATTATTATTAACAATTTTAAATTGCTCAATTTGCTCAATTTTCAAATTGACGTTGCTCAATTTTTACTAGGGATATTTGGGAAAAAATACCACAAGTGGTATTTTCTCCCAAATACCCCTAGTAAAATGAATTAAGAGAAAATTTTGATGTCCTTAGCCAATCAGAAACGAGGAAAATTGTTAATAATGATATTAAATTAAGCGAGCAATCTATCTATCTATCTGCATGCGACAATCTTTTTGTTAAATGAACGTCGAGAATACTCTCCTGAAGATTTTGGTGTGCTACCTCTGTGTTGAAAGTCCGTTACCTTAGCACCAGTGTAATTAGAATGTAGCTTATCTTCTACTTCTTCTTTTCATTTTAAGAATTTCCTTCGCTAAAACTTTTTAAGACGTTGTATTCGAAATAATATTGGTTTAATTGTTCTATTTCCCCATTTCTAAACATTTTTTATCGATATGTTTATTTCTTATAATAAAAAATAGTCAAAAATCAATATTAAGAAATTTTCCTTCAATAGAATTTTAAGAATTTTATGCGCATGTCCGACTGTAATCTCAGAAAGATGTTTAACAATCCGCGAGTAGACTTGTATCAAGCAAGCTCGTGGTTGGCTAAGATGAAGAATTTGTTTTTCAAATAATAAGAAAAAGTACACAATAAGGAAATTTTAAACAACGAAAATGCCGACTGGTGAAAATAGAAACCATGAAGATATTATAGGTATAAAAAGAAAGAAGATAATGTCCCAAAATAGTAGTTGCTTATTTTAGTAAGTATTTAATTTAGTTGCTATTTAAACGCGAATATTGTTAATTAATTGTAATATTTAATAACGTTAATTGTTAGCCAAACGCAAGTCATTTAATTTTTCTTGGAACAAAAAAATTTAAAAAGCTAAAAAATATATAGAATTCTCATTATACCACAACCTTCGTTAATTTTTAATAGACCAAATCTATTATACTAATATTTTTCTTGATTTTCGCGATGAATCTTGTTAAGACAGTTGTTTTTGCAATATTCTTAAAATAAGAAATACGTAATACACTAACGAAATAATATTTTTTAGCCACATGGCTACATAAATGCATGCAGAACTTTCTGTTAATTAACAGTGCAAAAAATCAAAGTCTATAGCCTATAATATAGAGAACTAAAATTCTATTTTTTAGATAATATTTCTCATTTTTAGAAATTATTTCTTGTCTGGAAAAATTACAATAAAAATATTCTTGTTTTAAGAAAACATTTCTTAAAATAAGAAAATTAATCTAGGCAAGATAATCCGGGAGATTTTTTTCTTATTTCAAGAACAATATTCTTGCGTCATAGAATAATAATTTCTGACTATAGTCTTGAAACAAGAAAATTATTCTTGTTGAGATGTGAACTAAAATCTATAAATTCGGTAGACAATGATATTTTCTCGTTGCTTAATATGGCTACGGGTGAGAAGGTTCTCTTGGCAATTGAAAGTATGCAGGAGGCGCGAAAGATTAAAATACAATGATGAAAAACACATGGAACTCTGTAGTGCCATACAAATAAAGATTAACTAATTTTTGGGGGGATATAATGACGAGGTAGTTTTCGTGAGAAAGACAGAGATTATCGTTGCTGATCACTGTTGCTTATATGCTGGACTGTTCAGATATTTGAGATCAGTGCCTTCAGTGGTATGCGGATGCGTGCCATATATGCGCACCCAGAAAGCTTAGCGAGCGTGCTCTCACAGGCCACAGCGCGTCCTTTCAAAAATCTTGTTGAATCAAAACTTTATACATCCAAATATTCTGCAAATTTTAACGAAGATACGAAGAAACATTCCAATATTTGAAGATTCAAACAATCATTTGTAAAGTAAGTGTTAAACTATGTAAATATTTTTAGACTTTGCGTGTAAATATAGAGCATATAATCGATTGTTTTCACGTGTAATTTTAGCCGACGTTGATCGACCCCATTTGGCTTCAAGAATATATTATTAATCCCCGAGCCGGCGCGAAGCGCCGTGCGAGGGTACTAATTCCGCTCGGAAATTTACACCCGGGTATGTGAAAACATTGTGGAATGCAAAGTCGTCCGCCATTTTTTTTTGTCATGGACTGGACTGGACCTTTTCGTAATTTATGCGCATGCGCAAGTTCAAGCCGAGAGAAGAGTCGGAAGACTTCCATTTTGCAAACTCTTTTCAAAAATAGTTTTGCACTCATTTTATAAGTAAGTCTCTATGTAAGTAAGTTTAAATGTTAAGTCTCCAAAACAAGATAAATGAAAATTATTTAGAGGACAAATTAACAAGAGGAAAAACAGTTGAAAGACCGAAAAAGGAGCGTTTTAAACAGGCAAGTGTCTATTTTGCATGCTTGCTTTGCCGATTTTTGTATCTGCGTAGCAGATATATTGCCATCGCCTTGTTAATGTTAATGTTAAGTTAGCTTGTAGCCATTCAGCGACGAGCTTATATCAGCCAATCAGCGATTAGCTTACAAATCGACCATTGATGTTGATTATTTCAAGATGGCGGACTACTGAAGGGCGAAAATTGTAAACATGAGTAAAATTTTTAATTTGACGGTGAAAATTATGCATCAAACCAACGATCATTTTAATTTTGTATATTGTTTTGAATATGGCAAGAGTCGAGGTAGTATTGGAAGTGGTTGATTGCATTTTACGCTGTGAAAATGATTCGCCAATTTACACAAAGTATTTACTTTACTTGACCTGCTATATATCAATATCATTTGAATCAGGAAACAAGGTAAGCCTTTTTAAATATTGTACGAATATCCTGCATTATTCGAGCTTCTATTTCGACAAAGTTAACTCATAAAAGTGTTAAAATAATGCAATATTTATTCTCAACACTATTTGTGTCAAAATCGTCAAATCGAATTGTCATTTCGATAGTCAACATCACCTTATACTTTTGAGATTTTTAATTGGTATAAAGATATAAGCACAGTTTGGCATTTTTTCCCCAAACTGCTGTGACTAGGGGGACGAAACGAGTTGATGGTATGTAATATTTATATGTGATTGTGGTCTGCCTTTTTAAATATTGTACGAATATCCTGCATTATTCGAGCTTCTATTTTGACAAAGTTCACTCATAAAAGTGTTAAAATAAAGCCATATTTATTTTCAACACTATTTGGGTCAAATTGACAATAGTTCATGGTCATTGTTTGTCATTTCAATCGTCAACATCATCTTTAATATATTAAATTTACCTTTGATATTTGATTGGTATAAAGATATAAGCACAGTTTGGCATTTCTTTCCCAAACTGTTGTGACTAGGGGACTAAATGAGTTGATGGTATGTAATATTTATATGTGGTGTGTAAATAGTGCTGCTAACATAACCTTTATTCTCAAGTATAAAAGACTAAATCTTAATGTTTCACAATTGTTTAAAATTGCTCCCGTGGGCTATAGGCCTTCGTCCCTTTATGCACAGTTTTTTAAAAGCAACATAAACGTTCATCCACTCATTGAGTGATATTGACCTCATGCATTGACATCTATGCAAATACACATGCGCAGATACATGTACGCTTTGCGTAACTTTTTTTTAACATAGGATGCAGTATAGTTTGTGAATTTGAAAATGCGTAGATCATTCTGTGTGGTCAATACAACATTGATTGATCTTTAAGGGTATTTTAGTATTGATTCAAATATGTTATAGAAAAATAAAAAAACATTAAATCTCAGAAACTTCATTGCAAAAGCAAGTGCGAAGTTTAAAATACTCCTCGAAAAGCAGTTGAAGTTTTTTGAAAATTTCGAAACGTTTTGTGAATGTCTAAGGTTGAATGTTACAGTAAATCAAAGCTAAAAGAGTACATAATAGCATACCCACTTTATATAGTTGGGCAATTGATAATTTTATACTTAAAAACAAAATAATATTTGTACAAATTAAAATATAAAAAATATACAATGTTGCGTGTTACCATGGTTACATTCGTCGACACAGTACTTCATGTTACAATAACTTTTGGGGAGTAAATTGTTTGGTTCAAATGGGCGAGGGGATTCTGCATGCATGTATTTCTAGTAGAGATTAAAAATTCTATATGCCTTTGTATTTACAGATTATCATTTGAAGCGATAAACACTGAAATAATATGTGGTCCAAGCGAGTCGAACTGTCTAAAACAATACAAACGACTACAACTACACTTGTCCGCGACAAGGTCAAGGTATGAATATTGTCGATGATTCATGAATTGATACATAATGAAATATTGACTCATTTATCTTTTGATGTTAATACAATTACCAAAGCAAAATATTTAGCTTTCTATGAGAGGGGAACAATCCTTCTTTTGTAATAATACAGTATATTGTGCTATGATAATTTCATTGCTATCCAGAACCTGATATGGCATTATATATACTGACTGTTTATGTTGGTGATGGTTAGGGAGGTGTTTATATGGAACCTAGCCAGCATAGCTACCAGGGCTAGCCTAGCTTGCTTTCTCAAGATAAATTTCATTCTGAACACTTTTCAGGCCTTTCAGGAGTACACATACCTGTGTTAGCACAATATATAATATATCTGATGAAATTTATTTGGTAATTGCACACAGATAAAATGACATCACTACCAGATTTATGCTTGCTTATTGCTTGGACTTCCTATATACAAGGGCCAAACACAGATAAATTTGGTGCGGCCCACCATTCCTATTTGTGTTGTACTAAACTTGAAATCACATACAATTTTCATTAGCAGTGACAATTAATATTTCACAGTTATAGCCCATAGAAATGATAAGTCACTTACAGCATTGTTAAGGCCCTAGGTGCCCACAGGCCCTAGGTGCATTGGGTGTAAAGTCCTCCTTAAATCAAGCTGTGGCTCGGGTCCCCGAGGGGCTCTTTCGAACAAGGTCCCATGAGTAGGTCAGCCTCGTTACCAAATAGATGGACAAAAGTTGAAAATCACTAGTTGAAAAGCAAAAAATAAGCCAACTTCCCACTTGATCTCCCTTTAACAGGGTAAAAGTACACTTGAGGGAGAGTACATTTTAATTTTCTGAGTCACTTAGCCCTTTAATTACAATGTGCCCTGTTTAATTTATTATCCTAACCTTGTTATGATGCAAGGCATGCTTTATAAAACCTAAAATTGAAACTCTGGAATTAAACAGAACTAAAGCCCATGTGTTGTTGCTGTTGACACAAATAATTCATTATATTGTATGTAATCCCAATTTTTATTTTCCAGCAAATTATTGTACCACAGCAAATGACAAATTGGCAGAGCTTGGCGGGTTACTCTGTTTTGAGTAGCTGAAGAAAACATCATGTAAACAGCCACTAAGTTCTATAAGAAGAAGTTCCTGAGTACTTTTCAGGAAAATGTAAGTTTGTTTAATTTTACTTAGGATTTAATATACCCTTGTGCATAAAATTTTAACTCGGCAAGTGGCAACGCACCCTATTTTGCAGACAATACTGTTTATCAACGGCCAAGGGAAAAGTGTTGCACTTAGCCTATTAACCAAATTAGCACTGCTGTGAAGTCAGCAAGAATGATGATTTACAATGTTTCTGGCTTATGTTGTCAAAATGTCAATGATGCACTGATCAGAAGAAGTGGATCAAAGACTTTTATTACATCTTCTATCCCACCTGGATGACTAAACGGACTTGACTGCCTCTCTAAGGAATCAATGCACTTCCTGCATGGTAGTTTATATATATAAAGTTCAAGTTCTATCTATCATGAATGCTTATGAATATAGCCTACATTCTATAGATCTATCACGGCAATACTTAGTCCAGCTTATTGCATATTAGCTTTAAATTTCCGGTAGCTGGTCAGTGCTGACTTAATCAGTATCTTCAAACAATGCATCGTGGGCTTTTTGGCGGACTCATTCCTTTACTAATCCCACAACGTATCAATGTCTAATTTCTTCAGTCAACCATTTAAGACAATCTTTCTTAAATTCATCCCTACCTTCCCAACCTCCAACCTGCTTTGTCCCAACTTTAACTTCGGCCAAAATATCAATTCTGAGCAGATCTGGACAGTATCCCTTGTATAATTGCATGCGAGATTATGAGTGAAAGATTATTTCAGGACGGATCTGTTTTTGTTTCTGTTATATCACCTCAATGTAGAGTGCACCATGAACTATGTATTCTTGTGAGGGTCGTAACAGAGCGCATATGCTGAATGGACTTGACCGCTTCTTTAAGCTCTTAATCTACATATACTGTATATAGCCGCCGGGTCTAACCAGAAATTGGCCTGACAAATATACTGTATAATTATATAGATAGTTTCTAGTTTGTAAATGCATGTTATATATTCTCATTATTGGAATTGTTACAATGTCTTAAAATAATAATTATTTTCTTTTACAATCAAACTTTCTCAGTAATAAAATAGAAATTTTCTTAAGAAATTGTTTCTCACAAATTTCTTATATGAGAAAAAAATCGTATAATTTTCTTAAGAAAATTAGTAAGAAAATTTTCTTATTATTCTCCCAAGAAAATTTGGACTCATTTTAAGAAAAATTTCTTAAAATAAGAAAGTGACTTTGTGACAACCTTTTTGTAAACGGGTGTATATACCACTGGACTATAGGGTTTCAGACGGCAATGCGATGTTATTTAGAGACCTGGTTCCTACTAATGATATCCTTGCTTTGTGCTTCAAGTCTCAACATATCTGTAATGCGATATTGTATGTGGTTCTTTTCATATATTAAGTGTGTATATGTGATATAGTACATGTTGTGAGCTTGGATATATAATAAGTAAAAATTGTTCTTCAAGCTTTTGGTATTCACAAAAATCATCTGAATTGCCGGTTTAGTTGTTTTACCACTAGACTACAGGGTTTCAGACGGCAATATGATGTTATTTAGAGACCTGGTTCCTACTAATGTATGCGTGCATTGTGCTTAAAGTCTCAACATATCTGTAATGTCATCTTGTATGTGTTTTTTTTTTCATATACTAAGAATGTATGTCATATTTTACCTCATCACAACCGGCATGAACATGAACATATACATGAACTTGCGGTTAACGCTTGGCAACTGGACTCTGTAGCTCAGTTGTCAGAGGGCTGCACCGGAATCGCACGGCTGCAGATTCAATTCCTGTCTGAGGACTTAGAGTTGCATTTTTTTGCAGCCGTTCCCGTTTAGGTCTAGAATATTTTATATATTATTTCACTCGAAATATCCACCACCTAAACCTTCTACCTGTGTGATATGGTACGTGTTGTAAGCTTGGATATATTTTTTCTGAATACAAAAGCTTGAAGAACGATCTTTACTTACTATATATCCACGCCAACAACATGTACAATATCACATACATACTTAGTATATGAAAACAACCACATATACAATATCATTCCCCGTCGGGGAATGAACAACCAAACCGGCAATCAAACCGTTCCCCGTCGGGGAACAACCAAACCGGCAATCGGGAGACACGGATTCGATTCCCGTTTGGAGTTCAGATTATTTTTCTGAATACAAAAACTTGAAGAACAAGCTTTACTTACTATATATCCAAACTTACAACATGTAGGCTACTATGTCACATACATACTTAGTATATGAAAATAACCATACATATAATCTATATGTATATAGACTTAACTGGTTTGACGACATAACAATTTTCGCTAATATTTACTTTAACAAGCAAAAAGATATGTCACGGTACTATACTTTGCCATTTGTAATTATCGTCCCCGAAACCTCTCCATTTGTCATTGTGCAGAAGTTAGACTGATATTGAACATACCTCGATTGACCATTCGCCCATCCACTCCAAAAAATGCCACGAATATAACAAGTAACAAACAAATCTTCAGTTTAAAAGCCATTTTGCCTGAGTAAGTATTAACAGAAAACATTCATTTATTCCAGACTGCTCAAAATATAAGCCTCGAAGCGATGAAAATCTATTTCTACTATGCACATTACATACAACATGTCTTCCAGTGTCTATTTGTGGAGGGAGTAGGAAAACTATAATTATATTTTAAGCCGCGCTTTTTGCTGACAGGTATAGCTGAAAAATTACATGTCGTTCCTTACTCCAATTTTTTACCAAGTAGCCGGAAAATCTCACGACTTCAGAAGAATGTTGATTTTCTTTGACTCTATAGCCGAGTTTAATGTGTAACAAGATCATCTTTTGAGAAAGATGAATGGTGAAAATCGCTGACAAGTTTTCTTCTACCAGTTTTTCATCCCTATTTTTCAACTCTCGCGGTTCAAATGCGGTTCATATTGTTTAGGGATTAATTAGCACAGTTACAGCATTTGGTATATCGAAATTCATTATCATCTGATAGCGCACAATTTGCTACCCATATAATGACTAAGAATACGCACACTAAAATGAATGGAATAACCTAAAATCAGCACTTACCTTATATCAGGACGTTCTTTGCCAATTCTTTTTTCTTGGTTACTTCAGCTGCGTTGCCAAGCCAAAATGCCAAGCGAATTGTCGACATCTCTTTATATAAAGCCAAAGCATAAGGCGTGACATGCACAAGAATAGCGTCTGATTTGCCTTGTACAGATATAATAACATAATTAGCTATGCAATGTTTGACCAAGCATTATTGCAGTGACCTTCGTGATATTATATTTCGGCAATTAAACACACCCAATAAATTGAATTTGTAATTTTCCCTTCTCCTCAAAGTATTCTATGAGAAAAGGGAAAAAATTACAAATTCAATTTATTGGCTTTGTTTTATTGCGGAAATACCATATAATGAAGTTCATTCCACTATATGCTTGGTCGAACATTGTATAGAATTAGATTGAAAATAGGTCCCCTAAATTTTATCATATCTATACGGCAAGTCAACCGCTATTTTTGTGCATTGCATGTCACGCCAATCAAAAGTTATATACAACGTTCTGTTAAGTGCAGTGTATGTCATTGCATGTCACAATAGTATAGGACGTATAGCTAATGACGCCAATTTTAAAATTTTTCTTTAAATTTAACGGTAGGACTTTAACCAACACATTAGCTTGCAATGCACCTTGATGTGATATATTGGGCGTTATAAATATCCCTTTATATACAGAACAGCGACTGGCCAACGATCATTGAGAAAAGAGCGGCATCGGAACTAAAACACTGTGAAACAACTAGCTACAGAGTTCAAACGCATTCTCAAACGTAGACTTGTAAAAATTTAGCAACATTTTAAAGCGATAATCTTCATGGAAATATACATTAGCCATAATTAGATACGTTTTTGTGTATCGAACATGTATGTATGTGTGTGTATATAATTATGTATGTATATATTACGCTATTTGAAATAATCTAGATCAATTTTGGAAATTTCGTTGCAAAGCCTGTTCAGGGATGTGAAATAAATAAATATGTATATGTATATATGTGCCTTATTTTACTGGTATTTTACTCTGTACATGCAACGCTAGACGATTTTACTCGTCAGTGATACTGGTAGGGTACTGCCAGTTAATAGGTTAACAAAACTATCTCCCAGTTTCTCTTGGTAAACAAGTTGGTAGATGGCGAGGCATTTACAGCTTTGGCTATGGCCAGTATGGGGCAGGAAATTACACAACCTGTTGTTTCTAATTAAAGGGAGCTTAAGAAGGTGGTAATATCCCATTCGAACGGTAACACTTGAAGGCAACATAATCACTGACCTTTTGAGATTTTTGAACCAATATTTTGAATATATGTTACCTCCTCCCCCATGCAAGATTAAGATACAGGGCTGCCGAGGTATTTGTTGGGACCAGGGGCAAACATTTCATAAGTAGGTTTACAGAATGCCCTTCTTCAGAATTCCGGCACTATTATTTTCTGGTTTCTAGGGGTACAGATATATATTGATACACCGGTCATGCTTTATTACTTTCAAACTGTTAAGTTTGTATCAGAATTACTTACTAGAAAGCCTCTAAAATCTTTACGAGATCCTAGTGTTTCAGGGGTAGTGGAAAGATCACATACAGATGCTGCCGTTCAGGGAAAAAATACCTAAAATACATTTATTTACTTTAACATACTCCCTATATAATATGTATATATAGATATTATACAAAAGATATTATACAGTTTTACATAAGTTCTATATATATTTACAATTACCGTTAGATAAGTTCTTTGTTTACAATAAGTCCTGCAGTGTTTGAATTACCTATCAAAATGTTCTAGAACAATTTGCGTCCATTCAATTAATTGCAGGTAGATGTGAACTTTTACACGCGTCTCAAAAATCTCATAACTGTTTCTAGCAGACAAATACGAAAAATATATTATTGAAAATATCTTCGCGTTTCGTTTTCTGTGCATGACAGTCCGTACACTCACATTGTAATCAGGAAACGCGTCCACTACTTAAAGTACTTGAAATCAATCTTGGATGAAAACAATACTTCTTTCGACCAGAATATAGCCTTTCTTTGACTTTTCTCGATATCACGATCATCAATGACATGCACAGCACTTGACGGAACTTTGTACAATCTTTGATTGGCCTGACATGCAATGCGCGAAAATAGCGTTTGATTTGCCGTATAGATATGATAAAATTAATGGGTTCTATTTTCAATCTAATTCTATACAATGTTCGACAAAGCATATAGTGAAGCGACCTTCATGATATGGTATTTCCGCTATTAATCAAAGCCAATAAGGTGAATTTGTAATTTTTTCCCTTTTCTCATAGAATACCATTGAGGAGAGGGAAAAAATACAAATTCAATTTATTGGCTTTGTTTAATTGCCGAAATACAATATCATGAATATCACTCCACTGTCTATAAATGCTTCGTCGAATATTGTATAGAATTAGATTTAGAGTAAAAATAGTCACCCTGCATTTAAGTATATTTATACGGCAAGTCAAACGCTATTGTTGTGCATTCAACGGCAATCAAAGTTTATACAATATTCGGGCAAATGCATCGTATATCGTTGATCTTCGTGATATTGAGCAAAGTCAAAGAAAGGCTATACTCTGGTCGAATTAAGTATTGTTCTTTTCCAAGATTGATTTCGAGTAGTTCAAGTAGTGCGGGTTCCCTGTTTACAATGTCAGTGTATGGACAGAGAACGAAAAGCGAAGATATAATTATTTTTTTTTCGTATTTGTCTGCTAAGATTTTTGAAGCAGTTATAAAAGTTCACATTAACCTGCAACTAAATGGAGGGGCGGAAATTGTTCCAGAACATTTCGAAAGTTAATTTAAAAACAATTTAAAGGTCATTTGTAAACAAAGCATTTATGCTAAATTTTTGGATTTGATTATTCTCCACGTCCCCCCGCCTCCCCACTCACCCTCTTCTAGAAATGCAAGTCACATATACAGGCTGAGACTTAAGTGCTTTAATTCGGGCAAAATATATTTTGATTTTATACAGAAAGAAACAAAGTTAAAAATGTAAATTGCCTGTGGAATGGCTGTGCTCAATGAAATGCAATAGAGGATTCATAATATTTCAAACTATTCGTAACAATTTAATGCATGTGTATTATTTCTTTATTCTGACATCGTGATGAAAAAGAGACGAATACATACCATCAAATATAGACTAAGCATCGTAATATCATTAACATGAAGAGACATATGTCTTGGAGAAAAGGGAAAAAGTTACAAATTCAATTTACCGGCTTTGTTTAATTGCCGAAATACAATATCATGAAGGTCGCGCCATTATATCCTGTATATAAGCTTCGTCGAACATTGTATTGGTCCCCCAAAATTTCATTAGGGGCGAACCACTTGATATTTTGATGGGGGGACTGGGGAGATTTTTATCGTGTCCGATATTTTTCCTTCACATCCTGACTCTGCTCGATACAGGAAGAGACATATATCTATCGGTCTAAATTAGGTGTTTTATAGGTATTCTATAAGAAAAGGGAAAAAATTACAAATTCAATTTAGGCCTATTGGCTTTGTTTTATTGCGGAAATACCATATCATGAAGGTCACTCCACCATATGCTTTCTCTAACATTGTATGGAATTAGATTTAAAATAGGTCCCCCTCAAAATTTTATCATATCTATACGGCAAGTCAAACGCTATTTTTGTGCATTGCATGTCACGGCAATCATGCAAAGATTATACAATGTTCGGTTAAGTGCAGTGTATGTCATTGATGATCGTGATATCAAGAAAAGTAAAAGAAAGGCTATATTCTGGTCGAATGAAGTATTGTTTTCTTCCAAGATTGATTTCAAGTACTTTAAATAGTGTAAGCGTTCCCTGATTATACAATGTCAGTGTACGGACTGTCTACAGAAACAAAACAAAATTCAATAATATATTTTTCGTATTTGTCTGCTAGAAACAATTGTAAAAGCACTTGTAAAAGTTCACATCTACCTGCAACTAATTGAATGGACGCAAATTGTTCAAGAATATTTCGAAAGTTAATTCATAAACAAAGGTCGATTAGTTGTAAACAAAGAACTTATGCTTAATTATTGGCATTGATTATTTCCCCCATCTCTTAGATTAGCAAGACTCATATAAGCCAAGAAGCAAAGGACTCTGTCCTTAAGTGCTTCTTAATAATTATTTTAAACTGTTTGTAACAATTTAATGCTTGTGTATTATCGTCATGACATCGTCATGAAAAAGATACGAAACATTACGATCAAATATCGACTAAGCATCGTAATATCATTAACATGAAGAGACGTATGTGTCTGGGTCTTAAGTGTTTTTAGGCATTCTATGAGAAAAGAGAAAAAATTACAAATTCAATAAATTAAAAGTTTGATTCGCGTGTGCCTAAAAGATATAAACAAAATCTCGACGTTTCGAGCTAAAGCCCTTCGTCAGGAGAAATTAGTAGACAGATAAACACATTACATCAGCTTTTATAGCAACGCTATAAAAGCTGTCACGTGAACAAAATATTAACCAATGAAAATAAAGTAGTCATAACAATCATAACAAAATAGAATTAATATGTAAAGATATAGACTGCGTGCAGGCTTCGGCCCGATTATAGGGTCGAAGGCCTGCGCACAGGCGTTACACTTATCAAAGCGTTATAAATGTCGTACAAGGGAAGGGAAGGGGGGATATAGAGGAAAGTATATAAGAAGTATTTAAGAGAAAAGAATGAGCTAGATGAAGGAGAGGCGCTCATTGATACCATCAGGCTGAATGGTGCCAAGTTTAAAAATGAGACGCTTTTCTTGCTTCCGACGGGTATCATTGCCACCAATAATGGGATGAATGGCGCATTTTTTCATATCAGAAAAGGATATTAGCATAGCGACAATGGTGAACCTCAAGAGCGTACGTCGAGATGACTACTTTATTTTCATTGGTTAATATTTTGTTCACGTGACAGCTTTTATAGCGTTGCTATAAAAGCTGATGTAATGTGTTTATCTGTCTACTAATTTCTCCTGACGAAGGGCTTTAGCTCGAAACGTCGAGATTTTGTTTATATCTTTTAGGCACACGCGAATCAAACCTTTAATTTGTTCTATATGTCCGTGGCCGACGCTGAATTAAAGTCTACGATATCCTTCACGAAGAACAGCGACAATGGTGAACCTCAAGAGCGTACGTCGAGATGACTACTTTATTTTCATTGGTTAATATTTTGTTCACCTGACAGCTTTTATAGCGTTGCTATAAAAGCTGATGTAATGTGTTTATCTGTCTACTAATTTCTCCTGACGAAGGGCTTTAGCTCGAAACGTCGAGATTTTGTTTATATCTTTTAGGCACACGCGAATCAAACCTTTAATTTGTTCTATATGTCCGTGGCCGACGCTGAATTAAAGTCTACAAATTCAATAGCCAATTTGCACTATAGCAAAGTATCACGGGAAAAATGGTAACCTTGCACTCTCAAGCGAAATGGCCGCCGCGAAGCAAGCATTTTGCATTCGAGAAGTATTGCTACCAACACAAACCTTCTTGTTTTGCTACTATGCTACTTTGTAAAAAGACAAAGCTATAGAAGAAAGCATTAGCCTATATTTCTACTGTTTATTTAATTCTGCTTTGTTGTGGTCGGTTCATTTCCTGTCAAAAAAGTAGATTTTAGCGTTGTAAAGTATTGAAATTCATAGCTATATAGAACTTGAGCTAGTAAAATTGTTTCCAAGTTTCTAGGATTACAGGTGTATTGATACACGGCTAATGCTTTACTACTTTCAAACTGTTAACTTGTATCAGAAATATTTTAAACTTACTAGAACGTCCGTAAAATCTTTACAAGATCGTAGGGTTTCAGGGGTAGTGACCCAGTGGGCTGTCCAACATGTATTGAGTTACAGTAGTTACTGGTTTTAAGATTCTTTTAGAATAGGAATGGTCAGTAGAAAGGTCACTTACAGATGCTGCCTTTTCTTACACAAATAGTGCCAGCCCACTCATCTACAAGTGTCCCCATGATTGCAAATCCCATAAAAGCCTATTTGGTTGTAGTGATTGACTCTTGCGTTACAACGTTAGATTAAGAGGCAAAAATTGAAGTGCCCTCTGTATTATTTTTATTCTACCTACACACTTTGAAATTTTTTTCCCCAAAGCCTGGTGGCCTTGCATCTTTAATGTGCGAAGAGGCAACATTTATGAAGTACTGTATATATGTTTTGAAATATGAAGTTCTGTAAACAAGTTATGTATTCGAACAATAACCAGAGACACTGGCAATGGAATTACATTGGCTGGCCTTGCGACTGGCTTTGGGGGGGGAGCCCTGAAACACATTTATTTATTTAAATATATTCCCTATAAAATGGGTATATAGATATTATACAAAAGAGAAAAGATGGCTTAATTTTTTGAGATACAGTAGTTCTTATCTTGTTTAAAAATATTAGCTCTTTTCCATTTCCAGTGACTGATGTGGTGGCGATTATTACCCCCACCAAGGCATCCAAACCACCAAAACCGATTAATTATGCAGCAAATTTTCCCATCAATTTTTCTGCCTCAGTTCTTCAATTCATAGAATTACCGGGGTATTAAGTGTTGGTTAACGCGCACATATTTATATGTCTGATGTTTACTAAGCGTACTCACTTAAAAATGTTCGGTACTCTCGGTTGTTCTATACGAATTTTCTGGCCCATTTCGCTCCGATTTTGCCATACCGTGGTCAAAACAAACTGTATAGCATCAAAATATATTTCTTGTTTAAAAAGTATCAACCGGTAGAAAAAAAATACTTAAAAGAAGCAATATTTATCGCATGCAAAATACTTGCTTCGCGGCCGCCATTTCCCTTGCAAGTGAAAGGTTACAATTTTCCCCATGATTCTTTGCTATAATGCAAATTGTCTATTTAATTACATTTTTTCCGTTTTCTCATAGAATATATACCTAAAACACTTAAGGTCGAGACACATATGTCTCTTCTTGTTAATGATATTAGGATGCTTAGTCGATCTTTGATCGTATGTATTCGTGTTTTTTTCATCACGTTATCAGAATAAAGGGAATAATACACAAGCATGATCTTGTTACAAACAGTTTAAAATATTATGAAGTACTTAAGGACTTTGCGTCTTGGCTTATACGAGTCTTGCTAATCTAACAGAGGGAGGGAAATAATCGATTCCAATAATTAAGGTCTTTGTTTACAATTAATGAACTTTGAAGTGCTTCAAAAATCTCATAACTGTTTCTAGCAGACAAATACAAAAATATATTATTGAAAATATCTTCGTGTTTCGTTTTCTGCATAGACAGTCGAACACTGACATTAGCGAGCTTTAGCAAGGAGTACGAGTACGAGTACGAGTACGACTACGAAATTTGTAATTTTCGCGCGAAACTTTCGTTGTGTCTACACGCCATATCATACTCAAACTCGTAGCAGTCGCCAATCCTACTACGACATTTTTCACCAAACTCGTAGTCTTCAGTACGAAGTTTTGAGATGCAAGGTAAGTCGATATATTATTTGTTTTCCTACAAAATAATTTAGACAAATATTTTTGAAAGTCTTTGCTTTGATCTGGGGGACTGGGGCATAGTTTTTGAGCGGAAGTGTGCTTAAAAACCGAAAATTTTGCCTGCATAAATTTTGTAAACATGACGACATGATGATGGTTACAAATTTTTTTCTGATATAGTTATATGGAATATAGCTTTACATTTTTATTCTCAATGAAGAATTTGTAACCTTATACAATTAAAAGATATTCAAGATTAAAATTCTGAAATACATATAAAGTGCAGGAGTTTATACGACCAAATACGAACAATTTCACATCTGATAGTGATCGAAAATTTACAAAATTTACTAATATCTAACATATTTCATAAATTTCTATAATTTTTGGCTATATTAATTTGTCTTAGGCAACATGAATTTCGAGGCCCTTTTATATTCCCATATTACTATTTAATATTAGTGTCTCAGTAATCTGTATAAAAACTAATATTTTTAATCTGTTTGATTGAAGCTTTCCCAGTTGAGTTCCCTATACTTATATATTAACAATATGCATATTTGTATGGTTCTATTTGTTTTAGATGGAAAATACTGAAAACAAACGTATAAACTTCACGTGCAAAGCGATGCACGAAGACATCTTGCTTAGAGAGGTGTTGATGTTGGAACTTTACCAATACCAACAAGGGTCTAAATAAAAGGGTGCAGCTTGGACCAAAATAGCGGAAAATTTAACCAGTATGAGAATGAAGGCAAGTCAGAGGTCCGTTCGGGAGAAGTTTGAGAAGTTAGTAAAATATTTTACGAGAAAAGAAGCAATGGAGGAGAGAGCAAGTGGAGTAGATGTAGAATACACATGCAGAGAGGGATCGAGTTAAGTGGGATATTTTAGAAAGAATGAATGAATACGATGTGACGATGGAGTAGCAAAAAAAAGAAATGGCATAAAAAGCAACGGCAGATGACATGAGGAAGAAAGCGATGGAGAGGTTTGGGGAAACAAGGAGACAGCATAGTGAAGAGAACGAGGACTTGGTGACACCAGAGAGAAAGCGGAGAAGGAACAGCGATGTGATGGAAGTGTTGTAAGGATCGATACAGTTGAAACAGAATGAGCAGGAACAGGCAAGGCAACTGAGGGAAAGGGAAATGACGCTAATGGAGCGGCAGGTTCAACGGCAAGAGGAATTTCAAAAAACGCTGATGGCGCAACAGCAACAGTTCCAGCAATAACAGCAGGCTGTGACACTGGCCATGCTAAACACCTTGTCTGAAATTACTAACGATTTGAAAAAATGACTTTTAATGATTTACTAAAACAGTTTTCCAACAATTTATAACATGTTATATAATTATTTATAATAATTTATAATTATTTATATTTATAACATGTTATATAAATATTCGTTAAATTTCAATGTTCAATAAATGTGACCTTCCATGGGAAAACATACCTTAACGATATTTCGTTGAAACGGCCAAAAAAACGGAGAACGAACGGATAGAGAACGTTTTGTTATAACGTTTCAACGAATCTCAAAAACGTTTTGACGATTTGAGTAAAAAATCTGAACGAATAAAGTCGAGGATTTGAACGGATAAAAAAACGTTCTATCAGAAGTCGTTTGAACGAATTAAATTATTGAACGTTCCTAACGAAATTCGCCATAACGCATAGATTAAGGATAGCTGTCAACAGAATAGAATAATGTGGCAAACAAATAACCTCTATCGGCGCACAAAAGTACTCAAGTGATTAAATATTATACAAATTTAACTAAACATTCTGATAAATTACGCTGTGAGTATTATTCAATTCGAAAATTCGAAGATATAGTACAGCAGTTATATTAGTTACATGAAGTTGTACAGTATGAATTATTGTGCAGTATTCTTTAAATTTGACATATATTGAGATATTCAATAACTATTCTGGAAGATGTTTCAAACCTCTGATGCGGAAACCACGCTGCCAAAACAAGGCAAGGCAAAGGCTATAATTTAGACAGTTGAACTTTGGATATGCTATATTCTATAGTATGCATGTCTGGCTATTCTCCTTGAGCAGCTTAAATCTCGCGCCAATTGATTTAATTTCCTGCCTGAAATAATTATTATGAAGAAAAAATTGTAAACAGATCAAAGCAAAATCTATTGCGCGTTAAAGAGTATAGACTAGGGTACCTGCAAGGTAGGGAATGCTGCGGGACTGTTATTATTCTTTAGCTTCTTGAAACAAACATGCGAACAAATATGCAACACAAATTATATTCAGTAGACGGTAATTATTGGCATTGACCCAGTGGCGAGTTTGACTAATAGTCGAGGGTCGAGGGTCGAGGATAATAGGTCGAGGGCGAGGGTATAATAGGTCGAGGGTATAATAGGTCGAGGGCGAGGGTATAATAAATAGGTCGAGGGTCGAAAAATGCATGTCGAGGGTCGAAAATAGAAAAATATGGCGAGAGAAGTTCAAGAAATTGAAGAAATATCTATATCTTTCTTATGAAAGAGGGGGCAAAATGTTTATATCTTTCTAGATATTTAAGAAAGAGGGGGCAAATTTTAGATACTTTTCTTTAGTACATATACGTATAACAATACTGATGCGAGATTTTCGCGCAGTTTCAATTTGGACAATGGACATGGACAATGCGAAATAAATATTATACATGCATGTCCTATAGAATAAATTCTAATTAGATTCCTAACTATCAATATTTTGTCACCGTGGCAAACATTCACACACGGATTATCTTTCGCGCATGTTACGGCAGTAAACGTTTTTCGCACGGTCTGCGTGAATTCTAATACTGCGCGACGTTTTAAATACAAGTAACTATATTTTAGCTAATTTATCTATCTGCATTCTACTGATAGAGGGCTGCGTAATATAAACCCAGTTCAAACCTTTATCCAGACATTTTGCCGACAACTATGTGTGATAATCAATACAATAAAATCGAAGCAAAATGATATACCCGTAAAGGCCCAGACACACCGGACGCGATTCGGCAACGCGACGCGATTTTTCAGTTTTTAAAAGTAAATAAAACCGTCTATGGAAGGAAATTTTAAAAGATATGCAGGCCAAATAACTCAAACTGTTATAGCGCTTCTGAATATTTGAAAAACATAAAACAGGATCGCGTTCGGTGTGTCTGGGCCTTAACACTGAAGTGTCGCGTCCGCGCCCGTTGAGTATATGTGCTACGCAAGTGAAGTCTGAACAAAAGGAAATATTAATGTTCTATATGTTCTAAACCATACCCTGCATACCAAATTTTGATCGCTGCATGCATCAGCGGAAGTCGCTACTTTGTCATTGACATGGCATTAATGCATTATGAAACAAAGCATACTCCGAACAGAAGCGTCATGTGCTCGCAAGATTTGAGTTAACAACGAGAAACACGATAAACGGTAATATCTATTAAGTATTCAAATTTTGAAATTATTGATAGCTCAAATCTATAAGATACTTTTAATCTCATTAATTAATCCTTAGTCTTCGGCTAGCACTGGGAACAGATTACGACACTCACGTTATCATCCTAGTGACAGATGTGACGTTCAGCTGACTTGTAACCAAAGGTTAAATTACATCAGTGAATAAATAAATACATTAAATGAATTATCTATAGAAATTATGCTATATACTATTATATTTAGAAATAGTTTGTGGTAAAAAGGATTTTCTAAATCGCTCTGTTCTACAATAAAAGTTTTGATATTTACATTGTCCCCTTGTATCATAAACTAAGGATGATTTGTTTGGCAGAAATTCGTCCAATTTATCAAGGTTCTCTTTTCTGAGAAAGAACCGGTCACATAAAATTTCACGGCGTGTCTTTAATAGCGGAATATTCAATAGTTCCCGAGCTTCACTGTAACTTAATGATGGTAAAATTATTCTCATAGCTCTTCTTTGCACCTTTTCAATGTCATCGCTCAAATAGTCGGGAATATTGTAATGCCAGACCTGACAAGCATATTCTAAAACAGGTCGTATGATGGTGATAAATACAGTGCATAACAGTTTTGCATCAGCCTTAGCACATTTAAGCAGCCGAAGCATATATAATCTTTTTCCTGCCTTTCCAACAATTTTGCCGACATGCTCGTTCCAGCCCATATTATCAGTCTTGAAGCGTAACCCCGAGAATTCGAGCAGATTTTACACGATCTATTTCAATGTTGTCAATTAATAGCGGAGGAAAGTTTCGTTTAAACCTCGCAAAATCGAACACAAGTTCTTTACATTTAGTTACATTTAACTTCATGTTGTTTCGAATGGTCCAATTATGAATGTAATCAACAAGGCATTGGAGTTTACTATCACTGTCTATCATTATACTCTCTGTAACTGTACAGTCATCTACATACTTCCATCTATCGGGCCATTCATTAAGAAGGTCGTTGATCAAAACCAAAAAGAGAACAGGTCCTAAGACAGTTCCCTGAGGTACTCCCCCATTAAGATGTTTCCAACACGATAAATAGTTACTCAATTTTACCCGTTGCATCCTTTCTGTTAGAAAACTTCGGACCCAATTTAAGATGGTTAGAGGAATATCTAATTCCCGTAATTTATGTAACAAAATGTTATGGTCGATCAGATCAAAAGCTTTGGAAAAGTCAATGAGAAACACTCTAACAGCGCACTTTAGGACATCCGTTTCTTTTAGAAGGTGGTGAACCAAACCAATTAAATTAAGAGTTGTCGAGGAATTCTTCATAGACCCAAATTGTCTCACATCAATTTTACTTCTAATTGAACTGACTAACCAGTCGGACACGAAAGCCATTCTCAGCCAGAAAATTCGAGAAGTTCCTCATTAATCATTGAGATACAATATCTTGACAGAATGAACCAAAAAATTGTACAATATAAGTATATATTTAATATTTATAATTATATCTAAAATAAGAGGGTTTAACTAATGAATTATTTACATAATACTGGTACCGATCGCTAACAACGTATAAACAATGCAAAATACAACCTCGTTCCCAGGCTCTTATCTCCTGCCTGGGTACGAGGATGTGCAAAATACACTTACACTTACATCATAACGATTACTTTCCAAGTACTCGAACACCATATTCTGCACGGTCATAGGCGACAACCCCAACTGAAAACAAGCAGCCGAATAAAAACATAGCCCATCGCCGGGAGGATCATACGAAATTCTAAGACCAGCCTCTTCTATTCTGCTTTGAAGTACTTCCATTTTTGCTAGTTTTAATAACTACAAGGATGCGGCAACTGAATATTTTTAATGAAACTTTGTGCGTACTCACTGTATACAGTCTACGTCAACCAGAACTCGATCGCAAGTAAGGCTCGAATTAAAATTTTTCGCAAGTTTTAATCCAGGACTAAATATGCAAATCCCGACATCCGGCGCGACACTTCAGTGTTACGGGTATATCATTTTGCTGCGATGTTGTGGTATATTACCCAGCCCTCTATAGAATGCAGATAGATAAATTAGTTAAAATATGGTTACTTGTATTTAAAACGTCGCGCAGTATTATAATTCACGCAGACCGTGCGAAAAACGTTTACTGCCGTAACATGCGCGAAAGATAATCCGTGTGTGAATGTTTGCCACGGTGACACAAAATATTGATAGTTAGGAATCTAATTAGAATTTATTCTATATATTCTATGTCCAGTGTCCAAATTGAAACTGCGCGAAAATCTCGCATCAGTATTGTTATACGTATATGTACTAAAGAAAAGTATCTAAAATGTGCCCCCTCTTTCATATTTTTCTATTTTCGACCCTCGACATGCATTTTTCGACCCTCGACCTATTATACCCTCGCCCTCGACCTATTATACCCTCGCCCTCGACCTATTATACCCTCGCCCTCGACCTATTACCCTCGCCCTCGACCTATTACCCTCGACCCTCGACCCTCGACTATTAGTCAAACTCCCCAGTGGCTTGCGCGCTGTCAGTAGATGCATACCCTAGCATAGTTTGCAGGATGAGACAGGCTAAATATATCACGAAACATGAAAGACATCAAATTTTGTAACATCTATTTGAAAATATCAATATTTTCCATGTATTTTCTACCACATGGAATTCTACATGAAACCCATGTTTACTGCGATGAGTAATTGGACACTGCCACGCAAGGAAATTTGCATATTTTTGTAGTGTATATAATTACAAAAGCTTTAAACTATATATATACATGTGCGTAAAATAATTTTGCATTTGGAAATGCGAGTCACCTATATGTAAAGCACAACTCATTGCCATTCGAATATTTGTCTTAGTGCGCGCACAACTGAGACCCTTCATGTCTGTTCTGACAATAATATGTGAAGGCCCGCGGCTAGACAAAAATGTTAAGTCCATTGTAAAATAGGAATAAAAACATATTTATATGCCTACAGTAGCCTATTTAATAGGTCAAACAGAATGATTCAGTCAGGCAATTTAGACGATCAATTGCATACCTGTGACTTTGTGTCAAGTTCACACGGAGTCACATTCGTCAAGCGGCATACACGAAACATCACTTGATGCAAAATATGAAAATCAGCAAGAGAAAGCAAACGCGAATGGATAGAAAAACCTTTTAAAGAAATCTCTATGTAAGACTTCCATGCTTTACAGCACTAACAGCTCAAGCAAAGTCGATAGCACTAATGCAGAATATATAGTTTATATATAAACAGACACTGAATCTAGCTGCGATCGATTGTGTGCTTTCAGCGTTTCATAGATATATAAATTAAGATTGCCAACTTTCCAAAAAGGAGTAAACAAATGTAAATGTAACATATAAACAAAAGACAAAATATCCTACCTTGAATGGTCAAAATAGACTTGAAAAAGCTTTAGAAATTCGATAACAATTCGAAGACTCCGTCCGTCAAAATCGAAAAGCACAGGAACTGAGCGAGTTTAAAATTTGTATTCTGCGCATAGCAAGCGCGCACGACCACAATTCCATGCGCTAAATAAAATTTACTTCAAAACCCCCTCTCTGCACATATTAGGCTGCTGCTACGCTCGCTCGCTTCAGGCTCGCTCGCTCCGCAGCAATTATATGAATGCTTATTATGTGCCCAATCCTTTTATATAGTTATAAACCAAACTTGTATTCTGTAGATTATTCTCTTTATTATTTATTTAGTTATTTACATCAATTCCAAGGTCGCCATTTTTGTTGCATATTTTTTCCTACAATGCAGTTATATGCTCTCATTTTGCGAGCACACGACCACATATACAAGTGTTACGCTGTTTGAACAGCATTTTTTTTGTTATCCGTTTTTAAATTTCACCTAATCACAGGTTCCTCACCAACTTTCGGTGTAGGAATAATTAGGTGAAGTAATTTTACAGTTTTAGTGAGGGAGCGTAATTAAGGTGTCCAAAACCACACAAAGGCCGAGGTTAATCTACAAAAACCCCTGCATATCCTATAAAGCTGCATATACGGTAGTTCCAGAAAACTGCATTTAAATGACACTATTTTAACGACATCACCTTACGCCGGTCCCCAACCGCAAATTATTAACTCTAGATCAATACATGTTATTAATTAACTAAGTTCTTGGTGGTCACTAATGTATCTCTAAGAATTTCATCAGGAAATATTTTATTTCCCTTCATACTAGAGCATCTACACAGAAATTAATGATAGAAAATAGCATACAATGTCAACTGTCTAAATGTTTCAAGCTACCTGCGCTAGCTATGGTACCTGAAAGGAAACCAATTATGCCATGTCTAAGACCTGGCATAAATGGTAAATTTTTGTTAGTTAACGTCCGGCGTTCCGCAACTTAAATTCGAATGTCCGGCGTTCCGCAATTCCGAATGTCCGGATTTCCACCCTGAAAAGCAACCTAATACTCGACCCTGGCAGGAAAAGCGCACAGTTTTTTTTACTAAGGCATATAGCAATAGCAAACTGCCCATATAGAAACAGCGGTTCGAAAGTACACTCCAGCCGCCCATATAGAAACGACAGTCCCAAACCCATGCACAGGGAGTTTATACTCACCAATATAACAAAAGAGTGATCCTCATTCACTTGAGACATCAACTTGTGACACAATTTGTGCCTCCTGCCTACCTACGATAATTCAAGCAAGACTTCCCCAGACATCCACATTGTCAAGTAAGCATAACATAACAACATAACACAATGACATGTTTCTGGCAAAATCTTTTATGCTTGTCCTGCCTATTATTATCCTTGCAATTTTGAGGTTGCATCTACCCACAAATTCATTCAAAATGTTTTTATAAACTTGGTAAGCAATTCTTGTTTGAGTGTGGGTAAATGCACCCTATTTAAATTATCCCAGTTATGTGACCACCAAGCTAAACTACGCAAACCTCATGCCAAGCCACTTTGAAGGTCTGGCAACCTTTCAACTGATGTTTATTCGCGTCCATCTGAACGATACATCAATTTCCTCTTGTCATAATAAGCAATCTAAAGCGAGTTTTACAATGACTCGCTAGATTTTTTCTCTCCTACATCGATTCACCACGTATGTTATACCGACAATATATAACATGTACATGCAGAGGAGGAATGGTGAGTATACCACAATGCATTGCATCTCATTAATATTCACATTTGCGATTTTCAACAAAGTTAGGTGAAAAATTGTTGAAATATATTGCGATTTTTATCCCTAAAGATCTGATTTTTTGGAAGGTATGTTTTAATAATTGTTTTGTTTAGGTATCTAATTTAGTTATTTTTGACTTGCTTGGTATAGATATTTCTTTTTAGTTATGTTAATTACGCATTGTATTTATGCTTGTTCCGGGTCAGAGGGCACGCCACAAAAGTGACCTTGAAACAATGCTGGAGCTAATTAGCTTTTTTAAACAGAAACGGGGAAAAAATCACGTCATCATATTCAGCAAGTTTTGTTCTTTATATTGGTACTTTAAAACCTTAAATAGCTCCACTAAATCGAGGAGTAATCGCGGTTTGAAAATGGGGTATTTTTGCTGTATTCTAACGCAGATGGCGGGAATAGACCGCGTTGTGATCATTATGGCGCGAGGGAATCTTGTGAATGATGCACTATTTTATATTGTATTTAGAAACATACGCTTATATGTTGCTATATATTTTGATTCTCCTGTTTATTAATACCTGCAATATATATTTAACTGTACTGACTGTATTTTTCTATTTTATTATAGAATTCGGGAAAAAATGGAATCTGACGACAGCGATGTTTATAATATTATATTTGACATTGTTGATGAGGAAAATGATATTGCCAAGAGGGCATATATTTCTAAAGGAGATACGCCGGGAAAACCTGTGAACAAGTCACGAAGAGTTGCACGTACGGAGAATTCATCATCAAGTCGAGCTTTGTGTCAGAGTCCTGGAATGTCACCAAAGGTAAAAATTATACAAAGGTTTCATTTATAGCACTTGCTGTATATATACAGATAAATATAAATACAGTGTGTCAACTGTTGTTCAACTGAAAGCTATTTCGTATTTAATAATTGAATGTAGAATCGGTTTTATTTGTAGTTTCCTAGTAGAAAGATATTCAGAAAGAGGAAACTTACTCCTACAAAGAAGTCCCCAGTAAAATTTCATCAATGGACCTTTGAGGACCTTTGAGGAAGACAAGGCATTTGTTGAGTTCATAGTGATTGCCAAAACAGATCCAAAATATGGAAAAATGTCTGTTGGAGAGTGGCCAGCATTTGGTAAAAAGAACAGTTTCTGGAACGATGGTGCCAAACATATTAAATGTGGTACTTCTTCTAACATTCTCTTATCAAGTAAGTTAATGCTACTGTTAGATGTCTAATTCATTAATATATATATACAGGGATTTCAGAATTAGTTCAATATAGACTGTTGTGATAATAAATTAGCAGGCGGTAATGTGGATTTTAAGTTGTCTGTTATTGAAATTGTTCTAAAATTTGACAGACAGGTCACAGTTGCCAGCGGTAAAGCTCATAGTAACCCAGCGGTAATGCTCAAAGTAACCCAGCGGCTGCCGGCTTATTTTGAAAGCCCTTAGTATAAAAAGAGTAAGATCAAGGATTTTTTTAAATATTATTCAATCATAGATATGATGTTACTTCATTCTTGTTTTCATGCCTTTTATATAGATTGCCGTCTGCAATCACGAGTAACTGTTGTGTACAGGAAAAAGTTTGCAACATTGGAAGATGCTGAAATCCATTATGGTTTGACATTATCTGACAGTTTAGCAGAACTAGTGATTGATAAGAGGCCACCACCACCCTCAGCACCCCCATCACTACCACCCTTGGCACCACCACCACCCTCAGCACCACCACCACCCTCGGCACCACCACCACCCTCGGCACCACCACCACCCTCGGCACCACCACCACCCTCGGCACCACCACCACCCTCGGCACCACCACCACCCTCGGCACCACCACCCTCGGCACCCCTACCAACACCACCCTCTGCACCACCACCAACAACAAGTGATGCCCAACCATTACTTATGATTGTTTAAAGGCCTAATTAACGAGCCGTCGTGGCGAGTACATAGATACAGCTTTTGTGATTGGTTGTTGTACTTGTGACGTCATAAAGACACATACGCATGTATTCACTTACAAGCTCTAGATGTATTCGTTTTATATAACAAATTATATTTGTTTGATATAATAAAAAGGGGAAAAAAACAAATTAGACAGGTAAATAGTTCACTTTCATTTGCAAAATTAAGAACTTTAAATTTTACAAATATCATGGCATACCCACATAATTTTCACAATTAAGTAAATACTATTGGCCAGCTTACATCATATGACCAATTTTTATCAGCTTTTATAATCGTGACACAGTTCTGTGCGTCTGGGCTCTGATACTGTATATCACATCTCAACCAATGAAACAGTAGATATACATCATAGACGGATTTTCTGGCCATGAGTGTGTACCCACAGAAACCCCCCCCCCCCAAGAAATTTACAGGAGTGATGTAATATGATTGAAATAAAGTTTAATTCTGTTACACCTTCCTGAATTTTTTGCACACCCCCAGAGCAAAATTGGAAAATCCATCTATGAGCAAAATATAGACAGGAACTGTTTTCAAATAATGACTTATGGAGGTTGTCACTTCTCAACCAGGTTGTTACTAATTAGGTAGACAATATAATAAATACACACAGTGAATTGTTTATGAAAACAATTTATTCCTTTCATAGAATTCAAGTTACAAATCATATCATAATTACAGCAGACCTGAAATAAGAAATGCATAAAATGTTTACAATATTCTAGTAATCTATATCACTGTTATAATTGTTTCTTGGATCATCTCTGTCCCATGGTCAACTTTTCACAATCAGCAATGCTGCACAGTAGAGTAATGTATTTTCCCTGGGAGCATATCTTCTCTTTAAACTTTCCAGAGAAACTGATCGTACTTTGTTTCTATGCATAGCTTGCTTAAGTTTAGGTATTTTGTTCACCGCACAATAACCAATAACATGCCACTTGTGAAAAATTGAAAATTTCAAAGCATTTTTGTCTTTAACATTGTCTGGTTCAGATTCCACATTAAATTGGAAATCAAGCTTTGCCGATCTCCTCTACATGCAGCTTGCAAGAGCACCTTGGTATCTTTGTTCATGCCAAGACCCAACAACAACAAATTTTTCAGCATATAAATTATAAAATCTCCCTGAACTTATCATCATCACCACCATCAAGATTTACCTGTACCACACCACCAAGATCACCAGCACTATCAAGATCACTAGCACCATCAAGATCACTAGCACCATCAAGATCACCATCAAGATCACCAACACCATCAAGATCACCATCCTCTTCATCAAGACCATCGTCGTCTTCCCTGGAATCATCAGTCTCCTCTGTTACAGAATCTTCCACATCCAAAGTTTGAGTTAATTCTCTGATTTCCTCCATCTCTCTTTCTCTCATCACATCCTCATCATTCAACATCCGATGAACTGGAATACCCACCAAGCACACAGGATTTATTGGTTGTAGGTACAGTTACATCCACTTTCCCCTTGTAAGTTTACTGGTGACAACACGTTGTCTAACTCTTCATTAACAGTATCCAGATCTCGAGGTTGAACTACTTGAGAAGGTGGTGTTGGCAGAATATCAAAATTCCATAAAATAACATAACAAACAAGATTTTGTCCTTTTTCATCTCGCCGAGGATCATTGAGGTCCGAGAACTACAAGATATGAGAACAATGTTGGTAGTGTAGTAAAGACTAAATTGTAGTAAATAGCAACAAAATAAAGCTTCTCTATAAACTTTATAGTAATTGGATTCCCAGCCATAAAAATGCATATAAATTTGAAAATAGACAGCACAAATATTATATTTATGCCAACGTTGGTTCAAGACGTTGGTTATCAGAGTATGAATCATATACAAGCCCAGAAATCTGAAATTAAAAAGCAAAAACGGGCTTTGATGAAGGCAAAGCCTGAAAGTCAAAGTGAAAGTAACCTATAATTGCTTCGCTAAATATTTGCTTTTATTTTAATACATGACATTATTTTGTAATTTGTAATACGTTTCACGATTAAAACAAATACCTACCTTAAAAATACAACTGGAATGTATCTCAATCTGTACGGGACTACTGCAATCGGCGAACATTTCGTCAACTTTTATGCCATTAACAGTTGCTGGACAAATAGCGATTCTTCTGATGTCCAAACTATCCAAAAAACTGATGTGAATCTCACGATATTCAAACTGAACACACGATAACCCATTGGGATCCAGCAGCATAGGCTCCGACGATACACAATGAACAAAAAGAAGCTCATGTCCTTCCAAAACTGAAGCTTTATGGCCGCGAATTGGGCTTATAAAATCCGCCATATTTCTCACTTCTATTGTGTTAATAGCGACAGCCAAGCGAATAATGAGCGCGCTCGTCCGAAAAATGAATAATATATAATTAATCGCAAAGCATCACGGTATAGTCACCATTCCTCCTCTGATGTACATGAACGTCCGCCCTTGAATTGGTGCATACTAAATATTCGCCGTGTTCTCACTCATATTTACCATATATCTAATGTACAGTAGGCCATATAGTAGATTAATTTGCCTCGAATTACAGTGCTGACAACTACAGCATGCATGTATATGACGTCAAAACCAACGGGGGTCAGTCCTGGGTGTCAATCCGATATTAATGGAGAGACATATTATACAAACCCCATTATGCTATTAAGAATAGTAAAATAACGTTGCAGTGTAAGGGCACTTGCGTGAGTGCAAATATGAATTGTTTTAAAGTTCGTTTTACTTGTACACACAAAACACACGGATTTTATAAATATCATTGGAAATTGTTTCTTGTGACTGCGTTCCTTTGTTGTGGTTAATCTAGCAAGTTATGATGATGATGCATATGTCACTATGTCTCGGCTATCTTGTTAGGCATGCTAATGAATTCAGTTCTTGTCATATTTCGCGAATATAATATCAAAAAATATTTGTACATTGCAGACTTTCATAATACACAGACCTGTTTGTAAGCTCAATTAAGCAGCATAATATTGGCCCGTTATACTGCGCAAGCTACAATGCAAGCATGTGCAGAACAAGTGTTGTAATCTGCCGGCATTCCTGTCTGCACAGGTATACAGTAGATCTTGTTGCTCAGGCTCCGGACTTAGACTAAATACAGTATGTAGAATTTAAACTGCATGCTTATGCCATGCAAAATTCCTCAATTTAATTAGGTGTTGTCTGTTGATATACCGATTTCCGACAATATAAGTTCATTAGCACCTTGCCAAAGCATCTGGCAATGCAGTTGTTATAATACGACATATGGCTAGCGATTTTGTGTGTCCTGTCGGCGAACTTTATGAAACTCTACATTTCCTTTTACACAAATTGTATTAAGGAGCAGGCGTGAATCGCTTTCTAGGAGTATTTCTCTGCAACACTTTCTATGCTTATCCTATAAGATTCTAACATTGCAAAAGGTTGGTGAACTTAGTGTTTGTTTGAACGAAATCCAATATCGCTCGAACGAAATCCAATCGTTCGAACGAACGCTAAATCCAAATGTTTGAACGGTTTTGAAACATTTTTCATACGTTTTTTCCATGCGTTTCAACGGGCCGTTAGCAATTATGAACGTTCTCCAAAATCGTTTTAACGAAACGCTGAAGCGTCTGAACGCCTAACGAACGGATAACGAACGAATTTTTAGCACGTTTTTCAAAAGCGTTAAGGTATGTTTTCCCATGGAAGGTCACAAATGTTAATATTCAATGAATTACAATTATGTTCAATAAATTTCAATATTCAATAAATTACAATCTTTCAAATTACAATGTTCCACAAATTCAATATTTAGTGATTGATATATTCAGTCCATTGACTGGCAATGTGCCCCACTTTATTTTAATCTGTTTAATGCCAGACTATTTTACTTGTCAAGGGGAGTCTTGACACTTAGTAGGTTAATAGATTAAAATTTTTTATTTATAGCATTTTTCATTGGCCAAAAGCCTATGTCAAATTGTCTTCAATATTCAATATTTTATAAAATGAATGAATAACAATTAAATGACTAACAATTTACTATACAGTCACAGGATAGTAAATTCACATGCATCTTTGATCATTTTGTGCACTAAAATATATTTCTTATGCCATCTTAGGGCATTTTCTTGGTATGTAAGCAACCGGAAGCCTGACCCTAACCAGCTGACCTAACCGAAATTGTATAGTACAATACTTTGTTTGCTCATATACCGAGAAAGTGCCCATCTTGGCTTGTAGAACAAACAGTTTGTATAGTACCTGGGTTTAAATTGCATCGCGCACATTTGAAAAAGCTGATAAATGTTGAGCCAAGTCAAATTTCTAGCATATGTCTCATTCTGAGACCAGTTGTTTGAGAAGTGGATAGCGCTATCCAGTGATTTTTTGAAACCTTCGTAAAATTGAACAAAGAACGGAGAAACTTCCATTTTGGCCAACAGAATAAATATTACTGCCTTCGATCTCTACGCTGTTTTAAGTTATGAACATGATCAATAGAAAATTTATGAAGGTTGAAAAACTCTCCATCTAGTGGATAGCGCTATCCACCTTTCAAACAACTGGCCCCTGAGCTATATATGTCTGTTCGACAAAGGATATAATAAACCTATTCTAATTTACTTGAAAATATTCCTGTAATGTAGGAGGATCAACTTTGATAAAGGAACTGGTAGTTGAGCCATAAAGACAAGTTAGAGCATTTCTCAACAGGGTACACACAGAATACATCTTTCCAACAGCACCCAATCCAATCTTTAAGTTGTTTTTAAAATCAACAAATTTAAAATAATTTAAAATATCCCCAAAAACCCATTCAACAGCAACCCGCACAGAACTCATTAAGCGGTTAAACTCAGCTTCTCTAGCAGCTAGGTTGGCATGCTGGTATGGATTCTGTAGATGCCGTCTCAAGGGGGAAGCAGGGTCTCCATAGATGCACAGGGGGTCACTAAGGAGGGTGTTGGAGTGCTCTTCCAGTTGATTGAGAAGGCCAGACATTCTCAACATCATGGCATCATGTCTTTTTTCTTCTGAAAACAAAAACATATATTCTGTTAGCCTCAAGTACTATAAACAACAATACGAAAATATAAGTGAGTGAAGCCATCCATATATCTGCAGTCAAGTCATGAACTGTACACATATAACATATAAACGTAGTATATAGACAGTAAATACTTATAGTAAATAACAAAAAAGTTTACTTATTGGACCATAAAGGTTTGCCACAAGGCCATTAGGTGCCACAACTGATTGGAACTTGATGGCGTGAACGCGTTTATAGCCGTTATACATCATACGTTGATGTTCCCTAGGGCGACATATCGGTCGTACCGTGCCGTCAACAAAGCCCCAACAGTTCTCCAACGCTCCACCAGCATCGTGAATTGCATTGGTATACAATTGCAGACGATCTGGATGAAGCCAAGGTTGATTCAGATCCATTAAAATATAACCATGGGTGCTAAAAATGTAGTCTGTCACCTCTGAAGCGATCAGACTCAACTCGGAAACAGAGCGACCGAAGCGAGGGATAACATCGTTGAACCTACGCGGGTAGGCAAAACGACTTAGCAACACGCATAACCCTTCCATTCCGTTGCTACCGTTCTATTAGGGCAAACAAATTTGTCGAGACTTCGTAACGCTTCATCCAGAACAGAACAGGAAGAAGTCCAGCCTAAAATCAGCCCTTCACTCGTCGTTCGTCATGAACTGAATCTGTGTTTCAACTCCATCGTATTCCCAGTACTGGAATTCCGGTGATTTTCATCTGGTTTGGTCGTATACAGCTACGAACTCGTCTTCGTCAATAACATCGTTGACAAAAAGAGCCGTAGCTGCATCGAGAGAGAGTTATTGCTGACAGCCATATTAATTAAAACAAAACTCGTACTCGTTGTCGCAATTGTTGTTTGTTTGCTGCTAAAGCAACATTTGAATGGAAACGACTACGAGTACGAACTTCCTCGCAGTCGTACTCGTAGTCGCTGCTAAAAGCTGCTATTGTAATCAGGGAACATGCACTTCTTGAGCCTTTCTTTGACTTTTCTTGATATTACGATCACCTATAAGCACTGAAGGACAGAGTCCTTTGCCTTTCAACCTATATATGTATCTTGCTGATCCAGGTGATGGGGGAAAATAATCAATTCCAAAAATAGGCGATTTTGCAAACTTAACGCTTCGGCAACACATTGTCGAATCTCGTCTGTCTGCTTCTCCATCTTTTCAGACTGCGACATTAATTGAGCTTGCGGACAAGACCGGAATACTTTTAACTTTTTGAATGACGTTTGAGGAGACGCCATGCTATTCATTCACTATGATGTATATATATCGAGGAACTTAATGAGCTAGAAGAGTTGACTAATAAGTAAACTAGACCTATATATATATATATAGACTGCGTTACAAGCTGCACTGACGAGCCGTTGAACGGCGAAACATGCATGTCTGCAGATTTGACTATATATGCTCCTTCACTTGTGTTGTAAAAAAAAACAACAAAAAAAAACGCATCTAGACTGCGTTACAAGCTGCACTGACGAGCCGTTGAACGGCGAAACATGCATGTCTGCAGATTTGACTATATATGCTCCTTCACTTGTGTTGTTGAGCACTCTGTGAGGTTAATTGGTGGCTAATAAGCTATAATGCAAAAGCTCACTTCCCTTGTGGTCGTTTGAGCACTCTGGCCCCAAGACACTTCACGCATGTCTGGATGCGCATGTGTCTGAGTATTGTACCACATGCGCTTGGTGAGGGCAAGAGTATGGTGTATAAATACGAAGTCACTCGCATCTAGACTGCGTTACAAGCTGCACTGACGAGCCGTTGAACGGCGAAACATGCATGTCTGCAGATTTGACTATATATATATATATATATATATATATCTGTGAGGTTAATTGGTGGCTAATAAGCTATAATGCAAAAGCTCACTTCCCTTGTGGTCGTTTGAGCACTCTGGCCCCAAGACACTTCACGCATGTCTGGATGCGCATGTGTCTGAGTATTGTACGACATGCGCTTGGTGAGGGCAAGAGTATGGTGTATAAATACGAAGTCACTCGCATCTAGACTGCGTTACAAGCTGCACTGACGAGCCGTTGAACGGCGAAACATGCATGTCTGCAGATTTGACTGTAGGTTTAGGTCTACGAAACGCAAAGAGTGCTCGACAACATATAGTTAGAGCAAATTATAGATTTTCGCTTACCTCAAAACTTGTCTGCAACAGGCTGTTTCATCTGTAAAAGAATCATCAGGCAGTTAGGTTTGGTAACATACTCTTGCCCTCACCAAGCGCATGTGGTACAATACTCAGACACATGCGCATCCAGACATGCGTGAAGTGTCTTGGGGCCAGAGTGCTCAAACGACCACAAGGGAAGTGAGCTTTTGCATTAATATATATATATATATATATATATATACGTGTAGGTTTAGGTCTACGAAACGCAAAGAGTGCTCGACAACATATAGTTAGAGCAAATTATAGTTTTTCGCTTACCTCAAAACTTGTCTGCAACAGGCTGTTTCATCTGTAAAAGAATCATCAGGCAGTTTACAAGTATCGAAAAGAAATGACCGCTTATATGCTTCCTGCCGGGGCGTGGGAGTGTGTGTGGGAGACAATGTGTGCATGCATGGCTTTGTTTGCGTTGTTTACGCGAAATTTGTTGCGATGACGGCATCGTGAAATTATTTCAGCTCTTTTGTTGAGTAAACAATCCTTGTTTTTTTCTTTCAAAATACAAAATTTTTCTTCTAAACATAAATTGCATCGTTTTGATCCTCCCGTATACGAAATAGAATGTTTTAAAATTTGCCAATTAATACTGAAATCCTTATTGTTTTCTTTCAATGTCCAAATATATTTCGAAAGTTCCGTGTCATTTGCATGCTTTTATGCTGAAAAGATTTAGTGTGGTTGGCCAATCGCTCTTTGAATGTGGTTGCAGTCATGCCAATGTAATTTTTGATCGTGTTTGTGTTGCTTACTGTGACTGTTGCTTTGTATACTATGTCCCTAGTCATGCATTGTTTTTGAAGCGGGCAAATGGTGTTTTTACTACAACTGCAATTGGTAGTGTCCCTCTCCTGTGGCTTGTTATTTCTAGATATGCGTGCATTGTGTTTAGTGATTACTGACTTAATATTGTTCATGCAGCTATAGCTTACTTTAACTGTATTTCTGTTAAAAATTTTATGTAGCTTGTGGTGCGGTGGAAAATGCTTGTCAATTAGACTAAGGAAATTACGTCCCATGTTTGTGCTAACACTCTTGCTAAATGGTGGGTTGAACCAAATGATGTTGCGTTGCCTATTCCTGCGTTGTTTTTGCGGTGTGTGCTGAGTGTAGCTAAGTTCATGATTAAAGTTGCTATGCCTAAGTGCGTTCTGATATACGGTGCAGATTCCTGAAAAGTTTGTTCATCTGATGAAAGAAGTGCGATGCGCTTGTTAATTGATGCAGGTAGTTGCCTTGTGATGCTCGGTGGGTGATTAGAGTGCATATTTATGTATAGTGGATCGTCATTGGGCTTCCTATAGGGCCTATGTTTTCCATTGTTAAGGTCGAAAGTTACATCTAAAAAGTTTACAATGCGTAAATTTGATTCGGCGGTAATTTTTAGGTCAAACTGCTCGAAAATTTTGTGGAGATATTTTCTTGTTTTGTCTGCTAAACGTGCTGATTTACTCTTTATAATAGCCAAACCGTCATCTCTATATAGGCCGATGCTTTCTTTGCCAAATTTCTTACTCAGGTGGTTTAAAATGAAAAGGCCTACTAACTCACAAATTTCCGCGCCGTCGAAACTGCCCATGCTAACGTCAAACAAACTATGGCTATCTTTTTTTATCCATGAAATTCCGGTATTGAAAAGGAGAGATTTTCTAGCGTGTTTTATTATTGAAATATCGTTTTCAGGTATAGTAGCCAAATTTGAAGCCCAAGATAAAGCTTGGTCCAATAGTTTTTCAGAAATAGATGGGTAGAAATCCACAATGTCAAACGAAATAAAACTGTGTCTGTCCTTATCTTTTATATTGCCAAACCACTGAATAACTTGTTTTGTATTCCTCCATTGATTTAAATTCAGTTTTTCTCTCAAATTGGAATTAATTTTGTCCAAAATAACTTTGCTTATTTTTCCGGATTCGCTTTTAGCGGGATTAATTAATCGGCATTTTGGATTGTTTTCGAAATTTTCTTTGTGATCTTTTAAAGATATAAATGCTTCGCGTTTTTTCATTTTTTCAATTCTGTCGCCGATTCCTAAATTGTTCGAAATGTTTTTTAATTCTGAATCAATTTCATCTATAGTGTCCTCGGATCCATGCTTATATGTTTTTGTGATGTTGTCATGTAAGAGCTTGTTGTATGTGTCGAGCGAGGTTTCATAAATATTCCTAGTTTTGTCTGCAAAAATGAAAATGTTGGGAGACGAATTGATTTTCTTTAGATCGTTAGTCAAAGATTTGGTTCCTATATGGCCGAAATTGTAAATTTTCGATTAATTTTATAAGGTCGTCTTCGAAAGTGGTCGTCTTCCTTAGTCTAATTGACAAGCATTTTCCACCGCACCACAAGCTACATAAAATTTTTAACAGAAATACAGTTAAAGTAAGCTATAGCTGCATGAACAATATTAAGTCAGTAATCACTAAACACAATGCACGCATATCTAGAAATAACAAGCCACAGGAGAGGGACACTACCAATTGCAGTTGTAGAAAAAACACCATTTGCCCGCTTCAAAAACAATGCATGACTAGGGACATAGTATACAAAGCAACAGTCACAGTAAGCAACACAAACACGATCAAAAATTACATTGGCATGACTGCAACCACATTCAAAGAGCGATTGGCCAACCACACTAAATCTTTTCAGCATAAAAAGCATGCAAATGACACGGAACTTTCGAAATATATTTGGACATTGAAAGAAAACAATAAGGATTTCAGTATTAATTGGCAAATTTTAAAACATTCTATTTCGTATACGGGAGGATCAAAACGATGCAATTTATGTTTAGAAGAAAAATTTTGTATTTTGAAAGAAAAAAACAAGGATTGTTTACTCAACAAAAGAGCTGAAATAATTTCACGATGCCGTCATCGCAACAAATTTCGCGTAAACAACGCAAACAAAGCCATGCATGCACACATTGTCTCCCACACACACTCCCACGCCCCGGCAGGAAGCATATAAGCGGTCATTTCTTTTCGATACTTGTAAACTGCCTGATGATTCTTTTACAGATGAAACAGCCTGTTGCAGACAAGTTTTGAGGTAAGCGAAAAACTATATATATATATATATATATAGTTGCATTGTGGAGACAACGCCTATATTTAAGGAGAAAATAGGAATTAACTAGTCATGCACAGTTCAATAAAGAATCAATTTAGTGAATTATCATAGACAAGCCCTGTGCGGAAAAAGTACAGTGAATTATTAATACTTATTCACAAGGGTACAATTAGCAAGCTTGGGATCTACTGTCATTCCAATTTCAATTTCAATTTTTTTCAATTTATTAAATTTTAACCAAACAAAAAATACAATACAAATACAATACAAAAAAAGAAAAAAATACAATTAAGAGAGAGGAAAAAGATGACCTGTGTTAGGAAGTTTGGTAAGGAAACCCAACAAGAAGCTATAAAAGCTTATAAAGTGTTGGACACCTTAGAATTAGGAAACATTTATCAATTAGATGTGTGACATGCAGTGATACAAGACAGTCAAAATATAAAGTAGTCAAAATATAAAGAATTATTTACAGTTTACAGTTTACAACATATATTGCAATATTAAATGCAGTTCGCTAGAGTACAAAGTATTTATAATGAACTAATTAGACAAAACTCAAAAGATATTTTTTAAATTTATTTCGGAAAGATGCGATTGAAAAAGTGCTTCGGATATCTAAACTTAAGTTATTGAAGTATTTTGGGCCTTGATAAAACACGGAAAATCGTCTGATATTAGTCCTACAAAACGGGATATAGAGTAATCCGGAACTTCGGGTGTTTTACTGATGAATTCGATTAAGTGGTTGAAAAAAAGTACGGAAAGCATCAGGAAGTAAGTCATTGCAATACGAAAACATGAACATACCTAAATTAAATAAATATATATCATCAAATTTCAGAATTTTCAATTCTTTAAATAACGGGTCAGTATGTGCATCGTATGGTTGTCCGCATATGCAGCGAATAACTCGTTTTTGGAGGTTGACAACACGATAAAGATTCGCTGGATATGTAGAGCCCCAAACAATAACACAGTATTGCAAATAGGGGTACACCAAAGAAAAGTACAGAATACGTAGAGAAGCTTTGGTGCTTTGGATAATAAGCACCCCTGCTTACTTACTTACTTACTTACTTACTTACTTACTTACTTACTTACTTACTTACTTACTTACTTACTTACAAATGCTTGCTTTAAAATATAATACCCACAGACTTAGATATTTTATTTGAAATTAATGAAGTTTAATATGTGGAAATTTTTCCTAAAATACTTTGGGCAACAGGCAACTTTAGCAAGAAAACAAACACAACAGACGCATTTTGTGGCATACACTTTGGGCAATGAAGTGCTCGAACAGTCTCGAGGCTCTAGCTAACCTACGTTTTACCTAGAGGAACAGGAGGACCTCTAGGTTGCGGAGGGGGTGAGCCAGCTCTGTGCATGTTGTTCAGTGGGTTGAGGCCTGATGGTCTAGAGACCTCCATTGGTGATACTGAGACAGGTAGAGCTCTCAGACCTGACAGAGCATGCGAAAACTGTAGGTTTTTCTAAAGGAACAGGTGCACCTCTAGATAACAGGGGAACAGGCGGACCCCGTTCAGGTCAGTCAGCTCGTTGAAATTGAGTCCTAGTTGGACTGGTGATCAACCATTGGTGCAGGGTACTCAACTATGTATGACTGACCCATCAAGTCTCTATAGGTCAGATAATTAGGTCGCATTTTCGACCAGAATGACCTGTAAAATGCACTTCACGTGGCGAAGTGTTGTCCCAAATGACAGCACTTCCCTGCCATTAATTACAATCTGTACGAAGTACATATTGTAATTTCCGTCACGGGAAGCCGAGTTTATTAAATACGCATATTTATAGTCAGTGCAGCTTGTAACGCAGTCTAGATGCGAGTGACTTCGTATTTATACACCATACTCTTGCCCTCACCAAGCGCATGTGGTACAATACTCAGACACATGAAAATATATATATATAAACTATTGAGTATATAATATATCGCTCTTGAAAATATATCACATGCGTAAATATTATGGCATATAATTCTTAACTGCGTTCATGCAGTACAGACACCGGGGAAGAAGAGCATCGCGGGCACGCATGGTGTTATTTCCCTCTGTTAGTCCTGTGGAATTTGATTCTTGAACATTAGTACATTCCAGTTAGCGATGTGTATTATGAAACAAGAAATTCGCGCATCAAATAAAGTTCTTGGTGCGCTATTTTTGCTAACAATTTTTTCAACTCTACAGACAATCCTGGACAAAACATCTGCGACAATTCCAATTATTTGAACAACTTTATCACTATCATGGCAAATTTACACAGCCCGCCCCCGATCCCCCACCATTCAATGTTGACTCAGTCCCCGGAACATAGTTAAACCTCTTGTAGTACGCTCAACATTGTAACGGGGGGAGAAGGGGAGTTTGTAAAGAATTATTGCAGTGGTATAGTAATTAACGTCAAATAGGAAGAGTGTCGCCGATAGTTTTGGCCAGGATTGTAGGTCCAACAGCTTTAACATTAATATAATAAATTATGCCCTATGCGGTCAAACACCTTTGCGAAATCAAGGAAACAAAGTCTAAGATGTTTTTCAGGAGACTCTAAGTTGCACAACCAAGTGTGGATAATGTCCAGAAGACAGTAAATTGTCGATGTTCCTTTCAAGCATCCAAATTGCTTAGGGTCAATCTTGTCTTCAATATCGGTTATCATCCACCTGACCACGAAATCTTCAAGAACCTTTGACAGGCAGGGTGTTAGTGAAATGGGTCTAGTGTCACCTTCGCAGAGAGGAGGTTGTGATTTTGGAATTGGTATGATGTTTGAATCTTTCCATATTGCAGGGACAATTCCAGATGCAAGTGATGCGTTGAAGATGGTTGCAACAGGTTCGGCTAATTCGTAGGCAAACTCTTTTCGGATACGACAGGGAACGTATCTGGACCATGGACTTTAGAAGGTTTAATTTCTAAGAGTTTTTTGGATACTTCGTGTGGTTGGACAATTGGGACGGGTTTTTTTGCTGGAAGAAATGGTGGAAGTGCCGCTAAATCAAGAGGTGAAATGTCACTATTCACCGATGCATAGAACACATTCAATGTGCATTCATTGAACAATCATACTATGATTCGTTGAAGCCAATGCGCGGGAATTTGAACTTTCAAAAGGACTGAGGAGAGTTCTGAGGAGTAAGAAAAATCCCGTCAAAAGTTTGTTTTTGAGCGAAAATTTGCAATAAAAATACTTTTTACGTCAGAAGACTTAATTGTTTGGCGCATAGAACTTGATCATAGGAGTTGGCGTTCCAGTTTACTTAGAGTTCACTGGTTTAGACCCCCTCTTTTTAAGTTATGCCTATTTTTGGCTACTGTTTGGAAATTTAATAAGATGTCATACAGCACCCAGGTTCTGCATGTGCCATGCCTTTCAATTGATTTATGGTCTGGAATGCCCTCACCATGACAATATATGTTTATATTTATAGGCAATGGCAGATCTCATACCCTAATTAAATTTGCTTTTTCAAGTTTTTAATAATAAAAATATTAGACCAAAACGGCAAAAGACCATGACAATCAGTAAATGTTTTATGCTAGAAGGGTTCAAATTCGTATGAATTTTGTTTACTAAAATATATATTTTGCAATTCAATACAAAATATTCAGTGATCATTGCATATAAAATGCCTGTCCAGAGTTTTATCTCTGACAGGGACAGTTAAATTAGGCTGCTGAGTACAGAAGTTTGAGCTAAATTTATAAATAATGATTATTGTTTAACTGAATTAAGTCAGGGCCTGGGTAAACGCGACCAGAAGGCATTATTTTTTTATTTTTTTTTTTTTTATTCAACTTCGCCTCAATGGCAGGGAGTCCACAACAGCGTCAGCCAATTACTGTGGCCCCATTGTTAGTTCCTAAGCGTTAGTATTAGAGGGAGGAAACCGGAGTACCCGGGGAAAACCCTCGAAGCACAGGAGAGAATCTCAAATTACATGAGTTATTTGAGCACACTGCCGATCTTATGCGAGTACCAACAGTGACCTCGACCTGTTGTGAAGCAGGCTCAACTCAGTGGTAAGAGGCAGCGCGCTAACCGCTTCCGCCACCCGTGCTACCCTGATTGTATTGACGCCTATTGTATTCAAAGCCAAAGCAATAAAGCATATTAGCATAAAAAGATTACAAGCATAAATACTGAACTGTACATAATATTTGGGTGTTAGAAAACAAAAAACCGTAATGTTTAAGTGATAATTTTACAAAATCTACTCAAGCGCACTAACTTAGCTATAAAATATAACACTTACCAGTTATATATTTTTGATATTTTTCTCTTCAAACTTCAAAAATAAAGAAAATTTAAACCATATGATTTTGCCGTTGAAACCACAGAAACTTGAAGTCTTGAAAGTCAGCTTTTCTTGCTTTCGCCATAACTTTCATTCTGCATAACAACGCTTAGCAACCACCAATAAAATACGGTTTTTCCAAGTTCAAATTGGTGCTGCTGTTGTATGAAAATTCTTGTCGTTAACAATGCCGTAACAAGTTGTTCGCAACTCTTGGTACATACTTGTTAAAACAGTCTTGCTACAAGCTTGTTGAAACGGACTTGTTACAACTTCACGACCACATCAACTTGTCAACAAGTTGTTCTAACAAGCATGATATGGCTTGTTTCAACAAGCTTGATTCAAGTTGTTCCTACAAATTGCTACTAGTCTGCAAACTAACAAGTTGTAGCAAGCTTGATGACATAAGTTTGCTATAGCTTGATAAAATGACAAGGTTGTTACAACTTGTTACCAAGCTTCCTACAAGCTTGTTAAGCCAACAACTTGTCAACAAGATGTGAGATTTTTACGTGTGTAGGATAGCGGCGTACTAAGGATTTAAGAGATTTTACTTGTGTGCTGTCGTTGGGAATGCTATCGACAGACGGTAGCCAGTGTATAATATTACGGTCACTGGATCCTAATGGGGCGAGGACTATAGGACGATCATATAGTTTATGCAAGTTTGTAAGGATAAGATCAAGTATTGCTGATACTCTAATAGGTTGGTCAACAACTTGTTTAAGATTTTGACTAGAAATCAAAGTGCGTATTTCAAGATCATTAGAATCACCCAAGATTACTAGGCCGTGGTCAGGGTGTTTATTTCGGAGTAGGTCAATAGTATTAATTAAATATTCATTAAGATCGTTATGCTCTGGTGGATGATGCACGACACAAATTGCGATACCAGAAAGAGATCTAGGGAGGCGTTTAGGTCGTAGGCTCAACCATTATCATTCCATATTTTCACTTTCTAGGTCTACCCGTCGTATACAAGGAATATCGTTTTTGATGTAAGCACAAACTCCCCCACCTCGACCAATTGCGCGATCTTTACGAAATATATTGTAACCATTAATTGACAATAAGCTCTTGTCTATGTGTTCATGCAACCATGACTCAGTTATTGCGACAATATCAACAGGCTTGACACTTGCAGTCAATTCGTCCAACTGTGGAAGGAGTGAGCGGGAATTTAGTAAGAAGAAATATGGAAGCATCACTTCTTTAGGTATTTTGTTATCAGCATGGTTAAAAGTTGTGATATGGATTAAGTGGAGGGAGGGGATATAGCAGTTTTTGTATCTCTTGTGCTGTTTAGACGCTCTAAAACGGTCTGTAATATGGACGGGAATGTTGGTATTACATCTGGTTTCATTTGGTGTCGGTATTTTATGTGAGGTTTAGTGTCGGTATTTTAAGTTCATATTCTGTATTGTTGATCCCGGGTTGCCCTGTAAACAAGGTCTAAATTCTCTCGCCAGTCCTTTGTACGGCGAAAACCTCGAATCGGGGAAGTACTGTTCTGATAGCGACGCCGAAAAAAAAGGGTAATTATTTACATCATTTCTGTTTACTCTGGGTGGTTTATAATTGTTATTAGCCTTTTTTCTCTTCTACTAATCCTATTGGCGGCGTTGTTGATATCATTTTTAGACGGGTTAGGTAAGTCGATAAGGAGGAGACTGCCTATCCATTCAAAATTCCGAGTGTTCATGTTCCAACCAATCCAACAGGTTTCCCCACCACACCGTGCCGGATCGTGGTCGTGAATGCGGACATTCTTACCATAATGATGAAAGCATTTCAGAAACTGCCGTCCGATGGCTTAGTTGCAGATATTGTTAGTCTGTCTAACCCGAACCCAACAGAATTACCAACGAATCCGTGCGAAGTAACAACAACGATAAGAGACATTGCACGTGTCAGGAACTCTGTGACAATGCCCTGTATCGCGGTAACGTACGTACACAGCCGCCCCAATCAACCTGCCATTACGTTTGTGCACATGATAGACGAGGACAGCTGCCTTCATCACCTCGTCTCGAACGACAATCTACGCGACCGTGTCCTAAAACATTTTCGCGTGTTGTCGAGGACACTTGCTCACAAAGATTGTACCATCATCCAACAGCACGTTTTCGATAACGACCTTATTGAAGTGTTAGATGGGGTCGTGTTTCAAATCTCAACTCGTAGTTTCATACCTCGTCCAATACCACCAGATGCAGTCCTCAAAATTAAACGTCGCCGAGATTCTTCGTGCCTTACAAAAGTACAACCTTACCAAATGCGCGCTACTTTGAAAATGGCATTCTAAACTCGTTCCCTGACCATTACCAACGCATTAATTTTTTAAATAAATTTTACCTACAGTATGCCTCGTGTCCGGAAAGATGCCACAAAAAGTCAAAAAACTGGTGGTTGCAGGTCCAAAAGACTCGGCCAAAACATCGTGGGCGGCCATCTTTCATCACCTTATTCCCGTCCAGTGCGTTGCCACCATTACGAAAGAGCGTCAGTTTTCTGTTGCAATGATCGACGAGAGACTGGTGTGCAACTACGATGACAAGCGATTTGGCAAAAACTCTGTTGCAGGGGGGATGGATGACGACTGCTGTTAAACATCAACAACCAAGGTGCTTTTTCAACAGTTGCCCACACATCAACACCAACGAGGTACCAGATTTTGACGCAGAAAATGAAAACGTCCTACGACGGCTACCAATATACCGTACACAATCGCTGGAGGAGACGACAATTGGCGCGGACAAATGGATTTTTGATAACGCGATGGCGTGTTTTGCATGGATAGCACAAGAGATCAACGCGAACTTAGAAGAGGTCGAAGCGAACAAGAGGTGGTACGAGAGTCAGCAATCCGCAGCGATTGCCAACCTCTCTTCACGTGAATCGTGTAAATATATAAGGCGCATATAACCCGAAGAGTTGCACCCAAGCTTCCAGATCGAGTTCTCCAGATCAATTGATCCACCTGTCGTTTTTAGGGGAAGCAGAACGATGTCCGAGGAACGCGAGCCTCAGGTGAAGAATCTTACTACATTCAACGCCAAGTTCTGACGAAGAACTCTATTTGCCAAAACGTATTCGTCGCTCTGATCCTCTAATCTCGTCGGAAGATGAAAGCACGAATGCATTGACGGAAGCACCAAACGATCCAGACCATGATGATTCGACAATGGCCCGGCAACAAACCGACGACGAAAACAGCATGTCCGAAGAGGAGAATGATGCTTTCTATTTTTGTTCACCTACGCAATGGCAACTGAACAGCGACATGTACTTCCGTCGGGGTGCTGGTCTTATGCAAACGAAATTTTACGGACGCAAACTCAAAGGAAAACCCACATTAGCATTTTGTGAACGAATGGATAGCGCAGCTAGGAAGGAGAATGACTTCTGGACTAAGCCGGATCCTAATATCGACGTGTGGATTTTGATTTTCGGAATGGTCCTCAAAGTGTTCAACTTAAAAGCGTTTGTTAAGGCCTATCCCACAGTGGACGAGCACCTTGCTGCGTTATGGATTCTCGTCAAACGTCGAGTTTTACACGAAGATTGCCCGATTGTTATGATGAAAAATACCATTGCACTAGAGGACGCCGAGCCTCAACGACCAAACGACCAACCCATCCATTGAACGTGAAACGCAGAAACAAGATGAGGGAACGTGGAACAGTAAACTAAACAGCGATGGAGGATGAAAACGATGAACAATGAACAGGCTATGTGTGTGTTTGTGTGTGCGTGTATAAAACTCAATTGCGTGTATAAATATGTTACAATTGAAGACTTCGATGCTCAAAACGGTTTTCTTTAATAAATAAGTCAATGTGAATACTTTGTAACTGCATATTTGTCGCTTAAAAACACCATCTCTTCTATTACAGTTTCTCTAACTCGTTTACTGAAAATACTTTGTTCGAAAAGTATTGCTGTGTGTTCTTTACATTATTCAATGTCATAGAAAAAATTCCTGGCTGCCAGCCGCTTTCGTAAGAATATATTACAGTGAAGAGAGGTTGCATTTTTTTGCGATTGTATCTCGTAGCCACACTTTCTTCTATACAATTTAATACCACGCCTAGCCATACTTTATACATGAAATACGCGATGTAAGTATGGATTATAAAGTGTGGCTACGAGTGGCTACCATTGTTCTATGCTTTTAGACAAGTGTGGCTACCGGTGTGGCTACTGTACGCGTGGCTACCCTGATGAAATCCCTATTGGAAAAGTGTGGCTACCAGTGGCATTGATAAAATAAAATTTCAAATGATACGCCACACTTTATACTTGATGTAAGTATAGATTATTAAGTGTGGCTACGAGTGGCTACCCTGATTGCGTGCGAAATTATTTGTGTTTACAACGAATTCATTTAACTTTGCATCTAATTAAAACTGCAAACGACTGTAACTTTTCACTAAAATGTTCCGAACTTCGGAAATTCGTTGCGAAGTTCACAAGTTCATAACGATTCACAAGCCAGTTTGTAAACAAAGCTGAAGATAAAGCAGCCAATCAAATGGTCAGTTTACAAACCGGTTCTGAATGCATTATGAACTTTTGAACTTCTCAAGTATCTCAACGAATTTCCGAAGTTCGAAACAAAGTTTGCAACATTTGAGTGAAAAGTTAGTTGAAATCGACAGTAAATGCTTGGATTAAATATTTGGTAAATCTAGTTGAATAAAGAAGCAAGAGTTGACTGAGTTAGGTAGCATTTGACTGGCCCTCCACCACACGGACACATTGAACTAGTCTACGAAAACCGACGGCAAAATTTCAGTAACATCCTCTTGTTTAGGGTAAACGAATATGTTACTCTTTGACCTTGAAATCTGCCCACATCTCGTGGACAACGTGCACGCGCACGTGAACTTGAGGATTGCATCATTGTATTGGGGATTCTTATTAGCTTGTTCAAGAATAAAATATACTTTATTTTTCGTATTAAACGCGTAGTTTAAGACACAACACAGCCCTAACCCTATTGTGCGCAAAACATGAGGTATGAACAAAATTTTACCCTTTTGGCGCATACGACTTCATAGCCTAATTGCATGAGAATATAGTAATAACATGCGCCGCGCCCAGTCGATAACTAAATATAAAATATATAAAAAACTTTGGTCGTTACAAATTTGTCTTGCTTGATATATAAATACAGGGTATGTAGAAGAAGGTATTCCAACTTTAGCATGTTAAGGGCGTGTGTTAAGTTTTAGATTTATATATTGGGTTACTTTTTCGTATCAACCAAAATCTATATCATTGCGCACAAAAATGGCCAAAATACGATCCTCTGTCGGGGACCTTAGCCTCTCGTCGGAGAATTCCTGGGAATCCTGGCGTAATCTCTCTTCATATCGTTCATATAGTAAATGGTTTAGCAGAATAGCATGTCTCTGGCCGAATTCAAGCCACAATTTTATATTTGTTTTGGTTTCTGGTAAACACTAGTTTATTTATTGATTTCACAGCTCAGTTTGATCCATAAGCCTGGTAGGTAAGCCAGTACTAATAATACAGGGTATATAAAATACAACTTTGGCATGCCATCGCGCGCATAATATATCGTTAATAGTCAGATTTATCGGTCCAATACGATCTGATGAAAAAAGAGTGGTCGAAATCACATTTTTCCACCTTTGGGAATAAAAGCGTGTCCCGAATTTTCGACCATTTGCTCAAATGATGGTTGCCTATATGTGACACGTTCAACATTGCCAGTTCAGTCTGCAAACTGCCTGTATCGTAACGTGTCGTAGCGTTTTCTTTTGTGTTGAAATCATTAGTTCTACCCCAGTGTTCAGGAAACAAAGAAATACGCTACGTTTCGCTACGATACGGTTGAAGTGGAAAACGACATTAAGGCTGTTTCCCACTTGAACTGTATCGTAACGTACCGTAGCATTTTCGTTTGTATCGAAATCATCAGTTCTATACCCGAGTGCTCAGAAAACAAAGAGCACACTAATTGCACGCTCTGGACCTGGTATCGAACTTTTTTAACCCGATTTACACCATTATAAATATCCCGGATTTTCAAAATAGTATATCATTATATCAGCTTTGATTGCAGGTTGTGCTTTCAGCAGGGACCGGTCTTGTGGGTTATTTTGTAAAATAATACCACGACGCCCTAAAGGAAAACGATGCCGACATCGACCCCTTTGACCTTGGAAAATTTGGAAGATATGCATTTTTCTTGTTCAGTACCGGTGTCGCATTTGCAACTACTGTGCTTGGATTTGGGTTTGTTTTGACTGGACTGGACTGCAGGAGAAAAAACATGGCGCGTTTGCTGTAAGTTAAAATACATATTCTTTGACTTCGATTATAGTTTAGAAATTTTTGTATCTATTATACACAGGTAAAAACGCATAAAGTTGTAACAAACCTGCAGCTGACTTGTACCAATGCTGTTTCAACAACTTGTTATAAGGGTGTGTTCGCACTGCTTGTTCCCAGCTTGTTGACAAGTTGTCATCGGCTTGTTGACAACCTGCTACAAGGCTGAAGCCTAAACACACTTGTTACAAGTTGTTCTAGCAACACAACAAGTTGTTAACAAGTTGGTAGTGACGACCTTCTAGCAACTTGATAGAATGGCAATATTATTACAGCTTGTTGACAAGTTTGCTACAGGTCTAACACATCTTGTTGACAAGATCTGAGATTGTTACGTGTGTAGATACAGTATTTTTGACTTTCAACTACTACGTCGGCCATATTGGTGGTATTTCATCAAAAGAATCGTACTGAACTTTCATTGAATTTGGAACCAACATGGCCGCCATTCTATTGTCTTTAAATTCCCAAGGAATTGTTTGCAAGTCAAGATATGTGCTGTTTAAAGCTTGTGATTCGTCTTGATAAAAACGTCTCGCGCGGTTTTTATATATTACATGAAGACCTGACTCCGGCAGTAATTTTTAATGAGAAGAGCAAATACTTTTTTCAATTTTTTTTCCGTTTTTGTAACTCTGGAGTGTCTTAATTTTGTTTAAGCTGTACAGGTAAGCTAATTTTGACTTTTGAAACAATAGTCAAAATATATTATCGGATTTGGATGAAGAGCGTTAAAGTTCATGTAAATCAGCAGAACTTTTTATTATTTCCATAACGGTTCTGACTTCCTTTATGTTTTTCTCATGAATGAATTAATAATTAATTAATGATTCATTCATTCTCATTAATGAATTAGTAACAAAATAAGATATTTTCTATGTATTTTTTATACATTATTCTTATCTCATGCTATGCTATGTGCGATTATTGCGCTGAGATCTGAATTGGAAAAGTTCATGATTTTAATTCGTACACCATACCTTCATTTAACTTTAGATGGCCCTCCTACAAGTTTTCTGCGCACTGCATGCAGTTGCCAGTTGCAACAGTTTTGTTGGTAAAGTTCTGCTCACATACAAAAATGAAGAACTAGAACTTGAAGTGATGTGAATCACAATCATGGGGCCAACATTATGTGACCTATGGGATGAAGCAGATACAGACTATCAATGTACCCACATCAAGGGTGGAGTGGTAAGGCTGCTTCAGTGAGCTCTATATATATCTGGAGTAAGAACTTCTGATGTTCGGCCTATGTGAAAAGTGATGCCAAGATGACGGAAATTGACGTCCAACCTCTGTGAAGGTCGCAAACGTTTTCATACCATTTTTCTCAGCTAATTCTAGTGTTTTTTAACGGATCGTATCGCTAATAAAGTTATCAGTTCATAAAACCATAATATTTTTCTTTAAATCGAAGTCAAAACACGAAATTTTGGTACACTCCTTGCCGCCTTGGGCAAACCGCGCAGACAAAAACAATAGAAAGGGAGTGGCACTGAACGTCAATTTCCGCCATCTTTGCCTTCACTTTTGGACGGGAGTTCATACTCCAGATATATATAGAGCTCACTGGGATGCTTTCACTGGTGTTCATGCATACGTACGTATAATATATACAAACAGAAACGTTTGAATCCCTCAATCACCTCAAAAAATACAAGGTGGCTTCCTATATTTTTAATACTCGTGAGTAATATTTATGCAGTGGTCAGTATTTATTGAGTTGTATGACCTTGTTCACCTTTTTTACACACATAACATCGCACTGTTCAGAAATTACAAAGCAATTTGCAGCAAAAATTGTCCCATGTAACATGGCCTTAAATAATATACAGCGCCAAATGCTGTTTCTTTCTTAATCATGTCATTGTGACTTGTTGCATAAGTATAATTTATTAATAGATTTATAAAGGTTTTCCTACACATGGTACGAATTAGGATCTCAGGGTGACTGGAAAAAAAGCTGGGAAACAAAAAAATATAGAACAAACCAACAAACAAACATAATCACCTGGTGGAGTTACAGTCGATTCCAACTAACTTTTCACTAAAATGTTCCGAACTTCTTTTCGAACTTCGCAACATCGTTGCGAAGTTCAAATGTTCATAATGAAATTCACAAGCAAGTTTGTAAGCAATTAAAGTTTCAGATTGGCTACTAGAGAATAAGCAGCCAATCAAATGCTAAGTTTACAAACCGGTTTGTGAATTCATTATGAACTTTTGGACTTCGGAGCGAATTTTCGAAGTTCGAAACGAAGTTCGGAATATTTTAGTCAAAAGTTACTTGAAATCGACAGTAATAATAATGCAACTTGACCGTCTTTAATATATATGTGACCTATATGTAACACCATGATAACAAGTAATTCTAACGTGTGTCATTTTGGTCTTTTTTAGGTATGTGGTTTTCTTGCAGCGATATTGTTTGCTTTGGATGCCATCAATTCATTCATTATATACAACACGTCTTCACACTAGTTCTGCCTTGTAGTTGCTGTGTTGTTTTATATACTTATGTAAACTATACTCTATAGTGTAGAAATGTTAGTTTAGAACTAAGAAGGGGAACGAGGCAGGTCTCTATATATAACTGAAGTCACTTGCCCGAATGAAAAGTTATGGAAATAATGGCCGTCCCGATTGTGGGTATGATTTATACTAGACTTGCCCCAAATCTCTTTCTCTACGCGTTCTATGTCGTTTCTTTATAGTGGGTATAACATGACGTATCGGTTCAAGGGAATGAGGGAAACATAAGCTACACGCGTAAAAATTGATGAGGTTGATGCAATATTGTTCGCTGAACAACGCTTGAACAATACTGTTATCAAGGTTGAACAACATTGTTGAAATGACAACGTTGTTCAATATTGTTTCATCAACATTGTTCGTTGTTGATGAATGAACAATAGTTGAACAATGTTGTTGGAACAAGGGTTCGACAATACTTGATGTAACAAGCTTGCTAAAGGTTGTCAGAACAATGTTGTTCAGCTCTGTTGAAACATCATGCCACAACAATATTGTTATGACATGTGAGAACAATATTGATGGATAAACAACTTGTTTTTAGTTGTTCAAACAACTATTCAACAATGCTGTTAATATTAGACAGTAATTTGAAATTTTGAAATGGACGAAACCTGATTTTATTGGTTGTTGCTAAGCGTTGCGATACAGAGCGGACGATTACAGCGAAACTGTGGCGAAAGCAAGAAAAAACGGACTTTTATTAACAGCAAAATGTCGTTTACTTTAAGTTTGGTTATTTTTGAAGATTGAAGAGGAAAATACTGAAGAAAATAGGTTGGTAAATGTCTTATTTTGAAGTAAAGTTAGTTAAAACAATACTGCTTTTTGTTTTATGTCTTGTCTTATGACACGAAAACACATGTTCGGACGTATAGTACAATTTTATTACTTCAAGGCATTGCATTTAAAAAATTTCAGTATGAAACCACGAGCACTCTGAAATAGCTGTAACAATGCACTTTGCAAATTTTTGTTCAAATGTTTCTTCTGAGTGGCCCACTGACAGTAATGTTTCTGTCAGAGATAACTCTGAACAGATATCTTTCATGCGTTAACTGGGAATTAACCTAGTTAATTATCCTACTTTCAAATTTAAAGTATGGCCAAACTATCATATGGGCAAACAAAATTTCTTCTCAGTTGCTCTATTAAACATTCCCTGCTGCCCTGACCTCCCAATTGTCATCTGCTGTCTGTCACTTTGATCCCTGACTGGTGTCAGTACCTTGTCTCAGTTGTCTGCCAAGACAACCCCACTTCAATGTAGAGATTGAGTCCTAGTACAATATTAACAGTTAACCAAGTACTCAATCTACATCAGAATATATCGGGATTTTCCTTTTATGCGATAGGTGAACTATAGGCAGGTAAGATCATAGAGTGCATATATGTGTGCAGTTAGCTGTAGTTAGTATAATCGTCCCTGTGCTAAACAGGTTGACTTGTCATGGATGGGGATGGAGGGGCTACTATCTTTATGCCCAAATGTAATTAGTTTTATTTTTATCTCTCTGTAGTGTTGAGTATGAAAATATGATCTATGAATATATCAGACAAATTATTGTGGTGATCTTTCGGTAAGTAATTTTGGCTTTCCCCTCAGTGGAGAGGCTTTATAGCACAGGCAACTAAGTCATGCTATGGTCATAACCATGCACTTAGTCTGAATTACAACAATAGATCATAAAGGTTTGAGCAGTTTAAACAATTATAGATTTGCATAGCATGACGCAGCCATCACTTAATGTACTGGGTTTGGTGGATAATCCAAGTGAGTAGATATATACACAATTTTAAGACCTGGCTACCTTTGCCACTGCTTAAAATGAATGAAAAACAAATCTGATCCTAGATTATGAGATGTCCCATATAGTCTATGAATTTCAGCATGTATTTCCCTTGTATGGCCTACAAACCACTGGTAAAGGCAGCCAACCTGGCACATACGACATCTTAAAAAGATGTCATTGGGGCTCAGGGGCCCACCATAAACATTGCAAAAGACCATTTTGTGGATGAATGACTATTGTATATAATCCTAATTTATAGGAGTTGTGAGTTGCTAAACATCCTATCTGGAGTGATGGAGTGACACATTGGCAGATTTACAGAAATATCATGAATCATTATCAAACAAAGAAACTAGTTATTCTTCAGGTGGATTGAAACTGGATGTTCTCAAAATGGGAAAGAAAATGTTAACTTTAATTAAACGTGGGGTTAAAATATTGTACTTTCAAAGGATGCAGACAGAAGATTGAAACTCATAAGTGATTGAAATACAGGGCTGGCCAGTTAATTTTAATTTATTCTTCTTCAGCCAATAACACCATTTAGTGAGATATTTGCTATTGGTGTTGTTTACTGTGTATAAGTTTCATCCCTTCATTTCAGGTTGAATAATCATTTGAATTGACTGGAATTCCAAGGGTCTGGTTAGGTCATGCAGTACTTCAATTCAAATAATTATTTAACCTGAAAAATAAGCTTGAATTTGACATAGAATAGACAACAGTAACTATTATTATTAAAAATAGTTTTAAAATGCCGGCTAAACGTTTTGTTATCATGAAACATGTTGATTTCAGGTTGTAGTTGCATGATTATCTCATTGAACTATTGAAGTAATAGCAGGGCTTTTTTAACTAATGTACTGGAGGGACCAAAGCCCCCCCAGCCCCCATGTTGAACCTCCCCCCACCCCCCTTGTTGCCCCCTCCCCCCACCCTCCATATAATGTGTAATATATATAGTTCCTCCTCCAAGAAGCTCTTAATTGTGCAATGATTGTTAATTCTTTGTTAAAGAACATAATATAGAATGTACCCTTGGAGTTAAATAAATATGTTAAATATATGTTTTCAGCCATTTAATAATTAAACAATAGAGTACTTAGTTTTTGTTAATATATATCAAATAATCGATCATTTGTACGTGTGACTGATACAAATTTTATAACATGTCAAACATTAATTATTTATATTGCAAAAATGAAATGATTGTGAACTGTGCTTTTACCTCTATTTTATTTGGATTCTTTTCAGGCCGGGTTGGCAACTTGCAGCCATATTTTTCTGGCTTTTCAGCACTTTGGAAAGCTACAATTACAGGTAAACTACATCAAGCGTTCCTCTGTTCAGTTCCTAATTCAATTGCAATTTTCCTAATTACCTTTGCAATTTTCAAAAAGTTTGTTGCAAATCCCTTGAGGAAATTTGCAGTGTTCCTGGAACATGGGATTTGTAATGAATTTTTTGCAAATTGAAAAGGTAATTAGGAAAATTGCAAATGAATTAGCAACTGAAAGGAGGAACGCCTGACGTAGTTTATCTGTAATCTCCTCCCCCCCCTGATGGCCCTGAAATCAGACCAGAACTGACCTGTTCTAACAAGCTGAATATACTTGTCATCATGGCTGTTTTGGCATTGTTAAAACAATGCTTTTCACAGTTGTTGACAATAAAAAACATGAATGATATCATGTTAATTTGTGTTGTTCCAACAACATTGTGCATCTTGCTGGATACTGTTAAAACAGCATTGAACAAACGTGTCAACAAGGCTGTTTTCGCATTGTTGAAACAATAAAAAACATCGATGATATCATGTTGATTTGTGCTGTCCCAACAACATTGTTCAAACCTTGTAACAACCGTAAACAATATTGTTTCGACAGGCATGAACAACATTGTTGACAACTTGTCCGGGGGGTGCAGCACAACATTGTTCAACCTTGACGGGAACAATATTGAACAAGTTGATGACAATGTTGCATCAACTTGATGATTTTTACGCGTGTACGTTTTACACACGTGATTTGTCGGGCCGATTTCGAATCCACAATAATGATATTTTAAAAATACGAGGGCATCATTAACTGAAATAATTCGTCATTCACATTCGGTGAGATGTATTTCCTATAAATATCCCGGAAGTAACACAATTGAATTCCTAATACTGATCTTCGATCTGTTGAAAACCGAGCAGAGAATTTCTGAACAGCATATAAAACGGAATAACTTGGAGCAAGTCTTGGCGACCAATCCGTGTACTCAATAAAAAGCTGGAGTAACTATTTAGGGTATCGGACTGAAGCTAAAAAGTGAATATTAGAAAACAAGATATTTTATGTTTAATAGCTTCAATTACTGTGAAACCGTTATTTCCGCCATATTTCAACGTTGGCTTCCCTTTTCATTCAGGCAATTGTTTGAAGTTCTTTCTTCAGTTACTGTAATTTGAGTTTGTTATTTAAATTCTATAGTTTGCTATTATTTGTTTTGATATTATTTGAAGTTGTGATTATATTTGTAACTTTCAAAATACAACCGTCATGATGCAAGCGGGAACAGTCGTGTGTATGCGATCAGTATAAATGCAAATTGCAGACCAAGTATAATAGGTGTAAAATGAAGAATAAAATTTCAGATTTGGTATAAAATTAACCTTTGTGTTCACCATCTGCAAGAATGGACGATTTTACGATATGGCAGGGTTAACGATATGCCACATTGGCCGGTTGTTCAAAGCTCGATTAGCGCTAACCCTGGGTTAAATTTTAACCCGCTGTTTTGGGTTATATATTTCTGCATGGCCGTTCGTTTCAAAACTTTAGAAAATAAAACTTCTATTGATCCAGAAAAGATTTCTGGAAAAGCATATTCAACTTTATAAACAAGCAGTTGGGAAGTTTGATTTGAAGATTTTCGTTAACCTAGGGTTAGGCTAACCGGCTTTTGAACAACCGACACATGGTTACATCTTATTCCATAGTGCAATTTATACTTATTCTGCATTTGATACTTGGTCTGCAGATTATACTGACAAGTACTCTATCTCTATCATTGTTTGAACTTGAAGTAAAGTTTTGGTAGGCCTTTTACAGCGGAATTGCATACTGGACCATGGTGCTATAAAAACGTGCTAACCAGGGTTACAAAAACGCTGCGGGTATGCTGGTACCGCCCGTGTGGAAGGTTTACTGGCATTGAGAAAGGTTGAAAGTGAAACACTGAATAAAACATTGCAAAACAGTAAGTACTAGACCAGTCAGGCTAGTGTTACTGGCAACTGTCAGCACTCTGCCTGACTAGCATTAGAGCAATGGCTACTGCCAACCTACCCAGGCGAAAATTTCCAGTCATTTTGAGGAAGGTTGGGAAAACCCAGAATCCTACCCGGAGGAAGATTGAAAACTTACTCAGTTGCTCAGAAGCTACAATTTAACATTTAAAGATAAAATACCCCGAACATTGAATAATCCGTATAGACGTAGTCCTAGAGAATAATAGCGTTGTAAGTTTTTGTAAGTTTAATAATGACTATTGTTGGGAAGCTAGCCTTGACTGTTCTATGAACAACAGATTACAATGCTTATAGTTATAACAGTTAGTCTTTTGTAGTCGTGACTATATAGGCATTTACAACACATCACATACTAGTCGTGTTTTAAATACCACAAACTGTCTTCTTAATATCATTTCTGTTTGATATTGCCAGTGAATTGTTGATTTTTTAAATGATTATACTTTATATTTTTGGTATCCCACCCCACTTTGTCTGGATTTTTTGCCAGCCCCCCCTTAGCAGTACATAAATTTTTCATGGCCCCTCCAAATATCTTCCGCCCACACCACGCCATTAATAATGACTGCTCCCTAAATTACCTGAAATATTCTATTTTAGGTTCATAGAAGTGCTATAAGTATAGTTGCCTTTTTCACAACTGCTCCTAGCCTGCGCCGCAGACGTATATTATATCCGTCTGCGAATTAGTGATAACATTCTTGTCCTGACTCCCGTCTCGTACCCGAATTTGAGTACTAGAACCTGATTGGCTCGCTGTTAAGTTCAAACTTAGATCAACTCTGATTGGATATTATCCATATTCAAACGTTCACGCAAATCTGATTGAATATGGATAATATCCAATCAGAGTTGATCTAAGTTTGGACTTAACAGCGAGCCAATCAGGATCTAGTACTCGGGTACGCGACGGGAGTCAGGACAAGAATGTTATCACTAATTCGCAGACGGATATAAGATTCGTCTGCGGCGCAGGCTAAACTGCTCCTGGCTAGATCTAAAATAGGTATATTATTTTCGCTCGAAATTGCAATTCTCTAAAGTTAAACCCTTCAATGTTCAACTGGTAATGACGATACTTGTACACTATAAATAATTATAGCTTGTGGGTTTGCGTGCAGGTAATAAATGTAATTGTGTTTTTTTTGTAAAAGCACCATGGCCGCTGTTGTCCATTACATAGACACAGAGCTTTCGATACGAAACTTGCATGGTAAGCCCGAAGTCATCAGAGGAAATACTCCAATGTGTCGATGCATGTGTTATATTATATAGTCCCAAGCAACTAGATGCCCGTTTGGCTCATGTAATCTAACTGACTTAAGTTCTAAATTTAAATATTAATAATTATACTGATATAATAAAAAGAACTTTAGTCTTTACTCAATTGCAAAACGGATGTTTTTTGGCTTAGAATGAAAGACTTTAGTGTTTTTATAAGTTTTAAACTTTCTTTGTTTCCTGAGTTGCTGGTGTAGTGATTGAGATGATCAATTTAATTGTTTCCTGAGAAGCACATCGAAAGATTCCAACCACCATTTTGATTTGTAGTCGGAGTTGATTTAAAAACTGTCTCTCCTACCTTACGATTTGGTCAACATGACTCTGAAGAATGTTTCAATTATGCTAAAGATAGTTCAAATTGCAAGATAAATAATTGTGTGTTTCAGAACACCTGCGACTATACGACGTTAAATAACCGTGTTCTGTATGTGTATTTAAACTAACCTCGACTTTGTTTACAAATTGCACTTTCAGCAGGGACCAGTATTGTGGGTAATTTTCTGAAAAAGAACACGACGACGAATTGGAAACGCAATTCGATCCATATGATCTCGGAAAATATGGAAGATATGAATTTTTCTTGCACACTGCCGCTGTTGGAGTTGCAATTGTCATGCTTGGGTTTGTGTTTGTTTGAACTGGACTGCAGGAACAAAAAAGTGCTGCACTTGCTGCATGTATGTTGCAGTAAATATACTTTGGAGGCATTATATTTAGCAAATCTTATGTACTATATTATATATATTTTTATATTAAATATTCTACTATATATAACCTAGGTATACCTCAGTACCAGCTTAATCGATTACAGCGTATTTTGAACGCTGCGGCTAGAGTAGTTTGTTTTCGGTTCCTAAGTTTGAACACATCACACCTTTTTATGTAAGCTTCATTGGTTACCATTTCCATATCGTGTGGTTTTCAAAATTTCTCTTATAGTTTTTAAAGTACTTCACGGTCAGGCACCAGTATATCTGGGAAACTTTCTTCGGTTAAAGGACGTAGGTCCTTATTGTTTAAGATCCAACGAGCAGAAGCTCTTGCTGTCCCAAGAACAACTTGTAAGACATTTGGACATCGGGAATTTTTCAAAGCTGGACCTGTTGTTTGGAACAGCCTACCTTTAGATATAAGAGAAGCTGTTAAAGACCTTTAAGAAGCTGTTTGTTTAAAAAGGCTTTCGAGTGATAGTTCTTAATAAATATTGTAAAATGCGCTTTAGAGTATTTATAGTTTTAGCGCAGTTTAAATATATAAAATAATAAATACAAAAATACTATACTACATTTTCTATTTTACAAGATTATATCATATTATATAAGTCTATACTGTTTAAGAAAGTTAAAATTATGTTGATATTATTTAAAAATAATTTACTTATAATGTTTTTTTCGCATAATGCTTATTGAAGGAATTTCCATGCCGGTGCGACTTCAAAAGTTATTTCCTTTCGTAATTGTTTGTTGTTCGCTAGTCTCGGTGGCAGAAGTTCTGCACGCTTGTGGTCCTCGTCTGACACAATCTCATTAAAAAGTTTACAGGATAGGAACTCTCGTAGCTTCTCGTCTATTTTCAAAAGTATGGAGACCAGCATTTTTAATAGCATCATTGCACGACATGTCTGGCTATATTGTACGCATTGCTCGCTTTTGTATACGTTCAATGTCCTTTGAAAGATAACGTGGCAAAGTACTATGGAACAATTGACATGCATATTCTAAGACAGACGTTATACAGCTACAGTAAAAGTTTACCAGATCTACCGTGGCCACACTAGCACGTTTAGGTTGCCTCAGTAAATACAGGCGTTTCGCTGATTTAGAAGTGATTGCGTCCACATGATCGTTCCATTCGCGATCGTGTGGTTGAAGAAGTTCGTGATAGACGGTGTGAACACATTCTGTCTCGAAGGCAAGATGCACAATTGTGGTCCCAGACCGATATCCTCGACAGTACTGGTTGCCGATCGTGTGGGCTGACAGTGTCAGTATTGGCCCAAAAGGGAGAGAGTGATATCCTTCGTCGTCCGAGTCAAGCGGGACTGGTTGAATATGGACAAATACCTTGGGATTTGTGGTCTTTTCGAGTTGCGTATAGTTAGCACATGATTTGGACTGGTTACTTCGTTACGTTTAGTATGTATTTGTCGAGATTCAAGCGTGTTGTATTATTTCTATTAGTGATGAAATGTAGATCAATTTATATTGTTTGGTTTATATTAGTTTCCTTTATACTAGCCCCTTTGCGTGGTTCCGCGTATATGGCATGTCCCCAGTGTTCATATTCGAATGATCATGCAGTCAGACTTTGTCAGCAGTGTAGTCATGTTCGACGTCGTTGTTCAGAAATGCTAGAAAAGCTATCGCCCAGGGAGCGCTGGCCACCAGTAAGTTTGCCAAAGCTGTATATAAACTAAGTCAGAAGCTAGGTTCATTATTAGCACCTTTACTAAGCATTTTGTCACAAGTCATATCCTGGGGTGCGAAAGATTTAGCTTGGTTGGCTAGAAATCTCTGGATTCTAGCAATAGCATTCGCATGGTTCCTATATGACCAGTATAAAACAGAGACTATTATATATTACAATGAATACCACCGAATCACAACTACAACCCGGCTTCCGTCGTATGGAGATGGCAGTTATCAATGGATTGAGTATGGACTTGCAAATGAAAACCCTACGAAAGCTCATCTCTAAGGATGACCCAGATGCTACTTCTTGTAATGACGCCAAAGTCGCTGACGCACTTACATTCTCCATCTATCTATCTATGGAAGTAAAATTAAGATGAGTCTGGATAGGATAATTCAAGACAACGGACTGTATGCCCCATTCCAAACGAATAACAGCTTCAGATATATAATAACTCTAACAAAGGCTAGCGAAATTGTGGTAGCTCAAAGTGGTGAGTCTGTAGAAGACTATAAACTCTAGAGAATATTGAACAAGAGTATGAGACAATAGAGAACCAGGATATCGCTGATAAACTGGTCACTATGTATAATAATGGTAGAAGCCTCACCTACGAACATGTTACACTCATTACATATTACATATATTATTCAGCTCACTCCCCGTCGGGGCTTTTCAGTGACCGATTACATCAAGTATTTCGCCTACCTATAAAAGCATACAGCCTACTTACTTTTTTTCACATGAAACCAGCGAGATTAACGACTTTCCTAAGGAGTCTAACCCTGACATGAGTAGAGTCCCCAGCGAGAATCGAACCCACAACTCAGAGGTGAAAGGCGCTTGCTCTGACGACTGCGCCACCGAAGCCTGAAGAAAGTAGTCTGGGATAAAGGAACCACTCTGGTAAATGAGAATATCAATCTACCCAGAAAAAGCATGAAAGCTGTCGTGTTTTCATTCACGAAACAAGGGAGAGCAGAGTCTAAGGAATTCCTATACCCTAACATCACTAGCGTAACAGTAACAATTGAAGGCGTTCCAAACTCTGTCTATAGTGAAGGCATACCCAGGGGTAGATTCTCCGAGGAGACAAACAGGCTTTTTAGTGCTACAGAGTATGAGAAAGATCACTACATGACTATTCCTAACTAGTACATGACTATACATGACTAGTACTAGACTTGAGAAGTAATCAAGATGACACAGCAGCGCATGGTAAGTAGATTATAAATACCCAGAGTGGAATTATACTGGAGATAAAGAAAACAGCTACAACTGCTGACAAGACTTTTTTGCACTTCAGTTGGTTGAACTAGAATACTGGGTTTGGTGGATAATCCAAGTGGGTAGATATATACACAATTTTAAGACCTATCCAGGAACGATTGAGAAAAATGCAACACTAGGTCCTCTGGCAGGAATTAACCTCTAACCTATATATACAGAACTTACGGTTACAGCTCAGCAACTGGCCTCCGTAGCTCAGTTCAGTGGTTAGAGCGCTGCTCCGGAATCGCAGGGCCGTGGGTTCTATTCCTGCCAGAGGACCTAGTGTTGCATTTTTCGCAATCGTTCCTAGATAGGTCTTAAAATTGTGTATATATCTACCCACTTGGATTATCCACCAAACCCAGTATTCATTTACAACTGCTGACGTTGTCTGTCACATCTTCGTCGTCTCAGATGGTCTTGTAAACTTCGTCAACCGAAACTTACAAAGTATCCAATGCTAAACAACGAGTATATAATATGGAGACGCCATTTAATATGTTGATAGTTGGGATGACTGGCTGCGGTAAGACTAGATATCTACTAGATATGTTAGAGAAAGACTATATGAACCACTTCGAACACATTATACTCATATGCCCCACTTATGTTTGTAATACTACCTGTCAAGAGTGGAAGTATATCAAAGACTCTGACTTTATACCAATCCAATGTGAGCAAGAGGTAGTGGAGAAGCTTCTGTGTGTAGCGGCTGAGACTTTTAAACGGTTTAATATTCTTATGATACTCGACGACTGCGCTATAGTAGCCAAGACATTAAAAACAGAGTGTCAGAAATTGTAAACCTAGCATTTAGCGCCAGACACTTTGGACTAAGTACGATTGTATAGTGACGCAACAACTAACTTCAATAGCTAAACCATATAGAGAGAATATTAGTAGGTTAGTAACATTCTACAATCCAAACGCAACGATATGAAGACTATAATAAACGACTACCATTGTTTACACCATTCTAGGGCAGCTTTTAATATCAATTTTAAGTCGCAAAATATGGCTATAAAAGTTATGATCAATCGGTAAAAATACATGATCAGCATTGATAGACAACATGAGAATATTTCTAGAGCAAAATCGTTTACCGACGGTCTCTTACAACATTACAACACCTGAAAACGTAGGCCTGCTCTGGTACCTTAACTCGCCATAAATCGCCCTAACTCGCCTTAAATCGCGGATAAAAATTGGCAAAGTTTATCTTAAATCGCCTAAACTCGCACTAAATCGCCTAAACTCGCACTAAATCGCCTAAACTCGCCAACCAAATTAAAATACTGAAAATAGTAAATACTATATACAGTGTAAACACCCTATCCCCAGGGAAGGGAAGAGGAGGGTTCTGGTTGTTTATTTCATGTAACTTCCCGTGTTTCGGCTAAGCCCACTCTCTCCAGCAAGCCCTTTCGGATATCCCCCCTCCTAATCTTGTCCGGAAAGCCTTGCACCCCTCTACCCGGGGAACAAGAGGGCATTAGATAAAGGTTGTGTTCTAAATCAGTTTAATTCCCCGCTATACGTGGCATTCTTACTAGTCTAAACATGACTAAAGTCCCCTGCTACCCGGGCACCAAAAATTATTTTGGTCTTTGGAGGCCAAACATGCAATCCAGAGTTTGTCCAAACTTTGCCAAAGTATGTAAATATTTTGCATTTTGTCTGTTGTACCTTGCAATCTATACAAAGTCAATACATTATCCTGTAAAAGCTACTTTTAGGAAAACAATGTCTATAGAGTATAGGATAAATGTCCATGAACAAGGAATAATACATCTCAAACAGACTTATCCCCGCTGATTCGGTCCATAATCCCTGGCCATCACGACACATAGTTAATGCTGTCTAATGCCCTGGGTACCGAGGCATAACAGATAGGCTAATCTGCAAATACATCCCTGATATTCCCCGGCATGTCCCGGGTAGGGGAGTGCGGGGCTTTCCAATGACTGGTTCATAAGTTACATACTATCAAGCATAGGTATATATTATGACATAGGAACCCTTACATTCAAGTCAGAATGGCAAGAATCAGTCTGTTTTCAACATTAGCTTTTGAACAGTTCCTTTCCTATATTATATACAAGTGCTGAATTGCAGTAGTGCATAACATTTAATATTTTATATCAACAGTGTTGAAACTTACATTATTATATTGATAAACCACAGCATGATCCTAGTCAACGTTTATAGTCAGCCTTGTCCTGTTCACATTTTTATGGAAAGGAAATTATAAATTTTTATAATATATATTTATCCCATAAATGTCATATCTTGATATCATCATATCGTCTCATTTCATTTTTCATGAATTCATTTAAATACTTCATGTTAGCCACTGCAACAGAGATAGCCTTCTCTCAAGCTATCCAGCGGAAATTTATTATTCAACTCTGAGAAACTTCATTTGAATAACTATAATGTATTGCCACATTGGAAAATGCATTTATATCAGAGTTTTAATATATTCTGTAACCTTGGAATTTCCAAGGACATTCATGCATTTGGAAATTCTCAAAATATAGGGCACCCCCATGGGGTGCACTAAAACTCATCGTTCCTACATTCAAACCACAACCCTGATTTTTCAGATTTCCAATTGGTTGTGGTTCCAGGCCTGAACTTAGTAATATGTATTAGTATGCAATTCAATTTTTAAAAAATGTTATTATATAGCGGTTTATGTTCTTCATTGTATTAATTCCAGCAATTTGGTGGTATAACCTTAAAATTAGTAATACGGCAAAACAACAAGCAAATTAATAATAAGTTTCAACTGGGTCTTGTTTACATGACAGTCACCCCAGACCCCCTGGTGGTGTGTGTGGGGATTGGAGCTCTTTTAAAATACATGTACCACACAATAGGAAATGACCAGAAAGGCCACTCAGCAGTGCAACGTGACACCCTATTTTTATGCAGTTATCTGGCCAGAATAATGGCGGACCAGCCAGTTCAGCGTGTTTATTGGTCAGAAAATGCAATTGACTGGCTAGAATAATGGTAATGAACATGCGTAATGCGACATGCGCAGCGTCAAAAACTTCAAAGGTTCGGCCTCAAGTGGCCCTTCTAGTCATTTCCTATTCTATGCATGTACTATGCACTCACAATTAATTATGTATTATTAATGTATTTTGCTTAAAGGTCCTATACTTGCATATTTAATTACCTAAAAGTTGTGTTTTTTCTTAAATCGCCTAAACTCGCCTTAACTCGCGGCGAGTTAAGATCCCAGAGCAGGCCTAAACGTTGAGCAACTCGATTCTAAAACCGTTTATGTTCATGCATTTTCATGGTTTAATTTTCATGGGTTTTTTAACGTGAGAGACTGCGCTAGAGTATATCTCAAGTCCACCTAACTGCTGTTTCCCTCGACATACACGTGTAAAAACGCACAAGTTGTAACAACCTTCGCCCATGGCCATTAGCTCCGCGTATTGATTGATACTTTTTTAGTTATCGTGCTTACAGACAAACAAACACACACATATACACATACAAACCGGGTTAAAACATAACCTCCTGGCGCGGAGGTAGATATTAATCCATTATGTATACTTAAGATACATAAAAATGCTTTTGACTGAATTTATGTTTTTTCCAGTGCTTTTTCACATCCATAAAAATGATTTTGTTGTTGCTAAGACAGTGTTGCTAAGTAGATTTCAATGAGAGCACGAATTTACATCCGGGACTTAAGGTGGTACACCACAACAAATTATTATTTTCTTAAAAATGGCTATTTCAATAATTTTTTTGCCCAGAACTATTCCTCTGATCAAATGATGACCAATGACACAGTTTTCAAAATTATGATTGCCATGGTTACCAATATAATTACCCTCAGCAGTCAAAGAATGGTGTCTCGATAAAAACGATTACAAGACAACCAAACATGACAAATCTTCAAAAATGGTAAAAATAGAAACCAATATATGACGTGTATGCTGTGAACTAGGATCTTTAAAAAATATTGAGTTTTAGTTATTTTTTTCTGAAGGAGTTGATGTCGCATATATTTTTATGTCGTTTCGGTCAGAAAAATAATGATTGTACATCACAGATTTAGCCAATTTCAAAAATCCTAGTTCACAGCATAGATAAGGTATACACAAAGCTTCACTGAAAATTTGAAGTCATTTGGTTCATTACTTTAGGGGATATCGTTTTTAGCGTACTGCTAATTAGGTCAAAATTGAAAACTGAATAAAAGCTACTTATATTATAAGCACAAATGAAAAATTGGACATGGAGCTCCCCTATATTTTCATATGCTAACAAAATATACGTTGACTAATTCGGGGTCGAAGTCACATAGCCAAACATATCCTAAACGGGAGAGGTAGGCATATATATCATGAAAATGCCATGCTAGATTTTTTCAAAAATGTTTAACACGTACTATTTCAACATCTAAGTTTGGTTCCCAGCTGTGACCTCCGCCGTTGCCGTCTTTAAAAAGACACCAATGTTTAACCCTTCGGTTCTTTGAAAGGTTATGGCAGATCGACTTTCGTCGGACTTTACAGGATGTCCTCAATCAGTCAAAGCCTTGAAGTGGAACCGTAATTATACAAAATATATAGCGTGGACACAATTTACTTTCACGCCATTATAACGCCTCTCCCGCCTAAATATAACCTACTTGTACTTGGTGTAATTTGAAATAAAATCGTTTAAATTCACTATATAGCTAGGGGTGGGTAGGTGGATGTCGTTGCTATGGTGGTTACTACGGGACAAAATTTCAAACAAGCTGCTATTTTCCCTTATCTACCCATTTTCCGCCAAACAAATAGAAAAATTTACACCAGAAAACGAAAAATGGATCATTAACGATGCATAATATGGCTAATTTCAAAAATAGGATTTTCCTTTAAAATTTTGTAGTGTACCCCCTTAAATCAGGTCCGGTTAGGAAGCTTCAATTTTCCTTCATAGCTCATAATTATTTGACTGAATTTATCCCACAATGCCCCCTCTATTATTTTTTATAATCTCTATGGTGAAAACTGCAAAGAACAAACAAAACTCAGTATTTCTTGCCAAATAAATCGCTTTGTTTCATTTATACAGTTCTTATAATCTAAATAGTTCTCTTTCAAAAATTTGCTGTAATAAAATGTAAGAAACGAGAGTTCATTATTCCCTCTACTAAGTTGCGACTCTTTTGACTTGTCCTCCAGATGTCACACAGCTAATTTTATAGTCATTTGCAATTGTCCTGTATGTAGTCTTATACATGCAGTTTACAATTTAGAATATAAGAACCAATGCTAAATACAGGTAATTCAAATAACGGCAAAGCTTATCCTAAACCTCGACAAGTTTTTTTCGCGTTATATTCAGTCTTTGATCGTTTCTCTTATCTATAACTTAACATAATCACTGAAAATCTTTTCTATTTTGTTAAATGTAAGACTTTGGTGAATGTAGACATTACTATGGTATACACTTTGCCTTGGAATGACGATTTATCCCGAATATGAGTCACCGAATTCCCCTTCCCCATCCCCATCCCCGAGGGAGTCAGGGTTATAAATCTTACATATAAATTTCGTGCCAGCTGCAACGGGGAACGATATTGACACAGAAACCGATTTGTCCCATTCAATATTTAATATTTCAGGTGAGATGAACTGGCTATAATTTCTACCAAATGGATTATTACAGACTATTTGTTCGGCAGTCGGCTATCTACAGTATAAAGCGCCCACTAGTTTTTACGATTCGGATTAGCAATGGCTCTAATACACATATCTAATTACGTATGAATGTTTTAATAATTTCCCTCTCCCTTGAATATATTCAACGGAGATATATTCAACGGAATATATTCTACGCAACCGCCTAGAATAGTGTTGGTATTAATAATGAACAGATTGGAAATTATGTTTCAACGTTTTGATTACTGGAAGTGATGCTTCCAACTTGAAATTGTGCTAACATCGCTTCAATCTTCTTCATGGCTGCTGTGTTTTCTTTCACCAATTCATTCGTTTTCTTCATTTCTTCCCTCACCAATTCATTTGTTCCACAAATTTTTTCCCTCAATTCATCAAATTGGTCGCCATTATCTTCTTCTTTGTCATCTTCCCTTTCTCTTAATGGCTTTTCAACTTCGTCATCATAGTAAACCTAAAGTGTTGAGTAATTTTGTGACATTTTGTGACAATTACCTTGCACCCAACCAATTTTCAAAGATAATATCAAATGTAGTACCTATTCCATGAAAATACTAATTAGTTACAAACACTAGTGCTTATAACTCTTTTGTTACAACAACGACTGTTTGTAAAGAGTTAGATTGCATAGGAATTGGTTAATTTCTCAAGTAATTTCGGCTCGACTCAGTGTACTTAAGTCATGGCTCCAAAAAACAAAATTACCCCATGCAGCGCGCCTTCATTTCTCTGTTTAATTGCGTGGGTTTTGCGTGGAGTGTACGTGTCTTTTGCGTGGTCCTTACAGGAGTTCTGCTTTAATTATGCTGGCACTCTGGCATTTAAAAGAGTACTTAGATTTTGAAATAATAGCTAGGAGTCCACAGTATGGTTCTGGAAAGATTACCGTGTTGTGTACAATATTTTTTTACAATTTATAGTCGGGAAATGTACGGATAATATTAGGAAAGTAAAAAGGTTGTTAAGTGGCTATTATCTACTGCAATATAATGAAATGTACCTTTTTGCTATTAGGCCATGGGCCGACGGCTAGAAAACTGACTTTTTCATGCGTCGATCGAGGAACCAAATATTTTTTTTACTAATATGGGTATGTCAATCTTTAAAATTGCTCATTGAGGAGATATTCCGGTTTCTGTTTGTGAATAATTTTGTCGGCCATGAAGTGAAATCAACACCATGTTTTTAAGTATTGGCCAATCAGATCGAATGAAATTTAACAACCGGCCAATCACGAGGCATCGTCGACAGATGAAAGTCAGTCGCCGAAGAGAAGGGTTTCTGTGTTATGCATGTTATGAATAATGCCAAACAAAAATTAACGGCATTTACATATACGTCATGGTGTAAGTTCGTATCGTTCGCGGCCAAATGGAGAAAACTACCGTGTAAAGAAGGTGGAATAGCGTTGGAAGCTGCGTCGAAACTATGTTTAAGGTTCGATGACTTGCCAGACAGTGCAACATCAGCGTTGATTTCGCCGAAACCGCAAGTACATCAGGCAGTTATTTGACCATACCAGCTTCATGTAAGTTTCATCGTGAGTGTTACAACAGATTCTGCAATATTTTGATGCTTGGTAGAGAAGAAAAAAGGCAGAATATTCGAGACGAATAAGAAATGGCCAGCGAAACAGGCAAGTCATTGTTCTATTAAAAGTGTTCCTAATAGTAATGCCCGACAATTTTGATACCTTACACCTTCAGTGGCGAAGCCAGCCTGACAATTTGGTCATGCTATGCAAATATTTCCGTGTTCATAGACTGTGAAAACAATCAATTTCTAAAGAAATGAATAATGATTTAAAATTTGCATTGCATGACCAAATCGTCAGGCTGGCTTCGCTACTGTACACCTTACAGTTAATTACTTGTATAAGTATTAATAAGTTTACTCAAATTAGGCCTGTAAAACTATAAGTATAAACAAATATATCCTTCAATCCAGTATTCCAGGGAATATACATGCATGCATTTATAAATGACATATTTTGAGGATTCAAATTATTAATGTTTACAAGTGACTATTAGGTATATGGCTACAAAATGGACGGATATTCTATAATCGTTAAGGAATCAAGCTAGTGTTTAGTATTTAATAGTTTGCTCAATATTGCATGGGGAAGTTTCCTGGAAATATTGCCATCCTTAAAAAGTCCTCTCTGGTAAATGAATTAACCAATACTAGTACTATAGATACTGTACGTCACTCAGCTATCTCAGACAGTTTATACGAATATTAAAGTGAAGTCAAGTCCGTTCTGTGAACTAGTTCTCCACATAACAAGTGAGGACATCTGATGTTCACAATTATAATTTATAGACCTGGAGCAAGGGGGTTGCTCGGTGAAATAGTACCCGAAGTGATGATATTTCCCTTGGGACAACACTGAGGGTAATATTTTGCCGAATCGCCCGAGCGGAGGGTCTATAAATGATATATTATACCAAAATGCATATTGTTTGGAAAATGCATGGTAACATTTTTCGAAATTTGTAACATTTTTCGTCAGAAGAGTTAGTTACTGTACTAACTCTCCTGACGAAGTGCCTTATCTTTCTTACCGTTTTGTATCTTTCAGCCTAGCGAGTTCTGACTTCTGACCCTCCAAAGATTGTAAATTTAAATAACTGTTATTTTAAAATACAGGAAGACGAAGTAACGCTGTATGTGGATGCATGAAAGATATCTTGCCATGCACAGCATTGTGTCAGTGCCACGGTTGCACAAACAGTCAAGAACAGGAGTTACCTGAAGACGAAATTGACGACAGTGGCTCAGATGAAGAGGAAGATGAATATGACTAACAAGGGAGAGTTTGCTTTTTGACATAAGCATGCTTTTAAATAATTAAGCCAAACTCTTTAAAAACACTCTTTTAATACTGTTTATATATATTCCTTCGGAACAGATCCTATTGATTGATTAGGCTAGATTTCGCTCGTGATAAATTAGATAATTACTCACAAAGATAAGAATAATTAGTAAATTAATGCCCCGTTAACACGGCATTCAATTCGCTTGTCACGACTCACGAGAACAACACTTGCCGTTCAGGAGTAATGTGTGGCTACTAAGTTTACGTACCCCCTTCACACTTTTCGTTTTATTTTATCGTACATGTATAATCGCAATTTCAAGTATTCGGGCATTCTGAATCTGCAAAATCCGGTGTCGTGACCGGTCGTGACCAGCGAATCCCATGCCGTGTAAAAGGCTCCTAAGTAAACCGGGGGTGGAAGGAGGCATCCTGTATACTTATGAAATTATATGTGTTTAGGTATTTCAGTGGTGAAACCAGCTTAAGCATGGCATGCTATGCTTTTAAAGTTGAGGTCAAATCCAAATGTAAACAAACTTGCGACATCGGTTTGTTTACATTTTAAAATTTAAAAAATATGACGTGTTCTGGTTCGCTAACACGATAAATTACATAGACATAGTATGACCATTTGCCCCTGCTGGCCTCACCAATAGTATTTTTATTAAACCTAGATATATAGACATCTAAATGATGATGAAATGTTGAATTTGTGTCTTTGGGAGCATTACATGGTGTTATATAATATAAATTCTTTAGTAGTTCTAACATAAAGTAACTAAAAATAATGCCTACTCAGCTATTTTTCAACTTCCAATATGGCCGCCATTGTTCGTGAACTAAGCTGCACAAAGAGCCGATTTTTGCCTTAATGAGCAAATTTCCGAATTGACATACATCAGTAAATTAATCAGCAATACTTCAGGTACGTGTTTTAAAAAAATCAGTTGGTTCCTCTATGTGCGCATGATGATTTACTTTCTGAGGGGCTGTTTATATGAAAGCCGGGCTGGCTCGCTGACCGGGCCAGCCTGGTAAGCGGGATGAATTTGTCTTGTGTTTATATGAGAAAATTTCATCCCAGTTGATTTTGTTGCTTTTAACCTTTGACATTGTTTTGACAGTTCTTAAAAATAGCTCGCAGACAAATTGGCGGCGGTGTCTCTTTCAACTTTCATCCCGCAACCGGGCTGGCCCGGTTAGTGAGTGTTTATATGGGGAAATTTTCATCCCGGTAAGCGAGATCTCGCCTTTTTCAAGCGAGATCTCGGGAACCGGGCCAGCCCGCTTGTCCATATAAACGCACAGTAGTTTTTACTATAAAATCAATTACACGGCGAGATCTCGCTAAGCGGGCTGGCCCGGTCAACGAGCCAGCCCGGCTTCCATATAAACAGCCCCTGAGTGACTTTTTAGCCGTCGGCCCACGGTCTATATGTCGTGATAGTTTCCTTTCAGAAATAGATTCTTAATTTATATCTTACTGCTGTCTTAAACCATTTAATATAGGCACACAAACAAGTATTTAGATTTTTAAATTATATAAACTGATCTTGTTCCCACTCTGCGCTGAAATATTTTATATAAATATACAGTAAGATATGTAAAATAGCTGATACAATTTTGACTGCTTAAAACGAGAGCCTAAGATATGACTGACAATTTGTTTCTTTATATAGAAGAACAGTTGTCACTAGATTTTTCAACAGAAAATCGATTCTCACTTAATATCAAATCTTAAATCAGTGAAATCGTCTCGTAAGCTGCATATTTATTACAAAAATACATTCCATCATTGTACCTGTTGTTTGGCGTAAAACTGGAGTGATTTTTTAATAATTACTTGTCCATTTTTGCATAAAAAAACTCCATTTTCAAACGCAAAACAAACCTTGAAATCCCTGATGTTTTCGCTGTGTTCGCTGTTTCCATGGAGACGGGAATAATTAAAATTCAAAATGGCGGTCAATAATTTACATTTAACAATTGAGAATAAAGCCTATTTACCAGTGAAATTACATCCTAAAAGAAAACTTTTTAAGAAAAAAATGTCTAGATTAAGATAATATTTCACCGGCTAAGCTAAAAGTGTGTACTGCAGATGAAAATGGTAAAAAAGCTATGTGAAACACGTACGTGACCAATAAAATGTACTTCAATGTGATTAAAACAGATTTGGGAGACGTAGGACTAAAATTTTAGGAAAAGAAAGAATAAAGTAGGAAAAATACAAAAAAGTGGGACAAAAATAGGAATATTTGGTGATAAAAATTTGCATAAAAATAGCACAGAAATATTGTTTATTCTCTCTTTTCGCTGATAAACCTGGACCTTTGGGATTGGAGGGGAGTTTTTGAAATAAAAAAAAATTTCAAGGTGTTTTCAAGGAGATATTTGGGATTTCAAGGAGATCTTTGGAATTTCCAAGAAGATTTTTGGGATTTCCAAGGAGATTTTGGTGATTTCCAAGGCGATTTTGAGGATTTCCAAGGAGATTTTTGGAATTTCCAAGGAGATTTTTAGGGTTTGCAAGGAAATTTTTGGGATTTCCAAGGAGATTTTTGGGATTTCCAATGAGATTTTTCGGATTTCCAATAAGATTTTTGCGATTTTCAATGGGATCATTATGTTTTTTAGATTTATGTGGGAATGGTTAATATTCTTAAGAAAGTTGGATTTTAAAAAATTAGGCAATGTTAATAAAATGTAGGAAAAGTAGAAGTGTGGATGGCAAGAAGGTCTGTAATATCCGAAACTTTGAAACTCTATTGAAATTTATTTTTTCTCAGGTCCGTAACTTCAGTTCCATAACTAAATGAAGCATCCTGATTGATTACTAGGTCCGTATCACACGATACGGACCACTTGCGTTTTCGCGCCAAAATGAACATAGGAGTGAAGACGATTCATAAATTAAAAAGAATACCCAAATAGTGAAAATGGAAAAATAAACTGAATTGGCTTATATGGAGTTTGTACTAAGGAGGATGTACACTGCAATTAACTTTATTCTGACCAAAATGCGAAAAAAGAAAAATATTTTAATTGAACTGTATTTTGTTTTTTGTTTTTTTAATTTCATGCAGTATTCAGAATTCCAGCTACCTTTAAAATCGAAAAATATAGGTTGAAACAGAAAAATTTGAACATATAACTTTCCCTTGAGCATCAAACTTTCACAAAAACGTTCAACTGCATTGTATTAAATTGATTTGTTTCATGAACATTGACGACAAGAAAGTGTTTTCGGAAAATTAAATTATTAAGGCTGCGTGTTAAAAACATTTTTCAAACTTTTTATTATAGTAACACAACCAGAAAAGTACAAAATTTTCATCAGCATACCCTCTTCGTTATCTTTTGAGTAGGAAAACGTTGATTTAATTTAAATCAAACAATATTTTTGCGGTGTTTTTGATCGGCAAAGACAAAGCAAGCGAGCACGAACCTTTCTATGTCGAAGAAATGATATTTGTAAAGCGCCGAAACCGCAAGCGAAAACGATTCATTGCTAGGCTTTGTAGCTACCATAATCTTTAAAAAAGTATGTACATTTTGACTGAAGATATACGTTTTCTTTATATTTTTTATCTGTTTTCTCATCCGTGTTTTTAAATGTTTGCCAGCGATGCTTGATTACGCAACACCACTGATCTCAAACTTAGTTCGCAACACTGGAAATTTTTCCCTCGGTCTCAGAAGCATTCCTCGACCTTCGGTCTGCCTGTAAATAATATTTGGGGAAATATTTTTCCAGTAAGATTTGCCAGAACATTCTCCCTGCCATTAAATAACATATATTTATTTTATTATACATTCAAACTTTATGCTAGTTCCTAATTGGCCAAGCCAGAACAGATAATTCAGATCAATATGCGGTAGCTCTCGCGTTATTTCCGCTTTATTAAGAACTTCGGTCCAAAAAACAATTATTGCACATATTGCACGTTGTAGAGCCCAAGTTGTAGAGCCCTTGCGCGGTCGGCAGCTTGTGTAAAAACCGTGAAGTTTTATAAGCCGAAACAAATGGCTTAAAATTCTGTAAATTTAGGGACAGGAATGCGGCGGGCGTTCATTGGTCAATATATATACTTCGTTCTTTTTGCGGTTTCATTCAGCGAGCTAGCCGGTGGCGTAGTGGTTTAGAGCGTGCGCTGCCTAGAGCGGCGGTTCAAATCCCGGTCAAAATACTTTTATCTCACTTAAATTTTTTTCTTTAAAACTTTTTTCCGACTTGTTTTAACCCCAAAATTGCTTTTTAGACATTTCTGGTTAGGGTTAGGGTTAGGGTTGGATTCGGCTTATGCATGATATCAAGAGTTATGATTGATATCATGTTTGGGATACTATTGGTATCACACTTTCTGATCGTCTCCAGACATTACAAAACAGGGCTTCTAGAGTGATTACCGGTCGTAAAAATAAACACGGCCAATCTGAACTTACTTTAAATGAACTAAATTGGAAAAATTTGAAAGAACTCAATTTGTAACAAGTCTTATGTATAAAATAACTCATGATCTAGCGCCCAAACTATACTAATCGATATTTTTCAGAAGACGCCTTCCTCTCAGCATTATAAGTTACGAGGCTCTGCCACAAAGCTCTATCTGCCCAAACCTAAGACTGAATATCTTAAAAAGGTCTTAGTTACAGAGGAGCACAATTGTGGAACAGCCTCCCAGATGAACGAAGAAATAGACAATCTCTTAGTCAGTTTAACTCAAGTGTGCGACACCTGGCCAGTTAGATAAAGTTAAATAAATTTGCGAACTTAATATTTTGTTGTAGATGTAATGATAGTAATTGTAATTGTAATTGTAATTGTAACTGCAGTGTAGTATTTGAAATTTGTATTATAACTCATTGTAAATTTTGAAGTTTAATCTACGCCCCTCTTGGAAACCAGCTTTTGCTGTAGGGGTTAGCGTAGCCAAATAAAGTTTTTACTTACTACTTACTTACAGCCTCATCCAATAATTGCTTATTATTTTTAGCATAATATATTAATTGTAAGGATTGTATGCATTTTTGTATCTGCGCGTGCGCGCAACATACATTGTCATCGGGTGAGTAAGAAGATATAGTAACTACAGAATAGGAAATGAACAGAATGGTAACTGAAGTTGGTGTCCTCCACTGAGTGTCCTCGCACATGTCGTGTCGCGCATACCGTAAATATGAGTGCGGCCATTACTCTGGCCAACAACGTGATGCTACAATAAATATAAACTAGACATACATGCATACATGCATGCAGAACCCCCTCGCCCGTTCAAACCAAACAGTCATAGTTCCCAAACGTTGATGGAACATGAAGTATTTGGGTCATTACTGTAACCATGATATTTTTGTACAAGAGGATAAAAATTTTAAATTTTAACAGTAGAAGTATCAATTGCCAAACTGTATCATGTTTGTATGTTACTATACACTCACTAAGCTTAGATTTAATGTAAAATTTAACCTTAAACGTTTCGCAAAACGTTTAGAAATGACTCTTTTTGCCGATAAACTTCGTCACTGACTTTGAAATAGTCTTTGAAATCATGTTGTTTCTTATTCTGTAACGTATTTGAATCAGTATAGTGTAAAAATATCAAAGAAATATAAATAGGTATATATTATAATAGTAAATATCCAATATTATCATGGCAAAAAACTGAAAAAAGCGACGCAGTTCCTTACAAATTTGCCTTTTGTTTTTGACGATGCTTTTGAAATTTTCATCCCCAAAATTTAAAAGAAAAATTTAAAAATACTTTCTTATCTAACTTCGACCTAACTCGTTACAAATCCACAAAAAAATACTGAGTTAAGCCATAGGCGGCCCACCAAATACTAAAAGTTGTAAAAGTTAAAAGTGCTTCTGTCCTAATAGCGATTTACGTGTGTATATGACGCAACCATGCGACTGGAAATTTGCATATATAATGTAATATATACACACGTAAATCGCTGGATAGCAAAGTCTTTGCTGCAAAGACAGAAGCACTTTAAACATATTTTGTGAAATTTTAAAGATATTTTACAACTTTTAGTATTTGCTGGGAAAAACATCGCATGATATTTACGTTTTTATCGCTAACCTTACGTACATGTCTCTCGCCAAACTCAAAAGGCCGAAGACTTGAAATTATCTTAAATTTTGATCAAAATACGGCATTAACTCATGCAAGTTACTTCCACTGGGCTATATAATGCATGGTTACTTCCCGAATGGAAATCGCTACATGGTTATGCTTCAAAATAAGGTTTCCGCGCGGAAGTCTGGAAACAAGTTTGTCGAAATCATCGGAAACGAGCGCTTTACCAGAGATTAGAGATAAACCAGATGTCTAAATTTTATTCTTACAAACAATTTTGTAAAAAAGATTGGCGAAAAGACAGGGCTACGGAGTGTTTTGTGTTTGGTGCGGGGTAAAAGTTCGAACTTTTAAAGGCCAAAAAACAACAATCCTACGCAATATTTCATCTTTCTAACATTCAGGTTGGTAAATAGTCTTATCCAGATTCACTTTGCAGTTTAATATCACGTTTATATTGCCTACGAAAGGACAGGCAGCCGAAAATTTGCTGTGAAACATGTTCGGTCAGGCCCATTTTCAATATTTCAGTCAATAGTTAGCTGTTCCTAAGAAAAGCTACTTAAGAAAAAACATCAAGGCACGCAATCAACCTCCATTTCTCAAAATTTGAATTTTACATCGAAACATTGATTTTTCTTTCAAGATTTTATCACAGTTTTGCTCGGCAAAACTTCGTGGCCTAGCTTTTGGCAAAATGTTCACTAAACTGTCCAAAACGGTGAAAAAAGGAAACCATTTTTCTTTTGAAAAACTTTAGGTACATTTTGGCACATTTTTTGGTTAATCTTGCTTTTTTCAATTTATAAGTTTACAACTATACATGGCCATTCATGGCCACATTGTTTTCAGTCAGTGAATTATAAACAAAAAAGAGCGTGTATTCTAGCAATAAGATAGCGTGGCATCGCGTCAGCAATCGCCGCCATTTTGCCAGTAAGTGTCGCACACGTCATGCGAAAATCGCGGTTTCCGCGAGGCGAAAATCGTAGACACGAAAATGTTAGAAAAAATACCTAGTGAGACATCTGGTTAGATCTTTCATCTGTGGCTTTACGAACATTCGCAAGGAACATTCGCAAATCGCAATGTTCTATTCAGTGGTTCCACTTTGAAGGAAATTTTCTTTTGAAAGGAAATTTGAAACTGTCAAATCAAATGCTCTTGACAAACATTAGACCTGGGTATTAGGCCGTTAGAGTTATAAAATTCAACACCAAGGTGAACACCTATTTTGTTCTATTTTGAGAAATATTCAACTTAATTTCACCAAAAGAAGATTTCAACTTAATTTTTTGAAGAAATTTCGAAAAAATCAAGACAAAGAAAGAAAATATTCATTTTGGAAAGTGAAAGCACTTCTTCCTCCCCTTCTAGCTACTATAACTCCTACTGCAACTGTACATTTGCAACAAAAATTAGAGTCAACAATTGTAACAACTACAACAACATCAACAGTAGCATTTTAGCGCAGATACATGTACGCTTAGCGTACCTATTTTTCTTACAGGCAAAATAATTGCGCTTTTCATCTGCGTTTCTCTTCGCTCTGAATATGTATCACATGCGATTTTTGGTTCCCGTCAGGGCGTGTATACTGGACATATATTTGAAAACTAACTATGACCTCAGAAATGGTCACAATGATCTAGCCCTATCAAAACCAAAAATAACGAATTTTCTAAAGAGACTAAGTAAAGCTGGATTAGGCCAAATCTTGGGCGGGGTTTGCGTGTCAGCATGGGTAAAGCGTCGACGAATTCAGCCTCATAAAATTGTTTCATACATTCATACCTTTCGCCATTGTTTTGATAGCCACGAAAAATGCAATTTCGTATCATCATCAGGAAAGTCCACAATTTTGTCTCTAATATCACCCAGTGGAAAGAGAGGAAAATTATGTAAACTTCTTTCGAATTTCATGACAAGCTTAGCCTAAATTGAAATGTAATATAGAACAGGAAGTTTATTACATCTTATTGGATTCTTCTGAGCCCAATATGGCAAAATATTAAGTCAAGACTTCAATATCGAGCCCAATATTACAAGTCGAGACCAGTGAACTCAATAGAGACCTTTAGCATTGCGTTTCCCGCGAACCGCAAACCTCAAGAAATCACGTGACCAGTCCTTGGCGTCGCGTTTGACGTATTTTTTTGGCGTTTTCGACGGCAGGAAGAAGGTTCTCAGGTAAGTCATTTACCTCAGCTTTTGTTTGCCTGAATATTGTTTTATCTCACGTATACCTATCATTGGTGTACAAAAGAAAGTTTGTTCTTTCACTTATATGTAATTTGCTCTTGTAAACATTGCTCTTTGGTTTAAAATTATCGCAAACATTGACCAACACTCAGCATGAATGAAATTAAATATGGCGGCTATTTTGTAAATAAAAACAAAATGAGACAAATATGAACAATACCTTCTTGCAGTCGCCATGTTTATTGCCTAGAATTCCGCTCTTTACGTATACGTACGGTTTGAAAAAAGCGCCATGCTAAATGTCGAAAGCTTGACGGAAAACGTCTGACGTCAAACTGCAGTTTGAGGTTTGCGGTGCCGTGGAAGTGACGAGATGCTAAAGGTCTCTATTGTTTAACCTCGAACGATAACATGCTAGGAAAAGTTTAAGCCAAAATCTGGGATCCCCCTAAAGGTCACGTACCTTCAGCACTCGATTCTACCATCACTGCGCACTCGGAGATTTTTAGCCCCCCAATTCAAAAAATGCTCCGCGGTCCCTGAAAATAAAATGCCTACGCCATCAAACGTGATTGTTTTCACAACGGTTTAAAAGTTCAAAATAAGTTTTTAATAAGTTTATAATAAATTTTTCAAAAAATAATACAAAACCATTAGAAGCGGACGTACGGACCTCGCAATAAATAAGTTCTAGTGTGGGGGACTGTAATTGACGTACAGACCGCGCAATGATGGCGTCAAAGGGGACTGAAAATGACGTACAGACCGTGCAGTGGATGCGTATCAGGGGACGGAAATTGACGTACGGGTGGCGTGGATGACTGACGTGATCCATATGTGATTTTCCGCCAAAAGAATGAACGTTATCGTTCCAGGTTAAACATTGAGTTCACTGGTCGAGACTTAATATTTTGCCATATTGGGCGAACATGAATCCAATAGGTGTTTCATTATATCGAACAAAAAATCCATAACATATAACACTGTGTAAGCGAGAATAATATAGGGTAAACGTGTGTTACACTTCGGGCGCGAATTTTCTTACATTACGAAAATAAAAATATCTATTTCTACAAAAAAAGTCAGTCTTTTTAAGACGATTTGACCTAATTTAAATCAGAAAAAGAAGTCATATACTCACCTTTCAACCTGTTGTATAAAAATAAATTTCAATGTTAAAGACATGTTTTCCCGCGCTTTATTTAAAAAGAAACTGATAAAAGAAACGACTTTAATTTTCCAAATCCTTTTCTTTGCTTTACTTTACTTCGCCATTTACGCTATACCGTTTGTTAACAAACATGTAAAAAGGACCCTATTTAAGACTTTTGATTCGTAAGTTGTATGTTGAAAGAGTGAAAGCATGTGAAAGTATAACAATGCCATCAGTACAGTAGTCAAATTACGCGTTAAATTGCATTCGAGTCATGACATGTACCCCAAACTGGACTTGAAATATGCATATCAAAGTATTCCACACTTTAATCATCCACTCCTGTTCTACTATATTGTGATAATAAAAGAGCACTTTGATTTTAATGTGGAAAACAGGTTATTCATATTAATTTCTTCAAATTATCAAAAGTATCATCAATGTCTAGATGACTGAACAGTTGAATACTTGCATAGACATGCATAATACAAACCTTTGTCATCATGCATGCATATTAAAGTTTCACTCGATGTTATTATTCAACTGCACTTTATCCAGATATTCAGAACTCGTCAATTTTGTCATTTGCATGCATCATCCAATCTATACCTATGAATGTTCGTGTTCATCGACTATTTTAAAGATATACCTTTTAGCTGCGAAAATCGAATGGAAAAGTTATGTTATCAAACCGAAATCGGCATGGGAACAAACTTCGAAGAAAAATGCCACCTTCAGAATTCAATATATGAATTTAAGACGGGTTATGGAGACAGTAAATTTTCGACTGTATTTCAAAGTACGTGTTTCATGAACCTTTGAAATGTGTTACCTTATTAATTCTTTTTTTTTCTTTCGATTGATTTATTATCTCGTTCGCGTCGCCAACAGCAAGGCCAGTTATTAAATTCATGATAGCGATGGGGATCATGAGTATAAATAGCACAAGAAGTATCTTCTGCATAACATGAAGTGGATCACTAGCCAGAAACGTGTCTCGGTAGTTTAGTTCACTCGTCATCATGACAAACGTTGTCAGGAGCGACATGGGAATATTATTAAAACCTGGATCTTGAGGCATGAGCAGCGAAAAAGAGCATGAAAATGCAATGATGAACAATACGACCAATGGTAATACCTGTTGATGAAAATGACATAGGATAATAATTTTTTAAGTGAACCAAAACAATTTTAAGAACAAAAGACAATATATTTATTCCAAATATCTATTAAATGAAATAAAGTACGAAACAAAAACCGAAAAATGAAATCATCATACGTGAACAGGCTTGTCTGTGCGTAGATAGAGGGAGTATATGAAACACGTGTAATGTTGTCAAAGCTAGTTCATAAAACAGAATCCGTTTGGTAAATGAACACGCCTCCAACTCAATTACAAAAAAGCTCTCTATACTAACGAGGAGCATACGCTTGAAAGTTCGAGGAGCATACGCTTGAAAGTTTCTCTTTCAGATTGAGCTGCTGACGTATTCATTTACCAAACGGATTCATATATTTCTTTTCCGAGGCTGAACCCCCTCGGAAATTTTTTTTGAAAACGAAATAAGATAGCGGATTTTCACACATATTCTGGTGGGAATATTTTGGAAACTGAGAAAGATATGGTAAACATGTGAATTTTTTGGGACAACGTGATCTAATCTTACATGCAAAATTCTCCGAACTTCTTCACTTAATGTGTATGAATAATGTAACTATCTGAAAATGAAATATAGAAACTTTCTAACCCAACATTTGAGATAGTTCCTCAAACATACCTTGCAAACGGTTTTAAAAACTCGAAATGCCATAATGATGTAGATTCCATACGAAGAAAATGTTTTCAAGAACAAGGAGAAATTGATCCAAGCAAGAAACACCGAGATAGCTCCAGCTGCAATCTGTACGTCTGCTTTCGTACTTCCTCCAGGCACCACGTAAATTACAGCAGATATGTACATTACCAATTCGATGTAATTTTCGATATCCTTTACATAATCCGTTGCACTGAGCACCATCTATACAAGATGCACATTATTATTTAAAAGATGCGGGGGGGGGGGGGGGATAGAGTTGTTGAATGAGGGTCCTGAGGGGGCAAAGTGGGAACTGAGATTTGCCTATTCTTGGACTGGGAAAATGGGATTCACTGCACTGGGACTGGGATTTAACCACTGGGAATGGGATAAACAATTTTGGAAATGGAAATGGGATTTCTCTCCTTAAGTGGTCTCCAAATCTAGTTTCTCACACATCAGCTTAAATTATCCCTTTTTTGACCTGAGCAGACACATAGAATCAGTATTTTTTGCCTCAGCGCCGCAACGAAATTCTAGCTACTAAGTTCTAGCTACTAAGTTCTAGCTACTAAGTTCTGGCTACTAAGTGGTTCCACTCCTCAACTTCTCTATAATTCGAAACTCCCTTTTTCACAAAATCCTCTTCTAAAAATCTCTAAATATTGTAACATTATTGCTTCCAGATTATTATTAAAATTAACTCATTTCTTGGTACGTACAGTGACCGTAGATTCATAGTGTGTAATTCATCCGGTATATTTAGATATGGTGCCGGTAAAATATATTCTAAAATTTACTAGCGCTTCGTTCATCACTACCGGTCTTTAATTACAAGGGACTCGAGCTGTCACAAATGACAAATGTATTTTTAATGGTTATCTCCCTTATACAGGGTGTCTCAAAACATAGTCCCTACAGGGTGAGTCAGAAAAAAGTGATACCTTTGAAATTAAATACAATAGGGTACAATAGATTCTTTGAAAGAAAATGCAAATATGAAGTTCAATTTCAAAAGGTTCACTATTGTATTAAATTTCAAAGGCATCACTTTTTTCTGACTCACCCTGTATAATACAGTGTCTGGAAACGCGCCAAACATGAAAGTTAATAGCCATGTCCGTGGATTAATGTTGAGGGTGTACTGAGAGTGCACGTTTTCTTTGTTTTACAAATGTTAATATTCAGCTGCAGGGATTTTATTGGCTGCTTCCTTCATTATGCTGAAAGAACAATGTGTTTACTGAGCGTGAAGGTGCACAAACATGAACAAAAACATCGAACAAAAGCTTTAGATGCGTTTCCAGACACTGTGTTATAGGGACTATGCTGCAAATCCTTTGAAATCAGATATTTATGAAAATTGCATAATTCAATACTAAGTGATCCCAAGGGTGCGTAAACACAATTCATGCTTGGGGATGTCGAAATTCGTAATGTTAGGGTTAAGGTTAGTAACGTAAACACGAACCCATGAGCAAAGGAAATTGTGTACATCAAACAAACAATAAGATTTTTAGACTTTAATTCAGCGTCGGCCACGGACATATAAGAACAAATGAGGGTTGTTTCGCGTGTGCCTATTAAGATATAAACAAAATCTCGACGTTTCGAGCTAAAGCCCTTCGTCAGGAGAAATTAGTAGACAGATAAACACATTACATCAGCTTTTATAGCAACGCTATAAAAACTGTCACGTCAAAACTGACAGCTTTTATAGCGTTGCTATAAAAGCTGATGTAATGTGTTTATCTGTCTACTAATTTCTCCTGACGAAGGGCTTTAGCTCGAAACGTCGAGATTTTGTTTATATCTTAATAGGCACACGAGGCCTGCTCTGGGACCTCAACTCGCCTTAACTCGCCTTAAATCGCATCGGTTAAAAGTCCCAATTTTCCTTAAATCGCCTTAAATCGCCTTAAATCGCCTTAACTCGCCTTAACTCGCCTTAACTCGCCTTAACTCGCCTTAACTCGCCTTAACTCGCAATATCGCCTTAAGTCGCCTTAAATCGCCTTAAATCGCCTTAAATCGCCTTAACTCGCATTGCTTAAAGTCGCAATTTTTCCTTAAATCGCCTTAAATCGCCTTAACTCGCCTTAACTCGCATTATCTCGCGGCGAGTTAAGGCGAGTTACCGTCCCAGAGCAGGCCTCACACGCGAAACAACCCTCATTTGTTCTACAGGGTGTATAAAAAAAACTGCAAATACCATAATTTGTATGCACGAGATCATACATTAGAATTTCAATGGCTGTGCAAATAATTACGCTTCTGGGATTTGAAAATACGTTTCCCAGGGGTATCAAAACAAGCACACAAAGTGAATTAAACTTATGAGTTCGATTACGAATGGCTCAGTTAAGAACAGAACTAAGAGAATTTCTTGTTTTAAACGTATACGAGCAAACTCAACTTCCGTCTAAAATCGTGTTTATTGGAAAAGCACATAACCCTAGGGTACGCAAAACACAATGGTTAGGGAGCGTTAGTAAACATGATCGACCGTAGGCAAAGCAAATTGTGTCTAACAAACAAATTGAAGTACAACGTATTTTCAAATCCCAGAAGCGTAATTATTTGCACAGCCATTGAAATTCTAATGTATGATCTCGTGCATACAAATTATGGTATTTGCAGTTTTTTTGATACACCCTGTAATAAGATTTTTAACTCACTTTGTGTGGTTATTCTAATTTCAAGGAAATCCCAGTAGCATCATAAGTTGCACAGGCATTGCAATGCTAATTGCAGTGGATGTTATGCAAATTGTAGTGTTTGCAGTTTTTTGAGACACACTGTATAAAATTGATTTTGACAATTGATTTTGCATCTTATTTGTCAACTATTGTATAGCCTTTTTACGGCTGTGCACAGGATAACTGTTGCAATGTTGCATAGTATTCACAATACGTTTTAGTGAAATAAAGAGTAATAATATTTGTGCAAAAATTGCATGCACTATCCCCCCCCCCCCCTCTCTTATAACAAGCGTTACATCTCAAATTCCAAGTTTTCTTATGGGTTTCCGTGCCAGTTTGTCATTTGCTGCACATGGGGCGAGCTTGCCTGTTATCGCTAGCACAAAAATCTCGCTCGATTTTGGTGGAACGCGAAATTTGTGTTTGTTTCGCAAAATGCTTTTTTGTCGTCGGCAACTGCTTGAGAAGGTTTAGTTTCGTTAGTTATAATTATTTACCTGCATAGACTTTTTAGATTGTTTCTAGGGGGAATAAAGCATGCGCTGTAACATGATTTCCAGCCCGGTTTGCTGGGGTGACCAGTTTAATGCACATACAGTATATGAGCCCGGGAAGCCAAAATCTCGCTTCGGTCAACGGAAGGAGCCCGACAAACTGGATGGCCCGGTTCCCATGTGAATGAAATCTCGAAAACATATAAAAACAAGATATGAGACAGGATCTCCGCACTTGCATGCCAGCCAGGTTTACCTGAGCAGCCCGACCGACATGAACAGCCCCTGAGTATCGTCATCATTTTCTTCAGTGTAGGTGGCAGTACTTTTATTCAAATGGCATAATCAGTGGTTTCAATTCATTGTCAGTTTCCATATAGCCTGACTGGGAATGGGATTTCAGATTTTGTAACTGGGATTTGGGGCAAAGTTGGGCTGGGAACTGGGATTTGAGCCAAAATTTGGCTGGGAGATGGGATTAGGTACCCCTTTCCGGACCCTCTTGAATATAAGTTAGGCAGCCCTGTATGAATTTGTATTGTTCAATAATTATATGGCGTATCGACAGTGCCTGGCCATGGCAGTCAACACTTTGAGCATAGCAACATTAATTTTAAAGCAGTTACAGAGCTTTCTCATGAAAATGTGCTTCCCATTCATATTGATTACAGTGCTAGAGGACTGTTTACTTTTTCCTTATTTGAGATGGAGTGAACATTAATTTCGTATGAAGCTAGCCTAAGCGCATATACAGAAATGACTATTTATTATTATGTATTATTGTTATTATTTACAGGATAAGAACATTAACAATACGGTATAATTGATTATTATAGCTTAATCGATTTTTTAAATCGTATATTCGAGCTAATCAAAAACATTCTTGTATATAAGTTTTATTACATTGAATACAAACCTGAAACATTTCTTTTATGAAATGAAATCCACACAGAGTCAAAATAATTACAGACAACGCTATCATTCTGGGTGATTCTAAATTGTATTCACCTGAAAAATAAATACAATAATTATCAGAACATTACATTAATATGTAATATCTATATTATATCTATATAATTTTGTCTTTATCGTCCGGTCCTATGGTTCATAGGACGATATCGTCTTATGAAAACCAACGACTTTGCTGCTCCTTATCTCTGGTTGCAGGCACCAAACATGGACGAAAATACTACCGTTCGATTCAGTGTTTTACGATCTCTTTGGCGAAGTAAACTTTGTTTGTTTACAACGCTATGCGACCGATTTAGCCCCTTTTAAAAACTCTAAATTTTGTTTTGTTTACACTTAATTAAACATATAAACTAATTGAATAGATGGCGGATTTTCATTGGTTTATAGCAAGCGACACTAACCTTATATGGCCATTTCGTAATTTATATCGCGTGCGGGAATTAAAATTCAGCAATGAAACTTTCCAACAATATTCCTTTTTTCATTAGCTACAACTTTTGTATAACAGTTGCTGGGAAATTCTAAATCCTGTTCTGGCAGTTCAGGTTTATATCAACAATAATTGTAAAAATTTTAGATAATTTATGAACATGTATGCAAATTAATTTGGATATGTAATATGAACCGGTGTCACAGCGGATTTGGTCCCCCCTCAAAATGGTCCCCCTAGACTATATCCGCTAGCGGATATGATCCGGGCAGGCCAAATCCGCTAGCGGATATGGTCCTATGGGTGTAGTTCCCATTTAAATGTTTTGTCTCAGCAGCGGGAAATACGCAACCAAAGAAATACTAGCTAATACTTATCTAGAAATAGGCCATGTGCCAGCAATTATTCCGTTGACAATTGATTGATTTTTTTCGGTGCCATTTTTCCGTAAATTTAATTTCCATGCGCATTCACAAGTGGTAGACAGAAAAATTTCTCTTACTTCTGCTTCGGTCCTGGAAACGATTACTAATTTGTTATTTGTGTCTGTTTCCGCATTAAATACCATGCCTACAGTTATGTAAATTTTAACTTCCAATTTAGATCATTTAAATGGTTCTGAATGGAATCCCATAAACAATAGGTGATGACTCATAAGATAAAAATGGTGATCTGAATACATATAAATACGCACGACCATTGAATCGTGCCCTTGTGAAAAACAACTTAGGTTGACATGGTGACAGTCAGCGTGTTTAAATAAAGTTTTTTACTACTTAACTTTCGTAAATGTTTGTTGCCGTTCTTAATCAAAACGTCAGATATTTAATTTTATACGCCAATATGGAAAGAAAACCGAAGAAAAATATTCAGACGATTACTCTAAAACCAAATCATATGCAGCTCAAAAATACTTGTAGACTTTTGGCGAGAACTTTGTAAACAGTAATATACTTATTGTTTACAAAGTTCTCGTCTGCCTATCATTTCATAGGGGGGGGACCATTTCCGCGGAAGGGGGTCCATATCCGCTAGCGGATTTGGTCCCCCCGGACCATGTGACACCGGGACAAACCACATATTATTTTAAAGAAGAAGTCATAAGCTATCGGATGACGCGTGTCCTGTTGCCAGAGAGTAAACACGTCTGGAGATATTTACATTTGAATCTACTGATCGTAAATACAACGCGTTTCCGTCGGTTGATAAAGAGTTAAAATAAAGTTGGAACTCTGAGTTTCACATTTGCACGATCTTCAGGCGATGAGATATAATGTTTTTCCTCGCGTCTCTCGAAGTGCCTCGTTCTACTGTTGTGCACTCTCATTATTGTCTACAGTTTAACCAATACTTAAAATGAATCAAATTCGATTTAACTATTCCTTGAAGAACATTGGACTGCCTTCGAGAGATTATTATCGGAAGAAACTAATTTTTCCTCCATGAGCCGAATACCACTGAAGAATACAAGTTTGGTTTGAAATCTAAGAAGTCTCCACCAATTGTTAACGAAATGAAGGCGTTGGAGGACGATCTTATTAACTTGATGGAGAATATCCAATTCAGGAAATCCAATCAAGGGTAAAATTTATGAAAACGATTAGATTAAATATTGAGATTAAAGATTAAAACATGCGCGCTAAAAAGACCTACAGTAGGGCAAGTAAAAATGAAAACATATAGAAAATTTAACACTCTTACCTCCACTTTGGATTGCACCATATGCTGTCAAAGTGAGTAGAAACGTGGTATATAGAAGAATATTCAAAAGAAACCATTTCTGAATGCTAGTGGAATTCATTTTCTCGTTTAAGAACCGTATAACCAATGGATGGCCCAAACAGTTGTCTCTATTGGAGTTAACCATGCTTTCAATAGCTTCAAGCTTGCCTTTAGCTTCGCAAAAAGAGAAATAAATCTATTTATACGTTTTTCAATTCAATTATTTATATAAAACCTAGAAAATAACAATCCAAGTTAGAAGACTATAGAATTTGCATGGAGCAGATTGACGAATGCAATTGAGATCCCTTAAAAACCAAGAGTACATGTGCTTCCTGACAAATTAAAGCAATCTTTTGTAATGTTATGTGTCGGACTATTTTATTATAACTAACAATATTGTTTACAAACTCTATACTTATATACACGTACCTAATTTGAATAATCAAATTAACTGAATTTTCTCTTATATGATGTTCTAATGTTCCTAATTCAAAATTAAATTGTATCTATAAATGTTTGAACATAGTCTCCTAATTTTAATCTTACAGTTTAATTAAATACTAAATTTAGACTAATTTTTGTTATACTTGATAATGTAGATAATCAATAATATGTATTTACTATAATATCAGATTGACTGCCTCATAGCTCAAAATCTTAAGCTTCTAAGTATACTTATCGCGCTTGAAATGTATCCGCAGGTTTACTTAATCGTCCACTTCTAGTCTTGTAATGCTGTTCTTGCACTTGATCTTCCTTGTCTGTTCTCTTGACATCGAACTCGAAGTCTTCAATTGGTTCCGTCGAATTTGAGATATTGGAATTCTTTGTTTTCTGTTTCCTAATATGCTGTCGGTTTCTTCTAACCCTTTGACCATTATACATTTGCACGGTGTACGATCTAGGAGCAGCTGGGAAATTTGTTGTCGCTGTGCAGAAAAATTGCTGGCACAGCCTGTTTTTTTCGTTGGAATTCGAATTTTGAATCAGAACTACAAAGAGAAAGTTTGTTGAGATCTGAACTTCTCTGACCGATGATCAAGATATTTAAAGAATGGGAAGTTTTTTATTAGCACACCAACTTGCTTCAGATGTTAAATATGTCATTTTTAACGGTAAATTTTGTTCAAATAATGGCGACAAAGATACCTTGGTTTGGACTTGTAGTTGTGCCTTTCGAACTGTTGTATTTAGTTGTGAATTGTGCGGCAACTCGATTGCTTAAATGGCGTAAAACAAACTTGTACGTGAACTGATACCCATGGTTTGATAGATGACGATTTTTCAAGTGGTTTGAGCCAAATCTGTGCGAGTGATGACCACATTTATACACGAAGAAGTAGACCGATGAAATGAACACAACTTTGCCACGCGCGTGCTGAAAGAAGGACTGTCTGCTACACGTTGGTGTGATGAAACCAGAAAAAGGTACGCAAGATGTTCCTTACAACTTTAGGTGTCAGTTTTGGTTGTGTTTTCCCCAGATAATTTCACGTTTGTACAGGGCGAGGAAAAAGTTCACATGCCTTCGCAGCTGTTGACGTTCTAGGCCCAGGACAGGGGGTATAGCAAGCAAGTTCCGACAGCTCAAAATCTTAACGAAATCTCCCAAATTTTTGTACTAAATTTTGTATTCCCATCGTTTGTTGCTTTCGATAAACAGTATTTTGTTGACATAAAAATCGCCCTTCCGATTGAAATCCTGGGTTGTATTTCAAACATTGCATATTGGTTCACTTTTGATGCCCGGTATATTGGATAAAAGGATCGCAAATCTATTTGAACTACTAGGTTCATCTTTTGTTATAGTTTCTGGTTCTAATTTGTTAATTCTTGTATAGAAAAATCAACCCGTTACTCCTTCTAGAACAAAAAATATTTTAAATTATATCTCGTCGTATTTTCTCGTCTCATTCAGTATTTAAACCGAGTCCCTACAGAGCCAAATTACAAAAAATCTAACCGAAATCTCCAAAATTATGCCCCTATTTTTGAATTCTCTAGAGGTGTGGAAAAAATAAATTCATAATCGTTTTGAGTGAAAAATTGCCCTTGAAGGCAAATTTCGCCTTTAAAACGCGCGCTAGTAAGCATGCAATGTCAGCAAGCTAGCTGTTGAAGTACGTTCCAATCAACTGGGATTCCTTTCGGCTGAAATTACTATACCGTGCCCTTATTTGGCGCGATTCACGCGAAGAGTTTCAAGTGTTTTCCCACTACAAATAGGCATTTTTAGCTTTCTTTTATTGCTGGAAGTAACTTTAGTACCATTTATATTTCGACTATGTTTTTTCAAAACCAAACTTGGTCATATAAATTTAATAATAAATAAATCTAAAATTCCAGAGACTTTTCAATGTCTGAATGTCATACAAAACTTGAGCTCAACCTTTATACAATTTTTCCCCTCAAAAATAGAGTCTCATTTGATATTTGTCTGATGAAATGCATTGGTTTGTTTCACATGTACAGTAATCACCTTGCTATGTTTATTTAAGTTTCAACTTAATCAACCAACTGAATGATTTTAGATAGTTTCATATGCCTGTGTTTATTCACTAATTGTACAATTCAACACAAATTTTTGAAATGATTGAAAACGATATATTTACTGACTCCCTTATACATTGATTTGCAATATTTTATTTCAATTGAACATTTCCTAACAAATGATGTCATGCACTATACATTCATAGCAAGTTCGGCAAAGTTGCTGCCACACAAGTTATGTTTTTCTCCAAGATAATTGAAAAGTTCATCTATTTCTGCAAGCTTGCATACGAGAACTAGGCCACCTTCATTGCCATGCTGATGACTGTCAAACACAGCCAGGTTTCCATTATCAATAAGTATGGCCACTGAATTAGCTGGTGGGATAATCCAAACGCCAGCATGCCTTTTCCCTCCTTGAAGCATTTGAACAAATGTTTCTTTAATGTCATCCACATTGAAGAATCCCAAATCGTGCAAAATTTGTAAGTTCAGATCCTTAATCTTGCCGACCACATCTCGAACTTCCAAATTTGGTTGGTTATGAGGTAGATTCAAACCTTGGTACAATAAGTTCCCATTCAAAATTGTTTGTTTGTAGCTGCTTGTCATAGCTCGGATATCACTTTCATTAGATGGGATGGCCAATGTTTTTAACAGAAACTTTCGGCACCACATTGAAGCAATAATTGTGCAAGCATTACTTGCCAGTGGTCTTCCACCTATTTGGGTTTGGCAGATACTTGTGGGGAACAGCCATTCGATGATTCCATTTGTGTTTTGCTGTGATTGTTGAGGTGGTTCCTGCTGCACTACATGGTTAACTAAATTTTGAACTTCTCGAAGAGGTTTCCGCTTTTTGTGTCGGTTATGCTGAGTGGAATCAGAATTAGCTGGTGGTGCTTGCTCTCGTTGCAGATGGTGATTAGAAGGCTTTGGTGGTGGGTGTAAATTTGCAATTTTGTCACTCAGTTTGTTTATTGTTTCATCTATACTTTGTAGATCAACAGTTGGCAGAGTTTCCATATTGGCTGGTTCATCATCAGGATTATCATCAAGCTGGGCCTCCTTGGCTGGATTTGGATGTAAAATGGCATCTTTGGCAACTTTACCAAGCTCCTCCACTTTACTTTGAAGAAAGGCATGACAAATTGGGCAGAAAGTAGTGCCATTGAGACATTTAACATGGAATGAATGCCAACACCCTTGAAAAATTCTCCATGGTTCATCGTCGTCGTTAATGGTGCACGAGTGGAGGTCACATATGCAATCTTGGTTTGGTTCCTGCTTTGCGCTGAAGCCAAGAGGAAGAGCTGTGTATTTAACTTCTGCTTGTCCAAAAATGTGTGGTAAGCGGACATATTTTGTTTTCCTTCGTATAAAACTAGAAGCACAGCCAATGTTATCATTTATCACAATGAAAATGTTTGTCAAAAATTCTGCACATCGGACCTTTAGGTACTTAAGTTGCTGCTGTGAAAAACTGAAGTGTTTTGGAGGGGTGAAATTTAATCGAAAGTTAGCTTGTTTGGTCTTGGATTGAAATATACCCTTTGCCCTTTCCTGAAGTTTAGCGGCAGTGTCGGAAGGCTGAGTTTGGGCTCGGATGATGCTGTGTGTATTCTCCACTGGATATTCATCAAAAATTGTGGACCACTTGGAAAATTGTTCATAAAGCTCATTGTACTTGCTTTTCCAGTGGGAAGTGTTTGATAACCACACAAGGGGAGCTTTATTGTAATGACGGCGCTTTAGGCACAGGAACATTACCCATATCCGGATCATTGAATTGTAGTATTCTTTAAAATTGTTTCTTTTGAAAGTGATTGTATAAATTGTCAAAACCAGTGGGATATAGTTTTCTAACAAATTGAGTAGTGTACCATATTGAGTGTCCTTGGAATTTTGAAATTTGGTCATCACTTGATCTCGTATTAATGTCCAACTACCATACACTGTTTCTAGTATGAGATTTATTCTCCAGGGTTTGGGTGATTTTGTCAGCTTACTGTTTGGGAACAAATAACTATAAACTTGGTTGAAGAACGGTCTAAATGTATGAAAAATGTCTTCTCTACTATTAGGGAAATGTGCAATGGACCCATAGTGGGAATGAGAGATGCTATGGCAGGGATTTGACCGCTCCTGGAGTTGCAATTTTCCACAGTATTGGAGGATGACTGATGCTCCTGTTGAGATGCACATGATTGCTGATACTGGGTGAGAGATTCGTATATCAGTTGTCTACAATAAAATTGGCATGGCCAGTCACCAGGCTGAATTATGACAAACTTCTTCAAATAAGCTGCTAAACCTGATGCCACAATTGTATCATATGCTTTGGAAAAACCACCCTTTGATTTCAACTGTAACTCGACAAAGTCAATTAGATGCAAATCATCCATTGTTCTCATCATTCGAACTCCAGACTCGTCACCATAGCCATGTTCTTCTAGAATGTGTCGTTCAAGATCCGGTGTAAAAAACAGCGTGGTCAACCAATTTGGCATAGTTGAGGCGTAGCTATTGCTTAACAGTGCAGCCTGTTCAGGGGAGGTTATAGCATCTACACAAGCTGGTATGTCAACACCATCTGGGCAATGGATTCTGGAAATATTTGATGGTACCTTTATTGCTCTCAATTGCTTGAATGCCTTTACTACAATTGTACACATGCTCATTGGATTGCAAGTTCTCAGAATGGCTGGTCTTCGATAGGTGTGAATTTTGGTGAAGTCATCGATTATAAGAACCAAAACCCATTCATTTTGGATTGCTTGGTTGAAAAACATTTTCAGACTTTCCTCATGATTTCGCGACAGTTGGCTGCGGATTATATCAGATGTTTTACGGCTGCATGTATGTCCCATCCGATATTGTGTATCTATGCCTTCTTGAGTCATCCTATTGGAGTTCAGATAGAGTGCATTATCTACTTGCATAACATTACACATCTGGCTGCGGCAGTAGCACATAGTATAAATTATCGACACTGTTCTTACTCGGTTGAGATCCTGACGCCTGTGGGAATGACGGTCCTCTGAAACTGCTTGCAAGATGTGTTCAAATATATTTGGAGCACCTGCCTGACGACAAAAATCGATGAATTCATTTGGTTGATATATTGCTGGTTGGTTTCCAAGAACAAAGTTCTCATATATGCTCTGTTTTATTTTCTCCAGCTCCAATTTGAGATCACATCCTGCAAGAAAAGCATTGACTTTGTCATTTGTTGTTATTTACTTGTTAATTTGTAATGTTATGTTAACCAGGATAATGGCAAGATTTCGGGAGACCAGGGCAAATGTTTCACTGGGGCCTCTATAACAACATCATAGTATCATTGGGGGGGGGGGGGGGCAATTTGACCACAATTTGTAAAGCCTCCTCTCAAGGAGCTCACAACATGCATGTTGTCCAGGGCAAGTACCCCACTCCCTACTCATGGAGTATTGTTACAGTCTGTTTACATTTTGTGCATGTAATATACAGTACAGTATGTACATACTTCCAGACAGGGAGTTGAACTGCGTCTTAATATCATCATACATTTCTGCTGGCATAAGCACATCTCCATTGGCCCCTCTCCGTAACACTCCAAAGCATGTGTCTTCTGCCACCCATCCCTCGTTATTGGTATCCGACGAAGTTCTAGCTGGGACAGTTCGTTGTGTTTTCTTTGGTCTTCCTGCTTTATCTTTTTTATTTGATTTAGCCAACTAGCATATTAATAAAACCAAAACAAATTAGACACTGTGCTTTTTAGTATAATTTGAATTTTACTTGCCACTTGGCTTATTAAAAATTGTAAAAAAATTACCTGAAAGGACGTTTTTCCTGTGGTTCTGTATATATACAAAGCTCTTCGACAAGTAGAACATAATATCCCTGTCCCTTCGTGCGAAACACCGAAGCAACTCTCCAGAAGAGCGCTTTGTGGAAGGCTATTTCTTGTAGAATTTAACTTTTGTTTGCAGCATTTGCCACACACGGCACAATAAAGGTTCTTTTTATTTGGAACTGCAAAAACAGCGTTCAAAACAAGCCAAAGAAACAAGACACAGAAAAAAAATTGGCCGGACATGTTTTTGTTTACGAATTTAAAGGCCCCGCCACCGCGCGCGAAAATAATTGCGTGGTCTCCACGCAAGCCAGACTAGCGCATGCGTAACAAATTTCCCAGCTGCTCGATCTAGGTGTTTGCAGTTTTTCTTTAACAACCGCTGGTTTCTACTTTGACTTCAATTGTGCTCGTACTGTTTCTCATTCTCCCAATCTCGAAAGTTTGCTGTTTCCGTTTACTCTTCTTCTCTTCCAGCTCTTTTTCATTTTGTCCTAATCAACAACTTGTGGCTTTAGTTGACTTTGTGCTGGTAAGGCTACATTATCTATGGGCATATTGCGATATTCTAACAGACTGAGGTACGTATCTTTGCCATCTTGTTTCGCTTTGGACAACAATCTCTTTACAATTTGAACTGCTTTCCGATGTTCAAAATTCCAATCTTGCGCGGACTGCTTGTACTCCGTAGCTGTGTACTGAGGACCATTGTCACTTCTGACGACATCCGCAATACCACGCCTCGCAAATATGGGCTTCGTATGATTCACAATGGTTTTGCTGGTGCTGTTTTCCAATTTAGCAATCTCGATGTACCGCAAATAATAATCTACCACAACCATGTAGTTATTTTGCTCCCATTTAAACTGATCGGTCGCCCCCATTTCCCATGGTCTCGACGGTATTGGAGCATGCTCCATGGGTTCTTTCGGATTAGATATCTGGTACTCTTGACACGTTTTGCAACGTGCGTATTTTCTCTAACATATTTTCTCTCAAGTTTGGGGTTTTTATGATCTTGTCTTCCCGCTACTTCTGAAAGTTAGTCACGATAGTTCCAGAAGCCTTGGATTTCGCTGGGTACTTGCTTTCTTGTTTCTGACCATCCTCTACAAATTGTTGACGTGAGTGTCTGCATCGTCTTATCACTTGTATTTTCTTCCTGATTTGTTTCAACCCTTCTTCGGATACTGACATTCTGCTAATTACCGTGTGCACAAAGCCTTCTAACTCCTCGTTCTTCTGGTTATTGCCTATGTCTTGATCGGTAAGATAGGCTCGGGAAAGTGTATCAGCGATGATCCTTTCTTTTCCTGGCCTGTACTTCATCTTGAACTCGTATCGTCGCAGCCGCAACAACATTCTCTGAAGCCGAGGCGGTTTCTTTACAATCGACACCAGTGGTTTATGATCGGTTTCAACTTCTACACATCCTGCATGGTTGAATTTCACAAACGCAAATACCACCGCCAACAGTTCCTTTTCGATATGGGCGTATCGAGTTTCCACATCGGTTGAGGCTCTTGATGCGAACGCGACTGGCTTGTCTTCCTGGAGTAATGCTGCTCCGAGGCCATATTTTGAAGCATCACAGGTCACCGTCACAGACTTCTTCACGTCATAATATGCTAAAACTGGAGCTTTCGTTAGGATATCTTTCACTTCTTGGAATGCTTTATCTCGTTCACTGCCCCTTTGGAACTCCACATCGATTCTTATTAGCTCTCTAATCGGCTTATTCTAAAATATCATCCACATTTGTTTCCACAAACTCTAAATCTCCAAAAGATTGACACATTCTTTTTTGGAATACTTCTTGAGCTGACTTGATTCCAAAAGGCATTCTTTTATAACAGTAGCGGCCAAATGGTGTCTTGAATGTGGTCAACAATCAACTCTCTTCGTCTAGTGGAATTTGCCAATAGCCGTGATTTGCATCCAACTTGTAAAATACTTTAGCTCCTGCCACACGCGTCGTAATCTCTTCGATAGTTGGCATATTGAAGTGTTCTCGCTGAATCGCTTCATTCAATGGTCTTGGACCAAGGCAAATTCGTAGTGTCTCACTCTTCGGTTTCTCTACTATCACAGTGGAATTTACCCACTCAGTTGGGCACACGACTCTCTCAACGACTCCATTTTCTTCCATTTCGTCTAACGATTTCTTTTGCTTCTCTATTAGGGCAACTGGTGTGCTTCTTAATGGACTGACTACCGGTGTCAACTTTGATGTGGTATGGTTGTTTGAGACACTTTAGGAAATTTATCAGGAATATTTTGGGTTGGTTAGTCACTCAAATTGTTCACATTCATAACGATCTTGATCAAGTTGTGACCTTGAGACGCTTTCAAACCAATAATAGGAACTTGTTCTGTTTTCACCACGAAAAATTTCAGTGTTGTGTTGTTACATTTTAAATTACATTGCCCCACGACTGACAAAGACTCGCCTGTATAGCTGGTCAACGTGGTCGTTGCTTTCTCCAACAGGCTTTGTTTCAAATTCACTTTCGTGATTATGAATAGGGGTGTACCGCGATTTATTGGCTTACTGTTCCTGATTTCTAGCCATGAATTAGGTTTACAGATCTAACAAAGCTTTTAAGAACAGCATTTAGTTAAATACTGCTCCTGAGTTCTGATCTATTAGAATACAACATGTTTTAATACTAATACTAGGAAATCACCTAGCTATTGTTATTATTTACCTTCATTTGGATATTGTGAAATAAATTCTTGCCTGTATTATGTGGACATTCTCGATATAAATTTATTTAGGCAATTCTGAATATTCTCTTCCAAGGCCGTAAAACGTTTTCAGAATAGCTGTCTCGATGTCATATATTCTTGTTCGCTTTTATAATCATTTATACGCACAATATTACATTCATACAACCTTTCCGAATCTCCATTCCACAGATCTCCTCAATATTAAATCAATATGGCGAAGAAATTTCATCGCAATTGATCAATGTATAGAAGCAATATTCTGATTGGTTGATAGGTAATGATATACGAAGGCGTCTCGCACCAGGCGGCGGAAACTACAGTCTGGCACGGGCGATACCACTTGTTCTCACGTGAGAAATATGGGTATTACCCGTTGAGGTGTTTGCTAAATTGGTGAGAAATGCCGCAAAATGTAATGGGGGGAGGGCTATTTCACGTCACCCTGTATTTCATCCATAAAATTGCACTTCTCCTAGCCAATCAAGTATCAACTAATTAAGCAATTATGTATGAACTGAACCATTAAATTAATACATATTATAGTACTTACGATTTTTTCGTTTGAATGGAAAGAACGAGTAGGACACTTTTCTTTCTTTTTTCCTTTCGGCATACGAACGATAAGTAGAATGTGTATCTTCATCAGTACAGAGGTCAAAAATCCTCATGGCAACGTCGGGTGTTTCCTCGATCAGTTTAGACAAAATACCGTCAGGACCAAAACGTGAATCTTCAAACAGCTGAAAAATTACAAAAATAATTTATGCGTTGTTTTGTCCTATGGAAAACACGGCATTAACTTATTTGCATGTAAAGTGTTTGATACGCAAACCAGATTTTCATCAGTGCAAAAATGTAATATATCTGATGCATATACTGTGGTGCAGGCTACCGCGCATATTTATTTACGGTTATATTTCGATTATATTGCAGAATCACTATCAGACCCACTGATTTACAAGTAAGCATAAACGCTCTTTACTTATTTGTTAATCAGTTGGTCTGATGATAATTCTGCAATAGGAATGAAATATGACGTTTCATTTAAATTTACTTCTTGTTTTAGTCCATATCTTGGGTAATAGTTAATATATATTTACTATGATTAGGTATTCAAGATGTTTTCATTTCTTGATATTTGTATTGTGCATGCACTTTTTTCTTTAAATTGTCGGTTGGGTCTGGCTTAAGATATAAAAACACAAGCAAAACACTCGTATTAATCATATTCTTGCTGAAATCAGATGGATCAGATGCACGAGCTCCGTTAGGGTCATGATTTATTTGTGTTCTCTTCATGAATTATTGAATATAATTACAATATTATTTTGCACTAATGAAGACCTACGCTAACGAATCGAAAGCAATGTGAAATAGATAAACGTCAAACGTGGTGATTCTAAACGACAAATCATATATTCATCCTCATAAAAACCTATCCGGAACTTATTATAATGTTTTGTGTAATTATGATGTTTGTGTCCATAAACTTTCTATTACCTCTTGAAGCGGTTCAATTTCTCCATTGTCTGTACAAAACGTAATAATTGTATTGATAGAATCCTCGCCACTATTAAAATAATCACATGCAGAATCCAGGATGTTGAATCTGTTAGCATTCTTGTCAGCTTTTATTTGTGCGCCTTTGTCCAACAGACATGTGAGTATCTTGGCATTACCATCCTGTGTTGCGTAACCAGCTGCAGTGGTCCGTTCGTCGTCAATAAAATCAATCATTTCCAGGAATTCCATTTTCGCAAGCAAGTACTCCACGGCATCAAGATCTCCAGACTGTACGGCACAGTGAATCGCGGTTTGATTATATGGGCTATATCCGAAAAACAATATATTTTACATGGGCTAATGACAGAGAGTGCTATATTTGATTTAAAAAGTCTATTAATGTTGTGTTTTCAAAGTTAACGTTGCCGAAGTTAACTATTTTGTTAAAATCTGTCCAATGCGAGTTGATTGAAGAAAATTTGGAGAAAATGAAGGAGTTTTTTTCTTGTTTCTTCAAAACGAGCGATAAATATAAAATCCCTGTTTATAATATTTTGTGTTGACTATATACTCTTTCTAAATTTTCATCTATCGTAAATTCTTAATTTTTTTTGCAAGGAATTAGTTTTTAATATATGCCGGATACGAAAATTTTAATCAATTGAAACACACACACACACACACATATATATATATATATATATATATATATATATAGACTATAGACGATATAGTAAAAACCGTTTGCAGAGTGCTCAATGGAGAACCAGAGCATAATATAGTTAAAATTCAGAGATTCAACAGTTTTGAATAGACATTTTATTACTAGTTAGTTTCGTGCTACACACGTATGTGTGGTACTCTTCAGACAAAATGATCTAATGACTAAGTTGTATATACACGTAGGATTATATATCGATCTATACTATCGTTCTTGGCTATTATTGGTTAATTTGAAATTTTGACCGTTGGCATGTAAGGTTATACTTTATGTATATAGTATAAAGTATAACCTTACATGCCAACGGTCAAAATTTCAAATTAACCATATATATATTCGCTTACCTCAAAACTTGTCTACAACGGGCTGTTTCATCTGTAAAAGAATCATCAGGCAGTGACAAGTATCGAAATAAATGACCGCTTATATGCTTCCTGCCGGAGCGTGGAGGTGTGTGTGGGAGACAATGTGTGCATTCATGGCTTTGTTTGCGTTGTTTACGCGAAATTTGTTACGATGACGACACCGTGAAATTATTTCAGCTCTTTTGTTGAGTAAACAATTCTTGTTTTTTTTTTCAAAATACAAATTTTTTCTTCTAAACATAAATTGCATCGTTTTGATCCTCCCGTGTACGAAATAGAATGTTTTAAAATTTGCCAATTAATACTGAAATCCTTATTGATTTCTTTCAATGTCCAAATATATTTCGAAAGTTCCGTGTCATTTGCATGCTTTTTACGCTGAAAAGATTTAGTGTGGTTGGCCAATCGCTCTTTGAATGTGGTTGCAGTCATGCGAATGTAATTTTTGATCGTGTTTGTGTTGCTTACTGTGACTGTTGCTTTGTATACTAGCATTGTTTTTGAAGCGGGCAAATGGTGTTTTCTCCACAACTGCAATTGGTAGTGTCCCTGACCACATTCAAAGAGCGATTGGCCAACCACACTAAATCTTTTCAGCATAAAAAGCATGCAAATAACACGGAACTTTCGAAATATATTTGGACGCTGAAAGAAAACAATAAGGATTTCAGTATTAATTGGCAAATTTTAAAACATTCTATTTCGTACACAGGAGGATCAAAACGATGCAATTTATGTTTAGGAGAAATATTTTGTGTTTTGAAAGAAAAAAACAAGAATTTTTTACTCAACAAAAGAGTTGAAATAATTTCACGGTGTCGTCATCGTAATAAACTTCGCGTAAGCAACGCAAACAAAGCCATGCATGCACACATTGTCTCCCACATACACCCCCACGTTCCGGCAGGAAGCATATAAGCGGTCATTTCTTTCGATACTTGTCACTGCCTGATGATTCTTTTACAGATGAAACAGCCTGTTGCAGACAAGTTTCGAGGTAAGCGAAAATATATATATATATATATATATATATTATAGTCAAATCTGCAGACATGCATGTTTCGCCGTTCAACGGCTCGTCAGTGCAGCTTGTAACGCAGTCTAGATGCGAGTGACTTCGTATTTATACACCATACTCTTGCCCTCACCAAGCGCATGTGGTACAATACTCAGACACACGCGCATCCAGACATGCGTGAAGTGTCTTGGGGCCATTATATATAAGATTATATTTCGTTGATTATAAAACATATATATATATATAGTTTTCGCTAATCTGAAGGTATATATATATTTCAAAAACTCATTAATAATTCATGAAGAAAACACGAAATAAATTAATGTTTAATCAGTGTCTTTATATGTGATAAAGACCCGCTCGTTTTTCTCGTCGAAATTTCTCGGCTTTCAAGACAACAATTTTCAAAATTCGTTTTTATATGATCTAATAAGATGGGTCGTTTTTCAAGCCATTTAAAACACACTTTATATTCTGATAAAGCACTCCTGCTCGTGTTTTAAATAGTACATATAGCATTTCGAAGGTCGCGGATTCGAATCCCAGCCACGGCAAGCAGTACTTTCCGCTTACGCGGTTTGGAATAATTAACTCGAAGAACATTTCTTCCAATATATATATATATATATATATATATATATATATGTGTGTATACGCAATACAACTAAACACAACACGACACAACGCAACGCAACGCAACACCTCTGGCAGGAATTGAATCTGCGAGCTACAGAGTCCATGCAGTTGAGCTACAGAGTCCAGTTGCTGAGCATTAACCGCAAGTTCGTATATATATATGGGTAAATGCTAAGATTTTCTCGGCATCTCATTCGATAGGAATAATAGTTGATGGTATTTGTGGGTAGAATATTCGAACGAAAATTTATATTTTTCTATTATAATAATACCATATTATTGATGTTATTTATTTCGGTATATTTAATGTCGGTATATTTAATTAGTAATGCTATATTTACCTCATCTCATACATAAATCAACATGAATCTGTATTTTCTCCTAATTCTTTTTTTCTTCGCTTCTCGTTACATGCTAATATAATTTGTAATGTGATTTCCATATTTTGTTTACAGTTTGTTTTGATTAAATCCATCTGATTGGTTTATTTTTGTTACGTCATCGCTTTTTTATTCACTATAAAAGCACACGTTTTTCGCTGACCCATTCTACTAACTTCCAGACGAAGGACCTTCGCGCGAAACGTCGCAGTTCCTATTGTATTTTTCAGGTTGTTTCACACAACTCATGATCTGCCGAATCTTCGTTACACTATACCCACACTGTCACCATACGTTCGATATATTTCTCAAACTCATTAATAATTCATGAGCAAAACACAAAGGAAATCATCACCGTATCGTTGTCTTGATACAGGCCTGCTCTGGGATCTTAACTCGCCGCGAGATAATGCGAGTTAAGGCGAGTTTAGGCGATTTAAGAAAAAACACAACTTTTAGGTAATGCGTTTTAAGGCGTTTTAGGGCGATTTAAGGCGATTTAAGAAAAAATAGATGGTAATTAAATATGCAAGTATAGTACTTTAAGCAAAATACAGTAATAACACATAATTAATAGTGCATAGTAAATGTATTTTGAAAGAGCACCAGTCCCCCCTCACACCCCCAGGGGGTCTGGTTAGACTGTCATGTAAACAAGACCCAGTTGAAACTTATTATTAATTTGCTTGTTATTTTGCCGTATTACTAATTTTAAGGTTATATCACCAAATTGCTGGAATTAATACAATGAAGAACATAAACCAGGATATAATAACATGTATTTTTAAATTGAATTGCATACTAATACCTATTACTAAGTTCAGTCCTGGAACCACAATCAATTGGAAATCTAAAAAATCAGGGTTGTGGCTGGAATGTAGGAACGAGAAGATTTAGTGCATCCCATGGGGTTGCTATCCTATATTTTGAGAATTTCCAAATGCATGAATGCCTTGTCAATATCTTGGAATATATTAAAACTGTGACCATGCATGTTCCAATGTGGCAATACATTGTAGTTATTCAAACGAATTTACATATGTGTTAAACTTACCAAATAAGCTTGAATTTACGTTGCAAATATAGTATTTCATTTCCATGTGTTCATTTAATAACTAAAACTCAACATTGATTGGTATTTATATCAGTCCCCTCGATATATAAAGTGCAGTATTTATAAAAATTCACTAATGTTAAAATTTAGTTTATATAAAGTTTCCAAGACTTGAATAATAAATTTCCGCTGGATAGCCTGAGAGAAGGCTCCCTCCCCGTAGTGGCTAACATGAAGTATTTAACTGAATTCATGAAAATGCCAGGTTTTGCTATCGACCCAAGATCGTACGCTAAAAATGTTAAACCTCGGTTATTAAAACGATCATGGATCTTTATATAAGACGATATGAACCGGACAATGCTGACTATAAAAGTTGACCAGGATCATGCTGTGGTGTATCAATTTATGTAAGTTTGAACACTGTTGATATAAAATATTTTAATGTTGCGCACTACAGGCACTGCAATTCAGCACTTGTATATAAGGCCGTCGGAATTATTAAAAGTATCAGTTTACCGTCACTTAAAATTTCGAAAGTTGATAAGCCCTCTACCCTGTAATTTATAGGCCCCGCACTATTTTCAATAAAGGAAAACGAAACAATTTATGAATTGTACTGGAAGTTCATATCACAATATTGGCATATGAATTATACTTATCGAAATAGATAAAATGTTGAAAACAGACTGATTCTTGCCATCCTGACTTTTTTCTGTTTGAATATAAGGGTTCCTATGTCATATTATATACCTATAAGATTGATAGTATGTAACTTATGCACCAGTCATGGAAAGCCTCGCACCCCCCTATCCGGGACATGCCGGGAAATAGCGGGGATTTATTTGCAGATTAGCCTATCTGTTATGCCTGGGTACTCAGGTCATTAGACAGCGTACGTTAGATATGTGTCATGATGGCCAGGGATTATGGGCTGGGAATCAGCGGGAATTCGTCTGTTCGAGATGTATTATTAAGCCTTGTTCATCGACATTTACCCTATGCTCTATAGACATTGTTACGTTTTACTAAAAATAGCTTTTACAGGATAAAGTATTGACTTTGTGTAAATTGCAAGATACAGCTAACAGACAGAATGCAAAATATTTACCTACTTTGGCAAAGTTTTGACAAACTCTGTATTGCATGTTTGGCCTCCAATGATCAAAATTGGGGAAATTTTAGAATAGTTTGTTGAATTTTAAAAGCAATTATTATGGTAGCCTTCATTTTTGGTGCCCGGGTAGAGAGGGACTTTAGTCATGTTTAGACTAGTAAGAAGGCCATGTATAGGTGGGGGATTAGAATGATTTAGGACACAACCTTTATCTAATGTCCGCTGTTCCCTGGGTAGGGGGGTGCGTGGCTTTCCAATTACTAGTGCATTACTGTGTTTCGGCTTTTATCAATAAGCATGTAACTTCCCTTGTTTTGGCTAAGCGCCCTCTCTTCAACAAGCCCCATCGGATAAGCGCCCTCCTAATCTTATCTGAAATAAACAACCGGAACCCCCCTCTCTTGGGGAAAGGGTGTTTACACTGTATATAGTATTTACTATTTTCAGCATTTTAATTTGGTTGGCGAGTTTAGGCGATTTAGTGCAAGTTTAAGCGATTTAAGAGAATCGTTGCCAATTTTTATCCGCGATTTAAGGCGAGTTAGGGCGATTTAAGGCGAGTTAAGGCGAGTTAAGATCCCAGAGCAGGCCTTGATACCACGGTAATATACACCCATAAATTAACTGAACTTTCAAGTTGAATTTCTCTTTAAATACTGGTTTGTTTGAGAAGCTAAATCATACACGAGAATGTTAAAAAACTCAAAGTATGTTAAAAAACTCGGCTAGCGCCTTGTTTTTCAACACACTTTTCGGTGTTTCAAATCACTATAATAAACTCCTTCGTGTATGATATATTATTTAATAACTCGTTATTTTCTTTTTCTTCAGACTCAGGGCCTTTTTTAACTATATAACTGCGGGGGGTGGGGGTTTCCCCCCCCAGTCATATAAAATCTGCCCCAAGATGACTGTACGCGATTTTCCCTGTTTTGACGAAAAATGTTTATTTTTGCCCCCCAGTAAAAATTCCTTAAAAAAGGCACTGTTCAGACTTCAAACTTAATCAAATGTTAAAACTACTAGAGAGAATTCGAATTTAACAATTCAAAGGTACTTTGTAACCTTAAGGCGAGGTTTCATTTTTACGAAAATCGTACACCGAATATTCGCTGAATCATGCACGTACACAGAAACATAAATTAAACAACTAAATTCAAACAATTCTTACTTTCTTTGCAAATGATTTGCTCCTTCTTGCAAAAAAAGCTCCATTAATTCTGTTTTTCCACAGTAAGCTGCCTCTAAGAACGGTTGATGTATCTTGTGGTCTCCACGGAGCAAACAAGCTAGTGCGTCGGGATCCTTTCGTTTCCAGATATCAAGACCTGTCTTCAAAACCTATTAAATATGATTTAAAACATATTATATTATAAAAGTTTGCCCAAGAGCAAGAACTTGTGCAGCAACCGAGGGTAACGTTGATCTGTCAGTAATGAGCAGTTGCACAACCGAGATCACAAACACAATATGATGTTGAGCTACAAATAATTCTGAATAAATGATCATTTAGTGTGCAACAATTGAGACGCAAACGTGTATGTAATATCGAAGTATATCTGTCAATAAGAAGTATATCTTGTAATAGAATAATTAAAATAACATAACTATTACATGAAACATCAAGAAATATTAAAAATATCGTTTTTAAATGAAATTATAGATGGCAAACTACGAACTGAACGGTCAACAGAATTCCATAACATAGTAGCCAAGGGAAAAAAGACCTTTTAAACCTTTCAGTTCTAACAAGAAATAACGAAATATTTGATCCCTGTCTTAAAGAGAAACCAGACCTTTGTTTTACTGTCTGAGGTAATAGATTGGACAGATAATTGGGAACCAAGTTATTCACAATTTTTGAAAAATAAAACAAGTTTGTGAACAAGACGCTTTTCTTTCATATCTTCCAAAGCAAGATCCTCCAAAATCCACACTCTACTACTTCCCCTCATATCACCTGTGACCACCAAGGCTGACAGATATTGTAGATTGCTTTCACCGTCAGAACACCCTTCCCAGAGAACATCAGCATAATCCATCAAAGACTATAAGACTTTTGTATAAATTCGACAAAGTTTTCCTATTTAATTTTAGCTTTAGACTTTTGAGAAGATTTAACCTTTTCGAAGCTTTTTTGTAAATATTAACAATATTATTTTATTTTTTTTATTATTAAACACTGTATATGTTCCCCAAAGGGCTTTTCAACATACACTTACAAATAAATTAATTAAACTATACTATCAAAATCTATATAAAACTATTATAAATCTGATGATTTAAAATTTAAAAGATGTTCTTTTAGTTTTTTCTTAAAACCTTTAAGTTCTGAAATGTTTAGATCATCGTCTATTTCGTTCCATATTTTAACTGCACGGTAATAAAAAGTTCTCTGTCCAGTAGCTGTTTTATAACTTGGAATGTCTAAATTGTGATTATTTCTAGTTTGACAGTTATTGATGTCAGATCGCTTTATGAATTTCTTTGTGAGATAGCTTGGCGCAAGGTTGTTAAGGCATTTGTAAGCCATCACCGCGTCTTTATAAATGAGTAAATTATCGATAGTTAACCATTTGAGTTGTTGAAAACCTGGTGTCACATGATCAAATTTTTTAATATTCGTAATAATTCGGCATGCAAAGTTTTGGACTGTTTGCAATTTCTTCAAATTTCTGGATGAAGTATTGGCCCATACATTAGAACAATATAACAGCTTGTTTATTACCAATGCTTCAATAATTAATGATAACGTTTCTTTATCAAAGCTCTCCTTTACTCTGTTGATTAGGCATAATCTATTAATGCACGTAGATGATAGTTTAGAGATATGTTCGTCATAAGAAAGATGTAAGTCCAGATGCATACCCAGATCTTTAGCAACTGGTACTGGCCTAAGAGTTTCACCGAGAAATTTCAGACTAATTGTTGTTGGTAAATTCTGTAACATTGATCGTGTTCCTACCAAGAGGAATTTAGTCTTGTTGGGATTTATTAACAATTGATGTTCCAGGCACCATTTTGCGGTGTTATGCAAATCATTTTCTAATTTAAGGATTGCCTGTTGTATGTCTTCGACTAGAAATGCAAGGTGGAGTTTTGAATCATCAACGTAAGAGTCTAGATCACTTGAGATCGTTATAGCAGGTAGATCGTTGACATAAATTCCAAACAAAAATGGTGACAGAATGGAGACTTGAGGCACTCCATGAGTTAGTGCTATGACTGGAGAAATGGTTGACCTTATCCGTACATATTGTGTTCTGCCCGATAAATAACTTTCAAACCATTTGATTGCTGGTGGTGACGCTCCTACGCATTTTAACTTATTCAGGAGGATCTTGTGATTGATGCTGTCATAAGCTTTAGACAAGTCTAATAAAACAAGAGCTGTTGCATGTTTGTTGTCCATTGCTTCCAACATCTTATCCGTAATAAAAATGTTTAAAGTTTCTGTTGAGTGGTGTTTCCTATTTCCATTTTGATGTGGTGATAAGCGTTGGTTTCCTGTTATATATGACCCAAATTGATCAAGTACAACTCTTTCACAGACCTTTGATAAAACCTCTAAAAGGGAGAGGGGTCGATTGTTGGACGGAGTCTCATGATCGCCATCTTTATGCAAAGGTATCACCTCCGCTAGTTTCCATAAGTCAGGAAACACACCTGACTGAAAGGAACAGTTAATTATGTTCGTGAGAGGTCCCAAGATGACGGGTAAACAATCTTTGACGACACCCATGCTTAACTTGTCAGGCCCCGGTGATTTGTTTCTAGGCATATCTGTAATAATTCGTCGAATTTTTGAACAAGTAACAGGTTCAAAATTAAACTGTTCTTCCATAGGATAGGATACATCGTTCAACCGGGGGTCAGATAGCACAATATTATTTTTGTTTGCTAGGTCTAAAGCTGCGGTGGCAGTGATTTTACCGACTGAAGTAAAATATTTGTTAAAGTCTGCAACAACAATCTTGAGTTCTTTCGTATAAAAGTGTTTTTCCTTCTCTTTCACAGGTATCGAATTGTTTATTATTTTCCAAAGTGAACCTGGATTGTTCTTGTTAGCTTTAACTTCATCGGATAAATGATTTATTGATGACTCCTTCAGTATAACTTTAACTTTATTACGAGATTCTCTGTACTTTTCCCAATCCCTCTTACAACGTGATTTTAAAAATCTCTGATGTAATTTGTCTCGAGTTGTCATAAGTTCTTTCGTGTCTGGCGTAACGAATGTGTTAGTACGGCTCCTAATTTTGATTGTTTTAATTGGTGCGTGGAGGTTTAATGTTGATTGAATCGTTTTCCTTAAGTGATTTAGTTTTTGCGTTTACATCTGCTTCGGTAAATATCGATAACAAACAATCAGATTTCGTAGCCAGATCAGTGGAAAATACTGTAGGATCATAATTTCTGTAACTTCTCACCGTGATATACGTAGGGGGTATCTTTGGGACCTTCAGTTTCGTTATTACATAAATTGGAAAATGATCGCTGATTGAGGAATGTAAAACTCCACTTTCGAGGATTGCGGCTTCTGTAGAAACTAATATAATATCAATAAGCGATTGCGACGTGTCTGTAATCCTTGTTGGATCCTTTATTATTTGCTTGAGATTTACATCATCACAAAGTTCTGTAATAACTCTTTTTTCAGGGCTCTCTTTCAATAAGTTACAGTTCAAATCACCAAGAATAAAAATTGGTTTGTTCATAGTGAGTGCCTGTATATAATTTGGTCTGAGATCGTCCTGAATACAATTAAGTGGTCTATAGGTCACGCATATTATTATTGTCTTCATCTTCTTATTTTGAAGCTTAATCCAGAGTTGTTGGAAGTTTGACTCTGATGTTTGTGTCAAGTCGTTTAATATAGTTGCTTTCATAGTTTTTTTGACATATGCACAGACTCCACCGCCTTTTTTATGTAGTCTATCAAGTCTGTAACATTTATAATCATCAATTGCGATTTCTCCATTTGTAACTGTACTATTTAACCATGTTTCGGACATTGTAAGGACATCTATTTCGTGTAATTTTATCAGCTCCTTAGTTTCCATAAAATGCGACGTGTTTCTCAAAGATCTTATATTCAGGTGGGCAATCTTGAGTTTATGGGAAACTTTATCTGCATGGGGTCTAGTTTGAGCAGGCTGGGGGTTTAAATTAATACTAGTTTGAATAGGAATTTGAATAAGGTTATAATTATGAGCTCGCCTTCCGTTAAAATTTTGCACTGCTACATCTAATAATGAAACCGGTAAAATAGCATTTTGTCTCTCGTCAATTTCTGTGACAGACGAGGTTTCGGTTTCCGGATACGTGCTTTGCGAAAAAATTCCTCATTACTTTCTTTCGAGTAGGTAGTATTCAACAATTCATAATGAGACCCCGATGCCCTACAATTAGCTCGATGATCGTTATGGGCAAAACGACTAACATATTTTCTCCGAGCTTGGAAAGATTCCCCTCGATTTGATCTAAAAGGACTTCTATCGGTGATACGGACTGGAATATAATTGGTGTGGTCGTTGCCAGGGTTCTTTTGTTGAGGTTTAGTAGTTTCTCTGTTTGGGTTCTTATGATTTTACAATATATCGGTTGTATTAATTATATGTAGATCGTCATGTTGTTTATCACCATAATTGGAGGGTTGATTCCCATTTACTCCCTCCTCGAGGATTAATTTCTCAGCCGTGTTTTTATACGTAGCATTGTTATTTAAAGTTTTGTCATTTGGTGGTGTAAATGGTTCATTGATCTTTTGATTGTTATTTAGGAGATCATTATTCCACCCTATATTAACAATGGGGCTTTGTACATTGCAATCAACATCATTATCCGAGGTCATCGGCATGACCTCGCTTTTATGAATTATTTCAGCTGTTTTGTTGTTTGTACATCCTCCAGATATAGATTTAAATAGGGCTGTTTTTAAGAAATCTCCTTCTTTTTGGACATCAGTCAGTTTTTGCTGCAGGGATTCGATCATGCTCAATTGTCTCTCAATTTGCCCATTTTTTTCATCTAAAATACCAGAATATTTACTAGCCGCCGATTCTTCAACGCCGGTTTGGGATCTAAAGTTTTCAAGCTCTGAAATTTTCCCGTGTACAAATTCAAGCTTTCGCTGCATTATAACAATGTCGAGCTTCACACCGTCAAGCTCAACTCCATTGTCAAAACATTGGCAATCATGGGCATAAGAATTTGACAAAGAAGCATCTATCAGTTGTGATGCATCACTTACTTTGGCTGAATCAGCTGTGAAGTCCATAGTTGGTGATGCATTATTTGACTCCATTATGTTAGAACGATCGCTGAACGACTTCAACATGTTAATCAACGCTTCTTTGCATTTCTCTGCACCTTTACCTCGCAGCAACATAGATCCTTGCTTTCCGTAATACCACATTATGGTCAGGTCGGCATTATCAGTGACAAATTTCTTTATTCGCCCTCCAGGCGGAGACCATTTGCCAGTAAGACCAACGGTTTCAGTAAAAATCTTGAGAGATTCGTAGTCATCAACCCAAAATAAGCTTTCATTATCTAATATTAACTGTTTACATTCGATAAAAGGCTTTTTGCTTCTAAATTAAAGTTTAACTTGCAATAATAATCGTTGTAATCAGAGCACGATGAAGCTTGACGTGTAGCCATGATTGACCCATCCGTGCCGTCCAAGTGAGATTTGACGAGAGGGTAACTCCTAGGTGTTTATGATTACGAACTACTTCAATTACTTCATTGTCAAAAAATAGGGGTCGATGATACGACCTTAGTCGCTTGGTTGAGAAAATAGTTGTTTTAGTTGCCTGGATTGATGGTTACAAGCCAATCATTTGTCCACGATTTGATACGTTCAAGATCATTATTTAATCTATCTACCTTAAGACAAGAATCATCTACTACTTCTAAAAGGGAAGTGCCATCAGCGTGTAAAAAACTATCACTCTGGAGGTCATGATCACGAGTTTTGTCATTAATATAGACCAAAAACAACAAGGGACCCAAAACAGAACACTGAGGGACGCCTGCTTCAATTTCTTTCCAGTCTATTAAAACACGTTGTTTTCTTTTAATTAAATAATTTCTAATCCACCAAAGAAGTGGGTCCCTCACTCCAAGACACTCAAGCTTAAAAATGAGTCCTTTATGCCAGACTTTATCAAATGCTTTACGGATATTCAGAAAAATCATTCGCACTCCCTTACCAAGCTCTAAGGCCTGGTAAACTTTATGAACTACGAAAACAAGTTGATTAAGTGTAGAATCACATGGCCGAAAACCGGACTGAAAAGCGTTTAAAAAGTTAATTTCAATTAAGAAATTATAAAGTCTGATAAAAGCTAAAATTATAAAAGTTTTGATAAAGATGGCAGCAGAGAAACCGGGCGATAATTAACTTTTGATTGAGGATCGTCTTTTTTAAATATAGGTAAAACATTTGCTAATTTCCACATTAGCCGAAAAACCCCAATTGACAAAGAGACATTTAAAAATCGAGAATATTGCATCTGTTGTTGTATTGCTGCAATAGCAACTTGTGGTTTACAAATGGACTCAAATATTTTATAGTGAAAATCTATTTTTCGGGCAACCTCGTTCTTCGTCAGGAAAAATAGTGCCTGCTCTCTGCCCCCTCTACCACCCTCCGGCCCCCTCCACCATTTTATTATAGAAACGCTAGTCAATTACCTCCACGTCCACAATTTCAATGAGATCAGCAGAGAATACCTCGAATTCTGTAACATTTATGAGCATCTTAACACTCTATTAGAAAGAGACGATATAAGATATATAGTGTCCAACCGAATCAATTTTACAACATTCTATCGTGTTCGTCCATAATTTTTTGTCTTATCTTGCGCTATGACGTGAAATTGTACGATATGCATTATATCACACTCCACATTTGGTCAGCCAATTAGCCAATCAAAAATCATGGATTAGTGTAAATAGATAGTAAATCAGTTTTGATCAAGGCTTGAGACTGAAAAAAATTTGAATTAGTCCTAGAACTGGATCAAATATAGGCCTACTTCACCAGTGATTCTGTGCAATCATGTAATCAAAATATAGTAATATGATTGGCAAATTTGCTCATAAAATATTAACAAATATAAAATTGAAATATAGTATATGATTATATACCTCTGTCATTTCTTCAACAGCTGCGAGCTTTATTGGTGTGTCTCCAAAATTGTCTATTCTATTAGTAGCCTCATCATCTTTACATAACTATTAGTGTAAAGACATAAAAATTAAATAAATTTCCATGATCTCCGAATCTAGCTTACCACATTATAACAAATTCTATTTAACCATGGTTGAATGCAAATGACTATCATTATGATATAGAACGTCCATTATTAACTTACTAAGAATACCTTTAAAACTTTATACAATAAGTCAAATTTATAAATTGATATCGCATTACTTGTGTGGTAAGATGACACTAATATGGATTATCCTATTTGCTTTTGACTTTCTTGTTCAGCAAATTATAATGCAATCTTCACTTTAAAACTAAATTTTCTCGTCCTATTCCTGTAGTTTGCAATTTTTGAGGTATTGAAGGGCAAATCACGACGAAAAGTTTGCATAAGCCCGAAAAGTCTGTAATATGTCCCAAAAAATGCATGTAAATATACTTGACAATTCTTAAAATTCATAAAAAAGATACACTTAAAAGCTAGAATATACGACTGAATAGAACGAAAATCCTAAAAATTTGAAAGAGTTTTGACGGAACGATATTCTGTCTCATACTTACGTTATCTACTTCATGGAATTTTATTCTGAAGTAAAGTATGGATTCCGACAACTGCTCTGATACGAGTATTTTTTGTGCATTTTTTATGAACGTATTCGGAAGGAAAACGTATATAATTGCGTTTTGCTAAATAGCAGAACTGCAGAACGCTGAAAATAATAAGAAAATATTATCTATTTTGTACGAAATGTCCGGAAAATTCTGATCAAATTCCCGGACTTTCGAAAGCCCAATATTCTCGTATACTTTTTAGGAGTGATTTGCCCCTCCGTACTAATTTTGACTCTAGCTTCGAGTTATTCTTTGGTCTCCTGTATTTCCTACCGTTATATACTGGACCAGAAGAAAATGGAGCACATTTGGATTCTTCACAGCATAGTGGAAAACATTCCTGCCATCTTTGTCACAAATTTTAAAGATATTTTCATCAGGTCTAATCTTGAGGATAAGCTGCACGATTTCTTCTTGATTTGCTTCGGCCGCCCTGAAAAAATTAACAAGATCTAACATAACAACCTATGGGTTCTAAATATACCACACTCGCGTTGCTATGGCAACAACAGCGTATGAACTACATTAGTCACATCCTATAAATGGGAAAAACAAAATTTCTTGAACTTCCTTCGGCGAATTTGGAACACTAAGCGGATTATATAAAAAAGCAAAGATGGGTTGTAGGATACGTTTTTTAGATATTTGCAAATTACTGTTCTGAGAAAACTTATCTTGCGACTTGTAAGTTCACTATACAAAAATTTTAAAAATTCACCGAAGGAAATTCAAATTAAAGCCATTAAGCCGCGCACAAAACTTACGCGGCCAAAGAGAATTTTATTTCGACAACATCGGTATCTGCGCATGTCCGTGTCTCTCGCTTGATGGTCTCGCGCGCTCATCACTTCTTCCAGTCACTCGCTGGCTGTAAGACAGGCTGTTTTTTCGAAATGGTGTACAATTGCGAGCAAAATTCTCTTCCTTTCGTTACCCTTGGCTTGTTGGACCCAATATTGTTTGTTGGTGGTCTTTTTTCTGGTCTGGTTTGTCGGTGGTTTACGCATTGAATTAATCCAACGTCTCTTTAATTTGTTTTTATTGTTAAATCGGTATGAAAACTTTTCAAAACTTTCAAACAATTCCAAGACAACTCGTAAGTCGTAACTGTGTGTACTGTAGTTGCATACCGTAATTTTTAAGCTTTTGATTGCTTTAAAGAATTATATTACTTTGACAGTACTAGACTGCCAAAGTCGACGATTTTGGACATTATAAAAGATAATACTGAACGTAAATACGTAAAAAGCATACTAAAAGAAAGCTTAGAAACTTGTTAACAACATACGTACTGTTTCAATTTCAAAGATTTACGATTATAATGAAACAGTTGTGGTTTCTTTCCAGAAAAGTCTTTACCGGGTCACGAAGATTCCACGCGTGAGACGCGAGGATGACGTCTGACCTATATATAGATCGTGTTTCAAATTGTACTAACTGTAGGGAGCCACCTTAAACCACTTCATGCATGTGTACTTCTTCTTACCTCATAAGAGGTGTAGCAATTTTTTCTTCTCTTTCTTCAAGAATACCAGGATCTTGTTCCAAACAGGTTTTCGCAAGATGTGTACATCCTACTGCACAAACATTGCAAACAAACGATCCCCATTCCTTGGTCATTCTTTTCTCTTGTTTTAGAAAATCTGGCCACCAATTCTGTTCCATAATAAGATTCAGTACTCCTAGTTTGCCACTTTGAGAGGCTGGATAAAGGATTGAATGACCATTTCCATCTATATTTTTCATGATTTCCAGAAGTTCAGAGCGTTCTTGGGATTCAGAATCTAGATGAATAAAGGCAAGTGACAAAATATCCCTAACGAATTACCGATACCTAATGTTTTCCGGATAGGCAACCTCTATCTGGGACAACATTCGAGAACTTTAATTTTATGCAAGTAAAGAAAAAAAATGCGAAGCTAAGAAATTGACCTTTGTAATCCTTTTAAACAGCCTTTCAAAGCTTACAACTTATCAATTGAAAGTGCAATACTAACGTTTTAGGGACCACAAATATCGAACATTTTTCAGATACTTGATAGTTGTGGATTCCCCTCCCGGGTACGTTTATGCTGGCTTCGCCACTGATATGTACATGCACATATAAAAGAGTATAGACACTTACATGTTTTCAGGATTTCTCTTATAACATCGGCATGGTCGTTTAGGGCTGCGACATGAATAGGCGTTTCATCATGTCGATTTCTTTTGTTTACGTCGGGTTTTGTAGGAAGCAGCAGTTTAACTACTTCAATATTGTTACATTTTATTGCCAGGAGAAGTGGTGTTGATCCATGACTATCCTGAACGTCTGAAAAATCAGCGAGGAACTTCGGTCGCTTTTCTAAAACCTCCATTGCTTCTATTGACTTTGGTTTGCTTGCAAGGACGTGTAGTGCTGTCTCTCTCGGACGCTCATCCAATGGCAAGAAAGAGAGAAAATCGTGTCGGTGAAAAAGTTTGACATCCATAGAAATTGGACTCTCTTCGTATATCTCACAAAGTATGTCCAAGCAGTTTAAACTGTCTTCGTCGACTGCTTCGAATATACGACGCTGAATTTCCCTGCTAGGCAACGGTGAACCTTGAAAAATATGTTTGATAAAGTTGATTAAAAGAACGTTCTCCCTTACGCGAAACGATAGCCTTTAATCTAAGAAAATAAGTAGTAATATACGTACCGTTCGACTCCCTTTTGTGTGAGGCAGCGTGAGGTGGTATGAGACGACGTGGGGTGGCGCACTTATTATTAGCGTAATATGGGTTGCCGCATCATTATTAACATAAATATCATTAATTATACAACTCGGTCCCACTCCTTTAAGACCTCTCAACCATCATTAATATGCAATAACGTCACGGCACCAGACTAAGTGATTTTGCTGAGCTCAGTATATTTTGTGTGTAAAAATATCGCATGGATTTATAAACTCCTTAAATTTCCTATCTGGTGAAGTGTTTCCTTTTTTAGACAACCAATATAGCGACGCTTAACCTAATAAGTTTACAAAGTTTCATGATCAAGTGTTTATGTAGTGAAATCTATACAGGCGATATGTTGATGCATTGGTTGCAAGTGTAAACTATCACTCGTGAAAAACACAAAAGTTTAATTAATTAGGGGATTAAGTCAAAGGACTTGTTTGGGCGAAATAACCGTTTAATGCTCACTTAGCATTTTCATCACAATAGCTCAGCGTCCGTATAAATTACGAAAGCTTTATGTTTCAAACACAGTACATTTCTACAACGATCATAACAACATCTCTCTAGCGACATTGCTTTGGATTTCGCTCGTTAAGAAATACACTTTATACAGTGGCTCACGAGTATCAGGAGAACATTTGGTAAGTTGATTTTGACATTCGGTTTGATATAGTTGGATTTTTGTTAATACAATTTCTACTCTATAGGAGAGATCAATTTATGGCTGACCTAGAGGACGAGGAGGTCAACCGCCAGATTTGTTCGTTGACTGTTGATGAAATGTTTGATTCTTGGTCGCCAGAAACCCAACAGCAAGTGCTAGACGAATGAAATGATTGGCAAGACGATGTCGAAACAACCGCGGAAAAACCTGGGCTGTGCTGTGTAGAATGTGATAAAGTTTTCACACGTTCAGCCGACTTGAAGCGTCATTTCTCAACAATGGATTGCCTACATGGAAAGCCTGACTCATCATCGACAAAACAGATATTCAATTTGTTAGAAGAAATATATGCGAATGCAGTGTATTCTGAAGCGCAATAACTTTGCGAGGAATTATGCTGTGGATGTAAAATTTATCACCCAAGTCGAAGGGATAGTAACACGACTGCCTTATGATGGACCAGTATGAGAGATGGCAAATGTATGGTTTACAAGCGATTGAAAGAGTGAAAAAAAAGTGCGTGGTTTGGTATGAATTCGCTGAGGTCACGAGAGTACTAAAACTGAAGGTTGAAAGATATGTGTTCGAACATTTGCGACAATTGGGGAAAGATCGAGATTCCGCGTTTGTATATTCGTTAATGGAGTTACATGAAAGCGCTAACAACCACGAGCTACAGTGTATCTTAAACTATTTATGTCATGGGAGACGGGAGTTTTACGAAGAGGAACCGCTAGAGTCTGTTACCGAGACTATATTTTCTTTACCATCTATTTTGATATATACTGTGAAGGGGACAGGCAAACAATTCAAGAGTCATGAGACGAATCATAAGAAAGTTAATCAGAATATTTGGAGAAAAACTTGTAGAAGAAGTTAGTGAGCAGTCGTAGTTTTTATTTTGTCTTAGAACTAAATGTATGATTTTAAATAAATGTTCTCCAACTTTGCCAACAAATGTTCGCCAATGGGACTTTTAAAACTCAACGCCATACCATTCGGCCACACATAAAAGCATAGCAACAAACAAAAAACTAACACAATTTTATGTCTTGCTAATTATATAGGCTGTAATTATGATTATCTAGCTAAACAGATTTATTGCTTAAAAAGACGCTTAAAATTTATTTTACAACGTTAGTAAGGTTTACAATTACGTTTGTAACTTCATGGACAGTTCTGTGTTGCTAGCACTGTTTTCATCTTTGTTTTGGATTTTACTATTTTAGTCGAGGATTTTAATATAGTTTCTTTTTCTGGTCTATTCCTGACAGATTTTCCACATTGCACTGTTGGAAAGTTATTAAAGTTGCAGCCATTTCCTCTTGTCGCTAGCTTTATTAGTCTTTCCAGAGTTTATCCACATTTAAATCTTTATCGCTTGCGATTGCTGATTCGTACACAAATCCCAATTTTACTCCATTTTAACCATTTAGCACGTTCGTCGATATCCATACAGTGGACCTGATCGAGATGATAGGACACAGGACAGTTTCTCCTTGTACGATCCAGACTGATCTAGCTCTTTACTCGATCAATGTTTCTGTGTATTTGAAGTTATTCCAAAAGTAATAGTTTTTTTATATGACCAGAAGGAAAAGGCCCGATTTGAACCGCTTAGGCATTATCAGGACCGATTTGACTCACAGCTAATCAATTAATGTTCTATTTCATGAACAACGTAACATTTTTTAATCATGATGACCCGAACGAACAGACCCGATTTGATCCCATTAGCCATTATCAGGTCCGATGCTTGGTCGGGCATACTTCGCGTGGGCAAGCCCAAACCCGAATAAACATTTTGTGGCTCTGTCTACTCTTTTGGCCAAACAGATATCTTTCTCCTATTTTTGCTACCTCACTGACTTAATTTTACAAAGTACACGATCTCCTCTCTAACTTTATCCTTCTCTTTCTAACTCTAATCCCCTCTCTCACCCTAAACCTCACTCTAACCCTTTCTCTAATCCCCTCCCTATCCCTAACCCTCCCTTTAACTCTCTCTCTAACTCTAATCCATTCTTTAACCGTAACACTCACTCTAACCCTCTTGCTAACCTAGCCCTAGCCCAAACACTCTCTCTCGGACCGTCACTCTAACTCGAACCCTCACTCTAACCCTAACCCCCACTCTAACTATAGCCTAACCCTAACCTTAACAGTAACACTAAGTATAGCTCTATCGAAAAGGTCAAGCTGAGGACTTGATCTTTAAGTAGAGCTAGACTTACGCCCGTATTCTAAAAGCTCACTCACACTCACACTCAATGAGTGGACGCTTATTCTCAATTAGTGCAACTCACCACTCAATGAGTGTCCACTCACACTCACTGAGTATAATGCTACACTCACACTCCAACTATTCAAAGACACCACTCACACTGAAGTGAAGGTCAGATTTTGAGTGAAGTGTGAGTGAGAGGTATACGTCCCTTGACCTGCACTCACAATTTTTTACTGCATGTAAATATGGCCGAAAGATGGCTAAATAGACTGAATGCTGTTGATAATATGATATTCAATAACAGAAATAGACGGAGAGAATATAATTTCAATGTAGAGCAGTACGACGACGAACAATTTAGGAGCAGATATAGGTTAACAAAGGATGCCTTTCAGGAGTTCCTGGCCATGATCAGAGCAGATATACAGGCACATAACGACAGGGGACGACCGATTCCCGCTGATATCCAACTGCTGATAACTCTCCGATTTTATGCTACTGGTACGTTTCAGTTAGCATGTGGAGACTTATGTGAAATATCGCAGCCATCAGCAAGTCGCATTATAAAACGAGTGTCGGAAGCTATTGCTCGACTAAAGAATAATTACATAAAATTTCCAGATGAGAATATGATACAACAAAGCAAGCTTAATTTCTGGCGCATTTGTGGATTTCCCAATGTGGTTGGGGCAATAGACTGTAGCCACGTTAAAATCTCATCTCCAGGGGCCAGAATGCAGAGCTATATCGGAATAGAAAGGGTATTTTTCCATCAATGTCCAAGTTGTTTGCGGCGCAAATTTGGAAATTGTAAACATTGTCGCACGTTGGCCAGGAAGCGTACACGATGCAAGAATTTTTGACAACAGTCGCTTATGTGCAAAATTTGAACGTGGCGACATCGATGGCGTTTTACTGGGCGACAGTGGGTATCCATGTCGGCCTTATCTCATGACACCACTGTTGAATCCCCGAACACGGCCAGAACGAAGCTATAATGTGTCTCAAATACGAACCAGAAATACGGTCGAAAGAACATTTGGAGTATTAAAGAGATTATTTCCATGCTTGTCTATGTGTCTGCGTACAAAACTGGAAACGACACTGACTATTATTGTTGCGACAGCTATTTTGTACAATTTTTACGAAAGAGAAATGATCCGTTTGATGAACCTGATTATATTCCGGAGGAAGGTGACGACATGCCAGATGTTGAAGGCAATGAAGGACGATTGGGTGTTGCTGTGCGCCGCCTTGATAATACAACATTTCACGTAAACCACTGGTCTAATATAGTTGATAAAGGTTTCAAAACAATATTTCCAGTACACTGTATATTCTACTGTGTATGTTTGACAAATTGAGTTGTCACGTATTATCTACCACACCTACATTATTATGTAATTAGATTTTCGTAATATTATGCCGTTATGTGTTTAACATCATTCATTACAAGTATTATTGTGTGTTCATCCTAGAACGGGTGAATGGTTTCTGTGGTTGTTCTGCAGCGAGGTTTATGTTTTTACTCATTGAATTCCAATACTCCCACTCGGCGTCAAGCACTTCTACCTTTCTTTTGTGTTCAGTCAGCAATTGTTTTTTTTTAATAGCCAACAATTCCATCTCCGCCTCATGTTGCTTTTCTTGCATGCTCAAACAACGCTCTTGAGCCGCAGACATTCCTTTCCTTGTGGTCGATGGTAACGACAATGCACCCTCGACAACAGTCGACGGGTCTAGCTGCTGATTTGGAGTTAATGTAGAAGTTGTAATTTGCTGAATGTCGTTTTCATCGTTTTCTATTAAATTAATGAGAAATGAAATACGACATGCACTAAGACACTATTGTGTATTCTTTTATAATATTAACCTTTAACAACTCTTTCGTGATTCAGAGCATATCCTTACCTGATTCGAAGTTATCGTCGTCAAACGGGTTTTGTAGGCTGTCTATTTGAGCAGGAATTATTGAAGCAATAGCCGATGATTGTTCGTCTCCTGGTGATGTGGGTACACCACCACCAGTTAATTTAGCGGCTCGTTTTGCTTTAGCAAGGACCTTTTTGGCACGGGCTTTCAAATTTTCCCAACATTTCTTAAGTTGTCTAGCATCCCGTTTAGTTACACCGGACTGCGAATTGAATTCGTGCGATAACGTTTCCCACAACGCGTTTTTCTGCGATATTGTCCTGAAATCATTTCTTTTACATTCCAGGACAGCCTTGTGCTTTGCTACTAACTCTGTCAGTAGTGACTTTTCTAGTTGAGAAAGGTACTGCCTGTTTTGTGACATCTTGCACGTTGTCTTTGGAACTTCTCAGCCAAGACAGATCACACTCTTATTAACATGCACTTATGATTGTTCACAATACTGCACTCCAGTCAGTCACACTTGAGTACGCTCTTTGAATGCAAATTAACCACTTTGCTTAACAAATGAGTGCGCCCTCTCAACGAAAACAGTTACACTCAAACTCCAATCAAACTCGCACTTCAACCCCACTTCAGTGCTTCTCACTGAAATGCCACTCAAGTGTGAGTGTGAGTACGCTTTTAGAATACGGGCGTTAGTCTTAGTGTTAAAATTAGGTTAGAGAGAGGGTAAGAGTTCCAAAATATAATTCTCTGTGCTACTTTCAAACTTAGAAGTTTGTAACTCCGAAACTTAGAAGGGCCACAAAATGTCGACTCGGGTTTGTGCTTGCCCACGCGAAGAATTCGTGGTTTTAACATAAGACGCAAAAGGAATATTATACTGTACGAGATCACAACTCATCATCAGAATCTGACTCAGACCACAGTGTAGAGCTGAGATGGGCAGAAAAAGAAAGCACATAGAGTCTGATGATAGTACGTCAGATAATACTGACAATGAAGTGAAAACTGATGCTACGTCAATTTGAAGAGTTTAGCTAATACTGACAGCGAAGTAGATGGTGAATATGAAAGCGATCCTTGGGCACCTTTAAAAGAGGAAGTATCAAGAATTCAAAGAGCTAACGCGGAACTTTACTGCAGATGGTCTTGACGAAGAAGCTAAAAGTAAGGCGTACTTACTTATCCTACCAATACTTCGTGAAGACTGGCAGAATATTTATCTGGAACGTCTCTTATGGGTAAGAGACCTTAAATGAGACCCGATACACAAAACGATTATGGAAACAAAGATAACTTTGACCAACAGAAGCGTTGGAGGCTACTATTAATAAAAGAAAATTTATAAAAAAATATTTCAAAGACCAGCGTTATCCTGATGCACACGAAAATAGTGACAATGACAATAGTCTGTTTGTGGTTGTCTTGCCAACGTTTTAAATGAACTACCTATACTGAAAACTCTTAGAAGAGATTATATTTACTTGCAAGTTTTAAATCGAAATAAATTTGTTTTCCAAAATGTAATTATCTGTGTTTACTTTCAAACTTAGAAGTTCGTAACTTCCAAACTTAGAAGGGCCGCAAAATGTCGATTCGGGTTTGGGCTTGCTCACGTGAAGTATGCCCAACCAAGCATTTGGACATCGGGCCTGATCGAGTCAAATCGAGCCCGATAATGCCTAAGCAGGTCAAATCGGGCCTTTTCATTCGGGTGATATAAAAAATTCTTACTTTTAGAATAACTTCAAATACATTGATCGAGTAAAGAGCTAGATTAGCATCAGTCGTACAAGGAGGAACTGTCCTGTGTTCGGCTTCAACAAACTTTAATAACGTTGCAAGAGTGCAATGTGGAAAATCTGTTAGAAATAGACCACCAAAGAAACAATATTAAAATTCTTTACTAAAATAGTAAAATCCAAAACAAAGAAACGAAAGCGGGCTAGCAACAAAGAACTGTCCAAGAACTGTCAAACGTAACTTGTCTTGTAGACCTTAACGTTAACGTTGTAAAATAAATTTTAAGCAGTAAATGTGTTTAAAAATTAATTCTGTGTATACAGGGTGTCCCAAAAAAAAGTGACACTATAGAAATTATCCTATTGTTATAATTTGAATGCCTGAGCACTATGCTAAACCCACAAGTGCATAAACTTCTGCTTCTGGAATTTAAAATAACTCCTATTACCATAAAATCAAATTACATGTAAATCATACGACCAGTTGGAGTAACAATAATGGTTCAAATTTGACTACAGAGCAACGAGTATTTGTTGTAACACAATAAACACTAATACCGAATGTAACCGCAGTGCAATAATCGAGGAATTCAACGCTTTACGGCAGCAGCCTGAAATGATTCGAAATGTGATGCGCGGAATGCACAGGCGAACCATTCTTTGTGTCGAAAGAAATGGGGGACATGTTGAAGGGCACGGCCCATAGCTTAAACATTAATTTAATCAATTGTTGTTACGTCTAAATAAAAAGCAAACCGTTTATTAGTGTAATACTGCTGAGTATTGAGACAATACTGCTCAACACGGCTCAATACTGCAAAGCTATCGCCTTACAATGTCATACGAATACGCATGCGTAGAAGTGCTAATCGCGACAAATAAAATGGCGGCGAGTAGTGATTTGGTGGCTGAAGCAATGTTGGAAGACAAGATAGCTGATATTTGGCCCGACTATCCTTGTCTATACGACGTAAGGTGTCCTGAATTTAAAAATCGAGATATGCGCGATAAATCTATGCACGAAATGGCTGGAAAACTTGGAAAAACAGATGTATCGCGCATATCTCGATTTTTAAATTCAGGACACCTTACATCGTATAGACAAGGATAGTCCGGCCAAATATCAGCTATCTTGTCTTCCAACATTGCTTCAGCCACCAAATCACTACTCGCCGCCATTTTATTTGTCGCGATTAGCACTTCTACGCATGTGTATTCGTATGACATTGTAAGGCGATAGCTTTGCACGCGCGCACACTTGGAGGAAATGTTCACTCGTGCACAAAATTGTTCAACATGTTGAATATCAGGTGCCGATGGCACGCGTGAACAATAGCGCTCAAAACGCCACCGCACACTGGGGGAACTTGCTTACGCCAACAGTCACGAGTGCAACTTTGCTAAGCTGATAGCTCTAGTGTGCGGCGGGGCGAATTTTTTTTCCGTAAGCAATCGAAAGCATCCCAAGCAAACGAAAGCATCCCGCCTGCATAATTAATACGTCATTGTTACGACCCGCGAACAGGCTTTCAATCCGCATGATTTGTACTACAAATTTAAAGTTCTTATAAATATAAACAAACCCCAACCCCAATATTAACCCCTTTCCTAACCCTAACCAGTCTTAGAAAGTCAAATTTATCGAGAGAAAAAACTTAAAAAACTTAACAAAAAAAATTAAGAAAAAGTGTTAAATACTTGCCACTTTACGGAGAATAAAGAATATGACACCATTGAATATTAAGAAAAATCTGGCCCAAAGTTTGGTACTTTCAAACTTAAATTTTAACGATTCCGTGACATATCCCCTTCCTACTTTTCTTCAAAAGAAAGCGCAACGTGTCCAAAATGCCGCCGCCAGTTTCATTTTTAACCGCTTTTGCTCCGAGAAGGATGTTCTTAAACTCGGCTGGCTTCCTACACTAGAGAACACACAATACAGCGTTCTAAAACAAGCACACAAAGCCCTCTATAGCGAATCGTGGCCAGATTACCTGCAGATTCTTAGGCACAACCCTGGCAGAGAACTACGCTCGAGCCGAGCACCATACTTCTTTCCAAGACAGTGCGGCAAACTTATTTAATGCGATGTCAGCGGAAATAAGAAAATGTCAGGATTTTAATATTTTTAAAAACGAATGTTTCACAATATTGCGTGCTAGAGCTGAAGAACGAATTGCTCTGAAGTAGTGATATAAGTCCGCTGTTGTGAAATATACACTTTATAAATATTTTTATATATTTTGAACCTTTTAATGCATGCTTAAGATTCTAACATAACTAAATATGTATATTATTTATTTTAGCTATACTAACATCATAGTCCCTATAACACAGTGTCTGGAAACGCATCTAAAGCTTTTGTTCTATGTTTTTGTTCATGTCTGTGCACCTTCACGCTCTGTAAACACATTGTTCTCTCAGCATAATGAAGGAAGCAGCCAATAAAATCCCTGCAGCTGAATATTAATATTTGTAAAACAAAGAAAACGTGCACTCTCAGTATACCCTCAACATGAACCCACGGACAAGGCTAAAAACTTTCAAGTTTGCCGCGTTTCCAGACACTGTATTATAGGGACCATGATCAAAATCAAAATAGATGGTAAAGAAAATAAAGTCTCGGTAACAGACTCTAGCGGTTCCTCTTCGTAAAACTCCCGTTTCCTTTGACACAAATAGTTTAAGACACACTGTAGCTCGTGGTTGTCAGCGCTCTCATGTAACTCCATTAACGAATAGACAAACGTGTAATCTGGATCTGTCTCCAATTGTCGCAAATGTACGAACACACATCTTTCAACTTTCAGTTTTTGTACTCTCGTGACCTCAGCGAATTCATAATAAACCAAGGACTTCTCTCCCACTCTTTCAATCGCTTGTAAACCATACATTTGCCATCTCTCATACTGGTCTATTATAATGCAGTCGAGTTGTCTTTGACTTGGGTGATCAATTTTCATCCACAGCATCATTATTCGCAAAGTTTTTGCACTTCAGAATCCACTGCATTCGCATATATTTCTTCTAACAAATTGAATATTTGCTTTGTTATGACGAGTCAGGCTTTTCATGTAGGCACTCCATCGTATAGTAGTTGAGAATTTTTTATTTATTTATTTATTTAGCTTCGCCAACTAGGACAGGGTCACCACAACAGCATATGCCAATTACTGTGGGCCCTTTTACCCAACCCACCCTGTCAACTTTCCCTGTGGGAGGAAACCGGAGTACCCGGAGAAAACCCACGACTTTCGGCAGAGTGTTGACTTTACTCTCATCACTTGAGGACTGGGTTCGAGTCGCATTGAGAAAGTTCTCACTGAGACTTGAACCCGCGACCTTAGAGGTGAAAGGCAAGTGCGCTAACCACTTCGCCACCGAAGCCCCATTGACGCTTCCAGTCGGCTTAACGTTCGACACTATGGAATCAGAGGAATATGTCTACTGTGGTTTATAAATTATTTGCAGGAAAGAACTCAAATTGTCAAATATAAGCAACATAGGTAAACTGAAATGAATGGTACGACTGGAGTCCCACAAAGTACAATTCGCGGACCACTATTATTTCTAATATACATAAATGATATTGAAAACTGCAGTAACATTCTTTCCTTTGTTTTATATGCCGATGATACAAATGCTCTTTATTCAAATTCGTGCTTGAAAACGTTATCTAGTACTATACAAAATGAAATGAATATAGTGGAATGGCTAAATGCCAATAAATTATCGATCAACACATCGAAAACAAAATTTGTCTTTTTTAAATAAAAAAATAAGTCCTTGGATCAAGAAATCACTTTAAAAATAATATATAATATTATTAAACAAGCATCTTATGTAAAGTTCTTGCGTGTAGTAATTGATGAAGATTTGACATGGAAGAAACACATTTTATTAGCTCAGTTCTGAAAAACATAATTAAGACATTTTACAAACAAAAACACTTTAAAATTGGCATACTATGCATTAGTCTATCCATACCTCACGTACGGAAATCTAGTTTGGAAAAATACGTCCCCAAAAAGGCTTCAGAAGTTATTGAATGCGCAAAATAAATTTGTTCGATTAATTTGTTTTAGATTTAACCATTATTTTTAGATTTGAAAATCTTGAACATTTACAAAATCAGTGATTATCTATGTACTTTATCATGTATCGTCTCAATTATTGTTAAAATTTGCCGTACTTTTATAATGATTGCTTCAAACAAAATAACGAACTAAACAACTATAATACGTGAAATTCTACCAAGTTACACGTGAGCTATAAAAGAACAAAGGAGTATTTAACAAAGGAGTTTCTTTATGAAATTTTCTTGATGACGAAATTAAAAATACAAACTTATTTCTCTTTTAAGAAAAAAGCAAAATCCATTACTTATTGTCTAATTGATGTAACTTATGTGATAAATTTGAAACGAGATCGGAGTTCCATAGCGTCAACACAAGACACAAAAACAATTTAGATATTCCACAGTATAGTTCGGCTTCTGGTCAACGAACATTTAATTTCCGAGCAGTGACTATATGGAACGAGCTTCCAAGAAATATTAAGGTTATCGCGACTCTTGGTCATTTTAAATCGGAATATAAACGTATTTTATAACATGAATTTTTAGATAGTAATGGACTATAATAGATAGTAATGGACTATAATAGATAGTAATGGACTATAATAGATAGTAATGGACTATATACTATAATGAAATTGTGATATCTTGTATTTTATTCAATGTGATTGTAATGGTAGTCTAGCGTTCATAAGTTGTTTTTTATAATATTTAATGATTTTGTAATTAGATACTGAAAAGCCCTTTTGAGAGTATGTAACAATGTATAATAATAATGATAAAAAATAAAGATCTTAGCCTTAGGAACACTAATGACAGTAATGTACTATTTTATAGCTTAATACTTTTTTATCATTCAAATTGTTGTAAGTAGTTTCTGCATGTAAATAATTTCTTCTTTTATAAAGTCTTTTATCACTCGGAATACTAAAACTAGAGCCTTACAATAAAAGTCCAACAGGATTTCCAAAGGTCAATAGCCCATTATACTGCTGTAATTATTTTTTACCACTTGTAAATATTTTGTGGGCAAAAATTAATAATAATAAAAACAGAGCACAGTCCTAGATATACTGTGAAGGGTTAGATCGATTTAAGTCTAAAACTTCTTAGATTGAAACCGATTGAATCCTGCCATTTACTCAGTTCACGAACTTAAACAGCCGTACTGTAGCGGCATCCGCCTTTGTTTTGAAATTTACATTTTGTTAATATTAACTTTATACGAACTGTCAAGAAACGGGCGTGACGACTCGTCAGTTAGCCTGAGACAGACGAATAACGAAAAATATTCGTCTGAGAACATTCGTCACTAATCTTGCCCGGTCTAATTATCATAATTTATCATAAATATTTGCATAATTACGTATCTGAGAAAAACAAAATGGCGTTTGCTATGAGCGACACTATCGAACTATCGAACGACCATGTGATCTTACTTGATCTTCCATGAGGGCTTTCAGTGGAGAAATAACCACTACTATGCTGGTTCCCGTGCTTCTTCGAAAGAGAATATCGGCCATTACGGGTGCAGCTTGAAATATGAGCGATTTCCCATACGATGTATTGAGATTAATGAAAACATCTCGCTTCGAAAGCAATTGAGCAAGGGCCTCTTCCTGTTCTTTATACAAAGAAGGTACTTGAAAAACATTTAATACCTTATTAATTGCACGTTTCCATAAAATATTTCGATCTGTAAATTCCGCCATCTTTTATTTTTGAAATTTATCTAATGAACCAATAAAAACGCACAATACATGCAATTTTAGTGTGACCAATGACAATCTGTTATCTAAATCTCGACTAACGCTCTGACGTCACCAGGCAAGATTAGTGACGAATGTTCTCAGACGAATATTTTTCGTTATTCGTCTGTCTCAGGCTACTCGTCAGTCGTCACACATAAAACTCTTGCGTTGTTATAGCAAAGCGGACGGCAAAGTGCTTATATCTAAAGTTGTTAAATCAGTACATTATCAAGTAGTTTTTGTGTATACGTGTTCCTACACAAACGTAAGTTTTTTATATGTTTTAATAAATGTTTTATAAACTCTTAATGAACATTATATCTAAAATGTTTTTGAGAAATTTTTTTATCCAAGCGATATTTGTATCACAGTTGAAATCACTCATCGGTGTTCTGATGCTCTGTCACATAAAACTAAGGATTATTCAATGATTTTTTAATTACAAATCCTTCAGAATGGTAAAAATTATTTTAAAAAACCTGCCAAATATCTTTGTTTTGTTTTGATCGTCGAATTTGCGTGGGAAAGTCCTCGTACTTGCCACGCGTTTTTGACTCTCGTCCCGCGATCATCTCGTGCATTACTGTAGGGAGCTACCTTAATACAATTTCTACTCTATAGGAGAGATCAATTTATGGCTGAGCTAAAGGACGAGGGGGTCAACCGCCAGCTTTGTTCGTTGGCTGTTGATGAAATGTTTGACTGTTGTTTGCCAGAAACCCAACAGCAAGTGTTAGCCGAATGAAATGATTGGCAAGACGATGTCGAAACAACCGCGGAAAAACCTACGTCAAAATCAAAAGATAAAAACAACATCTGCCACTCGTTTTTGGACGATGAAAGCACATCCGCAAGCTATCATTCACTAGTCAGCGACGCTTTTATAGAAGGGAATTGACCCAATTTTTTACCTTTATATGCGCTTTACTCTTTAGTTTCATCGGTAACATATCTTCAAATCTTGACTACAAATTTTAATTTTGTGGAAATCTCGCAAAAAAATTTTAGCTTTAAAAAAAATAGCTTTCACAATAGTTGCAGAACAACATGCTCTATTTGATATATGCAATAGTGTAAGGGGGGTGTAAGGAGGGTGTGCTTATTATCCTTACTTCCAGCTGAGATCTAAGCTGAATTGCGAAGGACACAGCTCAACGTGACCAAGTCGAAGTTCGCAATAAAAAAAGATAGGTCACCAGATTCGTTTTTAAGATACAGACAATTTTGTGCGGATAATTAGCATGTTAAATGCTGTCGTCATGTTTACATGGCAACACTGACATTGTCGAAATCGAGTTCTAAATATCCATAGCTGTTGAATATTTCTGCCGATTAGAACAGAATGCGCTATCTGCATGGATAGACATTTATTTTAGAGATGTTGGGAAAGTAGGCCCAACTGTAAGGAAAAATCCAAGTATATCAAACCGAATGTCAAAATCAACTTACCAAATGTTCTCCTGATACTCACGAGCCATTGTATAAAGTATATTTTCTTAACGAGCGAAATCCAAAGCAATATTGCCAGAGAGAGATGTTGTTATGATCGTTGTAGAAACGTACTGTGTTTGAAACATAACTCTTTTGTAATTTATACGGCCTCACGCCGCATCAAGCCGCCGCGCGCCGCCTCTCGCCGCCTAACGTCGCCTCACAAAAGGGGATCGACCGGTACCTATATTACTACTAATATACTGTAATCTAACAATATGACTCACAATCGGTATTTATGCCAAGCATGCTCCTTCATATCTGGCGCGTAATGTACTTTCGCCAAATCAGTTTCTAACAACGCTTAATAAACCAGTTGTTTCATTTATGAATGGAGAAGTAGGCGGCCAATATATGTATAATGCATTCATAGCACTATGCTTGTGCATTTTCCAATGATATAAAAGAAAAGATTTCACCTATTGATCACACAAAAAGTGAAAAAATTCCCCACTCCAACCTCTATGAAACAGGTTTCGTGTTTAGTTGATTATAATAATAAAACACGGTAAACTGTAAAATACATTTTTAAAGAGCGAATACAAATACTAATCATTTTTTTAGAAAGCAAAATAACAAATCATATCATAAACTGTTTAATATAAGTTGGAAAATTTACTCGCGACTATTTCTTAAAAGTCATCTAATTCACTAAGGAAGGGCGAAAACCAAAATAAACAACAAGAATCTTTGAAATAGCACAACGGTAAAATTTTACTTCATGTCACCCATAGTCGATGAGTCGACATCTTAAACCTACCACTGGTTATTAATATCTTCATATTTTCAGCATCGTCAAGATATATTGCCTTGGCAATGTTACAGTATCTTTCCACAGTTTTCCCATCCACTTTATCTCGAGATGTGGAGTTCTTTAAAAAGGCTTCTTCTAAAATAATACAAGAGAGAAAAATAATAGCGTTGTAAATACCATACAGATTGAACGCCGTCATGAGATATGCAATCACTAGCCATATACAACACATTTGCTGCTGCGCAATACATACTACCAACTCGAGTCGTATATGAGCTGGTATACGATGAGTAGTTCAAGCAATCAGATTGCAGAATAGCTCTTGCATATACAGTGAATGGATATATTATATATTACAAAAACCAGCATCTTATATAGTCCATTACCACCAATTACAAATGATAATATCTAAATTATTCAAATGAAATCTCTTATATGAGCAATCTGACATAGATAATTATAACACCAGACATGCTTCAAAAAATCTATTTGTACTATCATCATCAATTAATTACGGTAAATTTTCCGTTAAATTAAGAGAAATTACAATTTGGCATAACCTGTCAAATGACATAAGATATTTTTCATATGTGGGTGATGTATGATGGTGCTTTTGCATGAAGGGCCTTGTACACCAGCAGCAGTATCTTGAAGGTCACACGATACTGCACAGGGAGCCAGTGAAGATTAATCAAGACAGGAGTAATATGATCGAATTTAGGGGTCAGGCAGACCATGCGCGTCGCAGCATTGAGAACTCTTTGTAGCCGATCATATTGAAATTGTGGGAGACTATAGAGCAACGACTTACAATAATCCAGATGTGAGGTGACGAAAACATGTACCAAAATATTTGTTGTTTCTTCCGAAAGGAATTTCCTTATCTGTCGAATATTATAGAGGCTGCGGAACGCTTTACTACACACTTTCCCAATGTGAATTTTCATCGACATATGGGAGTCAAACAATGTTCCGAGGTTACGCACCATGTCCACAGATTCGGTCGTAGATTCACCAACTATGATCTTAATGACTTGAATCTTCGACATTTGCTGCTTTGAACCGATGATTATAAACTCAGTCTTGGAATCGTTGATCAAGAGACGGTTTGAAAGCATCCAAGCACGGATATCAGCAACACAGTTTTCGATACTTGTTAGCGCAGCATCCTGAGATAAAGATGTATCTGGTCGAAACGAACGATAAACTTGGGTGTCGTCAGCGTAACTATGTGCATTGGGAAAGTGTTTGTCAATGATCTTAAATAACCCAGCCACGTAGAGTATGAATAGAATGCACAGATAACTGAGAAATCGCCGCCTTCTCTGCAGATTTAGCTACGAACGGCAAATTGCTAATAGGCCTGAACTTTTGAAAGATAAGATCAAGTCCAAACTTCTTTAAGAGAGGTAGTACCAACGCTGTTTTCCAATGATCGCGTACAATTCCTTCACAGAAAGAGAGATTTACAATTGTAGTGATGACTGTAGTCATCACAGCAGAGTTTAACCAGTGATGTAGGAATGGGATCGAATTGGCTGGAAGCATTTGAGGATTCAAGGATGATCCTCCGACCTTCATCCTCCGTAATCGAGGAAAATTTATCCAATTTACCTGAGGCTGGTAAAATAAAACATAAGGTGGATTAACCGAGATATCCTCAATTTTAGATTTGACGAGTTCAATTTTAGTGAGTAGAAGAAATCACCAAACTCATTGGCAAGGATACAAGGGTCTTCGTGATAAAGTAACCCCTTTACTTGACGTTAATTGCTCAGAGAGTTCACAATTCTGAACAATTTCTTCGAATCACCGGCACATTCGTCAATAACGTTGGAATAATACGTTTTCCTGGTTTCATTTACTAAAGGACTATAAACATCACGGAAATTAGGATAGGCATCTTTGTCACATTCGAGCCCTTATTTAAGCATGGTTCTTTCCAGTTTTCTACGCTTAGCTTTCAGTTTTTTAGACTTTCATTGAACCAGGGAACTTTAGGTCGAACAGTCATAACTTTCGATTTTAAAGGGGCATGGTTTTCGAGAATAGAACGTAGAGTCACATCGTAGCATTTTGACATTTCATTTACACTTGACCATGTTACATTAAATAGGTGAACCTTAACTGAGAAGTTAGGACGAGGAATATCCAACAGACATTCAACAAAAGAGTGATCCGACAGAGCAAATGTCGCCAGAGGAGAGGTGATTGTGACATCATTGGTTGATCTAGTAATAATCAAATCGAGCATATGACCCGATGAATGAGTTGGTACATTGACATGTTTGGATGAGTCCAAAAGTATCCAGTAAGTCCGCAAACTTTTTGGCATCCGCATCGTTTGGACAGTCTATATGAAAGTTAAAATCACCTGTAATCAGCAGTACCTAGAGACACATCACGATGTTCTCTAAATACGATGCAAATTCTTCGAAGAACACATTAGATGGAACTGGATGATCTTCCGAGTAAGGGGGTCGATAGATTATCACAACTTTAATAGTTTTCTTGTGCACACAAACATTCCACTCCGAGAATTCAAACGAATTACACTCCCCACAGTCACTTAATTTCACATTCAGTGATTCTCGGCACAAAATCAGCAAGAAGCACTGGCCAAAATTTGCTACAGTAGCCTGACCGTAGCAAACCATAGCATTTGCAGGACTTTGACTAGCTTGCTTCGATTTACCGTAGCAAACCAATCAGAATGCCACATATGAGAATTTTCGCTATGGTCAGATTCAACCCGGCTCAATCTGACCGTAGCGAAAATTTGCATATACGGCATTCTGATTGGTTTGCCACGGTCAATCGAAGTAGGTTGCGACAGTGTAATCCTGATGGTGCGATTTTACATGGAGAGGTTTTCATGAATACCCGCATATAGAGATACCCGCGGTAGAGATAGAAATAGAGATGGTGGTGGGATCGGTTTTTATATTAGAGATACATTGAACTTCCGTGTCTAAATAATACTGATAATACTGAATAATACTGATCGGATCTAAATAATACTGATATTGAAGTGTTAACTGTTGAAATATTTAAATATAAAACTAGGCCTTTTCTCGTAATAACCTGGTACAGACCGCCAAATTCGCCAATTGAAAAACTTAGGGAATTTGAAAAGTTCTTACATCATATTGACTTAGAAGACAAGGAAAGTATAATCTTGGGTGATTTAAATTGTGACCTAAGTATCGATACCCCATCCGACATCAATACAAATGAATTAAATTTTATTACAAATATGTATCAATATAAACAGTTAATCCAAGAACCAACTAGAGTTACAAGAAATACTAAGTCTCTCATTGATCATCTCTTCACTAATAAGCCGAAAAACATTGTCCTTACAGGCATTTCAAAAATAACTTTCAGTGACCATTATATAATCTACGGCGTCTGAAAATTCCCGTCTCTGAAAGTAAATACACGCATAATCGAATTTCGAGATTTTAAAAATTTGAACGAAGGAGCATTTCTAGACGACATGAGATTGCTCAGCACTTTAAATCTTGAACAACACACAGATGCAAATGAAATGTGACTTATCTGGAAAGAAAGTTTTACACAAATTTGTGATAAACATGCCCCAATAAAAAGACGTAAGATACGCAACAAGGCCAATCCTTGGATCACTGAACAACTTTTGCAAGAAAAGAGGCATAAAAACTATTTACAACAAAAGGCCTGTAAGACTGGTAATTTGAATGACTGGGAAAATTACAAAAATGTTAGGAATCGTTATAATAAACTCATTAAGAACACGATACAAAGCCATTTTTCTAACGATATTCAAAATAATAAAGGAAATTTGAAGAAGACATGGAAAAGCATTAATCAATGTTTGAATAAAAATCCTAAATCTACCAAAATAATGCATATTAAGGACACCAATGATAATGAAATTATAGCCGAAGATATACCCAATGCAATTAACGAATATTTTATTAATACTGGGAGAAACTTGGCACAACAAATTCCTCAACCTAATTATCCACCCTAATGTGGAAAACAACGTGGTGGACAAAATATTCACCTTTCGAGAAATATTTGAACAAGAGCTACTCACTCTTTTACTAAACATGTCAATCAATAAAGCAACTGGTATGGACAGACTATCTATCAAACTTGTAAAGTTATCTGCCCCTTTAATAGCACATGCACTGACGACAATATTTAACAAATCAATCATGTCTGGAATCTTACCATGCGAATGGAAAATCTCAAAAGTGATCCCTGTTTATAAGACTGGTCCAAGTGAAGACATGAACAACTATAGACCAATATCTGTTATTTCTATTATTGCAAAAACAATGGAAAAGTTAGCGTATAATCAACTCTATTCATATTTTCTAACAAATGACATGCTTACAAGCTCTCAACACGGTTTTAGACCTAATCATTCCACAGTTACTGCAATGTTAGAAATTACAAACAAATTGTTCCATAATATTGTTATCGGTCAACTTAATGGGGTGGTATTTCTTGACCTTAAGAAGGCTTTCGATACAGTAGATCATGAAATACTACTAAAAAAATTAAACCTCTACGGGGTGAAAGGATCTGCTCTCAATTGGTTCAGATCTTATCTATCAAACAGAAAGCAATATTGCCAGATCACCTTTCCCATCCACTAGAAATGGTCAGAGGTATACCTCTGAAGGATCCATACTTGGGTTAATGACCTTCCCAATTGCTTAAAATATACTAGATGTAATATGTTCGCTGATGATACACAAATTGATACATCTAGCAATAATATTGATTCGATTGCTAACATATTGAATAAAGACTTGGCAAAATAAATTAAGTCTAAATGCAAGTAAAACAGAATACATGGTTATAGGTTCTCATAAAAGACTTCACCAAACTCAAAATGATCCACCAATCACTTTGGACAATGATCATATAAAAAGAGTTAAAGTTACAAAATCGCTTGGATTAATGATAGATGAGACTCTAACCTGGGATGAGCAGGTAAAATTAATTACGAAAAAAGTAAATAAGGGCTTGAATGCCATTAGGAGATTACGGGAGTTCTTTGACATAAAAATATTGACTACCGTGTATCAAACGTTAGTACAACCATATTTCGATTATTGTTCCCAGGTTTGGGGAGGCTTCGGTACCACACTTTGTGATCGACTGCAGCGATTACAAAATAGAGCTGTTCGTTCGTATTATTACAAAGAGTGGATACGAAGTTCGATCTGTAAACCTACTAAAGCAACTTGGTCAGCCTAACCTTGAAACAAGAAGAAATCAACAACTAAATGCATTGATGTACAAAATTAGACACGAAATGGTTCCAATTTCCTTAACTAACATGTTTCAAAAAACGAATGAGACCCATGAATACGAAACGAGACAAGCTAAACACGATTTCCTACCACCAAAGCCTATAAAAAACTCCCTGAAAAAGGCACTTAGTTACAGAGGTGCAGTGGCCTGGAATAATCTACCGAATGAAACTAAAAATTCGGAAAACATAAATATTTTTAAAACTAAACTCAAGAACATCAATTAAGTCTTAAGATTATTTTAACCTACTTAGTTTACTGTACTAATTCGATATTGTGTATTTAAATAGTATTTCCATATTGTCATGTTAGTAAGTCATGTAATAGTTGAATAGTTTAAATGTATACTATAAATTATTTTGTAACATAGTTAAACACACGGCCTATTGGAAGATCACATTTTTTTTTGTATGTATTTTTACGAAATAGTACCGCGTTTAAATAAAGTTTAATAATAATAATAATAATAAATAATAATATACAGGCAGTATTTTCTGGCGCGATAGGCGGGAATTAACTCTATGACGCCGTGTTTTACGGCTTTTTCACGCAAAACAATCAAATGTTAAGGAATTCTCCAAGAAAAAATGCTGTGAAAACAACCAATATTGTTTATAATTTATACATTTAATTTATGACTGGGTTGGAAAATGTTTTCACTGAAAAATCTGACCGTAGCATATGCTACAGTTGTAGCGGTCTAGATCCGCTCCTGATTATTTAGATACTGTATGATATCCTAAGAAACTAATGATAGAACTGTTTCCGCACATATTCGACTAAAGCCTCAGCCTCGCCTGCCAGTATATTTGTTTGGATTCTTGAGGGATGTCAAAACAGGCTGTGGATTGGAAATCGCTAGACCGAGCTTTCAATAAGCCAAGAGGACTTCAGTTGGAAATCACTACAGAAGGTTCAGTTTGCTGTCCGGCAACTTCTGGTTAGCACACGAGATTTTCCAGTCGAAGAGGGTGCAGAAAACATGTCAGTATCAAGCACCCTTGGTTCAAGTACTTTGATGAAAAACCAACAACCGCTACCGGCTTACAAGCAGGCGACGATAGAAAATCAGAGAAAAAAACCAAGCATACAATTCCGTGTTGTTCGAGTGAGAATGAATTCTCCCGGTCTTTCTTACTCTGGCTGCAAAATACAGCTGGGGGTGGAAAAGCTGAAAAACAGGCTGAAGTATCCGTGGCACGAGCTCTTAAATTAAAAAAAATTTCTTGTTTACAAACAAATGAAGACGAATCAAGCGCGCCAATTATTGACGATCTTCGGTCTACATGGAAAATGGGTCAATCTGGACAACTGGCATACGTTACAAGTATTTCAGAGCTATTAGATTTTCGCAAATTTAACTCTCCGCCAGGATCACTTTTACAATTTTTTTCTGTCACAGAAGTTTATACAAAAACGTGCAAGGAAATGCTTAGCGAAGGAAATGGACTGCTCATTGGACTACCGACCTAGATATAGAGACTCTGGAATCTAGGAGGAGCTGGGGAACTCTGGGCGAGCTACAAAAGGTCATACAATTTCACATTGGTCGTTACAAAGGAACACTGGAAGAATGCAGAAGATGGTGTCCGAAGGCCAGAAACATTGTTCAAATGTAGCAAAGGTACATTATCAGAAATAATACTTAGAGCGATTGTAAGAAAGCTTATTTAACTAAATATTCTTCTAAGTCTGTTGAATTGAATATAAATCTCGCATGAGATAAATAGATTCAGATTTCAGTTTACAAATATTACATTTAGTAAATACAATTTACTCAATTATGTTATAAACCTATTTCATGTAAATTATACCATTAAACTTATTTGTATGCAAAACAACTAGCTACCTGGCTACTAATAGAACTCCCTATTAAAATACATGGCTACCACCTGGATACTAAAGATGGTAGGCAGGTGGTAGCCAGGTGTTTTAAAATGACGTAATTTCATCCAAATTAGGACGTCAAACTAATTTCTATGCAAGACAACTGGTTACCTGGCTACTAATACAAATCCCTTTTAAAATACCTGGCTACCACCTGGTTGCTAAAGATGGTAGCCAGGTTTTTAAAAATGACGTAATTCTATGCAAATTACACCCGTAAACCTATTTGTATAATAACTGGGAAACTTGCAAATTAATACATAGCTTATGAAAAAATACTTATTTATTAACTTTACTTTTTAAAAATATGTTGTTTCTTAAAAAGTCAAATTAGTCAAACCGTTTAGGAAAAGGTGTTCTTTTGCGAGTATTTTTGTTATTTTATCCCAAACAATTATATATATGAACGAAAAAACAGGCTTTCTATAACTTTTAATCGTTTACTTGAACACACAACACAATTTGACAGAAGCATTCAGCACACAATACAGTTATGTTCAATGTTATTTCACCATGATCTCCAAGATTTGATAGTTGTGCAATACGTTTGAGAATTTAATTGAACTGTTGGTTCTTAATTGTTCGTCAATCACTTGTTGATGTTCATCATGATCACGTTTGTTCAATCTTTCCATGGCTAAGAGCATAGGACAACGATCATCCATAAGTTTAACTTGAATCTTTCGTCTTACGCGTCTCAATGTAGCATATGCTTCCTTGTGTCTCTTGACAAAACGATCCACGTCAAAAACGTCGCGACTCCATCCGTTTACGATCATCCAAGCGGAAAAGGATAACCCATGTGCTTTCGACAACTTTTTGCGATCGAAATCATATTCCCAAACCTCGACAATTCTACGATGATATATTTTATCGTTCAAAATCCATGCTAATTTTACATCAATAGGTGGTCATGAAGGCACTCTGCTTTCCTGGGTTTCATCGTTTTTGCTCTTTCCCTCATCAACATCTACCGTTTCTCCATCTTTATTTGTCAACTCATCTTCAAGACAATCCCCTGCTTCATCATTCGATCTGCTTTTCATCTTCTGATATTTCCTAGCTTTCGCTGCAAGGAGAACTGGGATTAGCTCGAGTGGCTGTGCTTCCGATAAGTCGACTCTTCTTTTTTGTTTTTCTGGGACAAGGCTTCATCAGCAGGTTTTCCTCGAGCGATCTCAATCGTTCATCAAAATCACCTCCTGCGTCCTGGTAATTGATGGGTGTAATGGATTGCTGGAGTGGGCTGATTTGCTGAGCAATCGCGACAGAGGTTGGTGTTGGTTTACAGGATATTTGTTCCTCGTCATGTCCAGGTTGAAGATCATAATCGCTTTCGTCCGACAAAGAAGAGAGTGGTCGAGAACGAGTCCGATCTCGTTTGCGATTCAATCTTTGCCGTTGAAATTCAAGTTCAAAGGATGGATGTATAACTTGGCTTGCGACAACTTGTTGTGGATTCGAGATGTTGGCTTGCCGGATATCTTCATTTGTAATTCTTGTCAACATGGAAGGGTCGAAAAGTTTGAAGCCTTCATTATTTTCAATAATTTGACATTCTGCGTTGACAGGCTCGTACCACAGCTCCTCTGGATCGACGTATTCGCGATGGGTGGTTATTTCACTGACCAACCAAGCAAGACAAGTCCATTGCGTGGTCGTACATTCAACGGTTAACGCCAGGGGTGGTTTGTGGAAGCGATGTAGTCTCGAAGATTACTATGCGCCGTTTGAAATTATCGTCGTCGTCTTCGAATTCAGGTACTTTATTCGTTGCGAAGTAAAACGGACTGTTGTTCATCAAAGTTCTCAGCATTCCGGGTTTCGCCGCCGTCACCGTCCAGCCACCTTGGAAAATTGTCTTAACGGGGTCTGATTTAGTCTGCGATAGCAGACTGATCTCAGCCGACCCCCTAAAGCGGTGGAGCGGCGGAGGAACAGTCTGCGATCAATCAAGACTAATGTCGCATCGTTGCCCGCGCACAACGGGGGGCGAAATATGATTGGTTGAAATTTTCCTTTGTATCACGCCGAAAATTCCATAAATTACATTGTTAAAATGGCGGATTTCCAAAGCTTTAAGAGAGCAGTCGAAGATGTCAAGTCCATTTTTTCTGTCGATACATTAAAACAAGAACAAGAGGAAGCCTTGTTCAACTTCGTATCTAAGAGAGATGTGTTTGTTAACCTGCCAACTGGTTTTGGCAAGTCTTTAATATATAAAATAGCTCCTATGGTCGTGAAACAGCTTGGTCTTAGCATCAATCCGATCATTCTCGCTATAAGCCCATTGGTTTCTCTCACGCAAGATCAAGTCAACCAGTTGAAAAAGCAGGGAATAAGCGCCGTGTCCTTATCGGAAACCAGTATGAACGACGACAGACTCAATTCTGGTCACTATGCAATCGTGTATTCTTCGCCCGAATCGCTTCTGAGCAACGAAGTCATAAGAGAGCTGATTGGATCTTTGGTGTATAAAGAGCGGGTTGTTGGAGTCGTAGTAGATGAAGCACACTGCATAAGCCATTGGTAGTGTTGTACTTAATATATGGTATCATACAAGTCCATTTTGATTCCTTGAACCTATAAAAAGTCACTTGAAATCATTAGCGATTCTCTCAAAATACATCATAGGTGTGCTTTTGCCCATAATATGCCAAGATTTTATAAATGCATGTTAATCCCAATGTCATATGCAAACATGATTTTCCCAGACAGCAATAATTTGCAGACTAATCATAACTGAATAATCTGCATCTGGTCAGCTCTAGTCTGCGATAGAAGACTGATCTCAGCCGATCCCCGCTGGAGCGCGGTGGAGCGGCGTGTTTCTCATGCTGGGTGGGACAGGATTCGTAGCAAAGATGTGAAGTGCCTTAAAACTTTCCCACAAATGACTTCGTTTGCCAACAGCTTGTTTAAGTAACTGCCAACGTCCATCATCTTTACGTAGGCCATACTTGCTGTCTTTTGCTTCGCATACACGTCGCCTCGTTGCAGTGCGTTATTGCAGATCTTCATCATAGCTGCTCTCTGTCTGATGGTTGTTGTTAGATCGTCATCCGTTGTCAAGGAGAAACAGGGACCATCCACTTGTGCAGTTACCATGTTTTCTATCTCTATGGCAATTCCATCGCTTTTTTAAAACAGTGATAGCTTGATGTAGTGGACTTTCAAATTCCGTTCCGTTTACGACGATGAGACAGCATGGGGAAGTTGGGTGTCGTCGTCTTTAATTTTCCCTTCGTGATTCGTCGCTTTCCTCCGCGGAAGTAGATCGTGAACAACTGGCGAGGCAATACTCGTTAGAGGTGTTTACCATATCCAGGACGAGCTCTTTCACGTGATCTTTCACGACTTGGAACAGCTGATGGGAAGACTCCTCCAACCACTTGTTAGTAGTATCGTTATCTTAACTCTCGATGTTATCCCTTGACGTATAGTTGCCTTCATGTCGTGATTGTGTAACAGCTGGTATATCTTCATTTGGTTGCACGTCTCCGTTTCCCGATATACAATAAAATACTTGTGGTTCGGTTTATTTTCAGCTTTGGTCACTTGGTCACTTTCGCATTTGTTGTGACTGCAGTCACGCTTGAAATAAAGAATTGAACGCCGTAAACCTTACTGAGAGCATCGTTAGGTTCGAGGCGCTTTGAAGCTATTTGGTTTTGGCCTATTTGCAAATCGTCTTGATCTACTCTCCACGTAGCTCTGCATGCCATTGCTCTTAAATCATCTTTGATCTGTAGTATTTAAAAATATAGGTTAGAATGCCAGTCGCATAAGTTCAATAATAAAACATTATTCAAACGTATAGATAATAGCCTGGAAAATATATCGCACTTACCAGTGGCAGTATATTTGCTCAGTATATATGGTCGGTCGCATTTTAATGATGTTGTCGCAAGAGCACTTTGAGTACGATTTCCTTTGCAAAATATTTACCTCCTGGCAATAAAATTAACACCATTGGAATCCTTACAAAATAAGCTTTTTAACAGGGGGCTATTTTGCCGACTAAGCATTACAGAATCAAACATACTAAAAGTTTAATCCCAAACATACCTCCAGTATAGTCCAGTTCAACTCAAACAATCTTTTAATATCTTCTTTATAAGACCATATTATCAGAGACTTCTAATTGTCGAAATTTAGCTTTTTATCTGTGTCTTTATTATGTAAAGTTTCGCTTCGATCCTAAGTCTAGAATTATTTATTTTGAATTTTTTTTTTTTTTGCCGTAGTTTGACTATATATGGTTTGCCCACGCGCTTAAATCCCGACAAAAAGATCTTATATAGGGTATTGTACCCTGGGGAATTCATTCTGGCCACTTAAAAACCATAGCAATAGTCTTTGTTTGTCTTTGGGCCTTTTCCGGTTGTTTTTGTCTGAAAGTCCGATTTGACCCGTCAGTATGTACTGTTTTTACAGCTCTATAAAACGGTGTATTAGCGAAAATCACACGGTTCTTAAAACAGAAGTTATAATCGACCAAATATACTGAATATATAATTAGTTTACGATATAATAAATATCAGATTACAAAGGTGTTAAAACTCACGGAGATCTGTAAAACAATGTGTTTAGCGATTTGTTTGGCATTAGTCAAGACCAGGTTTGTGTGCTGAATCGATTGGTGGCATTTTCGTCCGTTTTGCGTGAGGGGCGCCAAATATACAAGCGCTCAAAATCATCATCCTCTGGAGGTTGATATTCGACGGTGCCGTCCAGAAAGAGTTTTAACGAGTTTTTAATACGTTTCGACGTTAGCTCCTTGCGAGCAGGCCGAGGTGGCATTTTGTGCCGAATATAAAGTGTAGTGAACTTCAAAGTTATCTCTAGTTATGTTCTATTACGATCAATTACAGAAGAAAAAACGCATAGAGCAAACAACATTGGCTGTATTGACGTTTTCGGCATAAATTTGCATGTGGTACTATAGTCACGGTCACGGTCACGGTCACGGTCACGGTCACGGTCACGGTCACGGTCACGGTCACGGTCACGGTCACGGTCACGGTCACGGTCACGGTCACGGTCACGGTCACGGTCACGGTCACGGTCACGGTCACGGTCACGGTCACGATCACGGTCACGGTCACGGTCACGGTCACGGTCACGGTGCTGTGTGTACATTGTACAATGTTTTCTCGTCCTCTAATTATATATTCTCAACTCATGCAAATCCGTGTTCGCCTAACTCTTCCTTTTGTGCCTTGCACGTGGGAAATATTACATTGACAACGCCGTGTGTCAAAATGCTTACGCTTGTATCTTCGCATCGCTAAAACTATATTTATATCTTTAAAACTTTATGTTGAAAATTTTGTTTCTAAAACCCTATATTAAAATAGTCCTTCTTATCTTAAATAGTCCTTCCTCGCTTGTATAGACTTTACTAAATAAACGCTTGAAACTTTGTAAATTTATTAGTATTGGTCGACTCAGAAAGAAACACTTCACTAGATACAAGATTAAAGGAGTTTATCAATCTCGCGACAACAAAGCCATATTCCTACACACAAAATATGCTGAATTCAGCAATAATTATTATTTGTTCGCCCAAACTTGCCCGGTCTTGTGACGTCATATTAATGAGGTCTCAAAGGAATAGGACGCTGATGATGTGCTCACCCTCGTATGCTAATGTTCTGCGGGCCCCTCATATGCTAATGTGTTGCGGCCCCTCATATGATAAAGTACTGTGGCCCCTCATATGCTAATGTGTTGTGGCCCCTCATATGATAAAGTACTGTGGCCCCTCATATGCTAATGTGTTGCGGCCCCTCATATGATAAAGTACTGTGGCCCCTCATATGCTAATGTGTTGCGGGCCCTCATATACCAATGTGTTGCGGGCCCTCATATGATAAAGTACTGTGGCCCCTCGTATGCTAATGTGTTGCTGGCCCTCATATACTAATGTGTTGCGGGCCCTCATATGCTAATGTGTTGTGGCCCCTCATATGATAAAGTACTGTGGCCCCTCATATGCTAATGTGTTGCGGGGCCTCATATACTAATGTGTTGCGGGCCCTCATATGCTAATGTGTTGTGGCCCCTCATATGATAAAGTACTGTTGCCCCTCATATGCTAATGTGTTGCGGGCCCTCATATGATAAAGTACTGTGGCCCCTCATATGCTAATGTGTTGCGGGCCCTCATATACTAATGTATTGCGGGCCCTCATATACTAATGTGTTGCGGGCCCTCATATGCTAATGTGTTGTGGCCCCTCATATGATAAAGTACTGTGGCCCCTCATATGCTAATGTGTTGCGGCCCCTCATATGATAAAGTAGTGTGGCCCCTCATATGCTAATGTTTTGCGGGCCCTCATATACTAATGTGTTGCGGGCCCTCATATGATAAAGTACTGTGGCCCCTCATATGCTAATGTGTTGCGGGCCCTCGTATACTAATGTGTTGCGGGCCCTCATATGCTAATGTGTTGTGGCCCCTCATATGATAAAGTACTGTGGCCCCTCATATGCTAATGTGTTGCGGGCCCTCATATACTAATGTGTTGCGGGCCCTCATATGCTAATGTGTTGTGGCCCCTCATATGATAAAGGACTGTGGCCCCTCATATGCTAATGTGTTGCGGGCCCTCATATGATAAAGTACTGTGTCCCCTCATATGCTAATGTGTTGCGGGCCCTCATATACTAATGTGTTGCGGGCCCTTATATGATAAAGTACTGTGGCCCCTCATATGCTAATGTGTTGCGGGCCCTCATATACTAATGTGTTGCGGGCCCTCATATGCTAATGTGTTGTGGCCCCTCATATGATAAAGTACTGTGGCCCCTCATATGCTAATGTGTTGCGGGCCCTCATATGATAAAGTACTGTGGCCCCTCATATGCTAATGTGTTGCGGGCCCTCATATACTAATGTGTTGCGGGCCCTCATATACTAATGTGTTGCGGGCCCTCATATGCTAATGTGTTGTGGCCCCTCATATGCTAATGTGTTGCGGGCCCTCATATGATAAAGTACTGTGGCCCCTCATATGCTAATGTGTTGCAGGCCTCATATACTAATGTGTTGCAGGCCTCATATGCTAATGTGTTGCGGGCCCTCATATACTAATGTGTTGCGGGCCCTCATATGCTAATGTGTTGCGGGCCCTCATATGCTAATGTGTTGCGGGCCCTCATATGATAAAGTACTGTGGCCCCTCATATGCTAATGTGTTGTGGCCCCTCATATGATAAAGTACTGTGGCCCCTCATATGCTAATGTGTTGCGGGCCCTCATATGCTAATGTGTTGTGGCCCCTCATATACTAATGTGTTGCGGGCCCTCATATGCTAATGTGTTGTGGCCCCTCATATGATAAAGTACTGTGGCCCCTCATATGCTAATGTGTTGCGGGCCCTCATATGATAAAGTACTGTGGCCCCTCATATGCTAATGTGTTGCGGGCCCTCATATACTAATGTGTTGCGGGCCCTCATATACTAATGTGTTGCGGGCCCTCATATGCTAATGTGTTGTGGCCCCTCATATGCTAATGTGTTGCGGGCCCTCATATGATAAAGTACTGTGGCCCCTCATATGCTAATGTGTTGCGGGCCCTCATATACTAATGTGTTGCGGGCCCTCATATACTAATGTGTTGCGGGCCCTCATATGCTAATGTGTTGCGGGCCCTCATATGCTAATGTGTTGCGGGCCCTCATATGATAAAGTACTGTGGCCCCTCATATGCTAATGTGTTGCGGGCCCTCATATGCTAATGTGTTGCGTGCCCTCATATACTAATGTGCTGCAGCCCCTTGCGGCCTCTCAAAAATCCAGGTTGATCGGCCTGTATATTACTACTTATATCGTATATTTTATGGAAAATATGCAGCAGAAAGTCGAAACGAAAAGAGGACCAAATGAAGTAGTCGAAAACATTGAACTAATACCGCAGCGGTTCCGGATTTAAGTAAAGACCTTGAATTTAAGTAAAGACCAATGTAAAAGGAAATGGCGAAAATTACTCATGTTTGACGTTTATTTATTGTGATGTTGTTTACATATTATTGTTGTGGTAATTTTTCCACGTAAAAGAGCGAAATAGTATCCATGTCATGTGACTTAATGGTCATGTAACAATACAAAGGAAGAGAAACGACGATAGAAAAAGGACGATAGGAAAAGGACGCATCTTGCATTAGGCTGGTAATTTGCATACGGCTGACGAATTAATTATCTGTGGCTCATTCCCTTTCCTCAATAGTAGGCTTCTATTGCATTGCGCTGCGGTGCGTTGCGTTGCATTGTATTGTAAGATAAGGATATGGATTGAACAAAGCATGAATATATTCTTCGAATTAATTCGAATTGACATTAAGACTAACCAGATATATAGTTTAATACCACGGAGTTTTCACTGCAATTTTTGGGTTTACTGCATGGTATAGTGTACACCATTACCAACGTGGAAATACCAATATTACAAACAGAAATTACACGGATAATGTAATGGATTGAAATGCGTCAAAATTGGCATGCCTTCGAAACTCTCCATTCCGCAGAGCCATTTTAGTTTAAAGCGCAGGCTGTATACTAGGGAACATTTTCCGGTTCTCGGGAACAATGCCTTTAAATCGTTCTACGTTTATTACAACTGATTTTGTGGTCGAATATACATTTACGGTATATATTTGGCTCTGTTTGGTGGAGCTTTTCATAGTATTATGACATATGTGTTGATTGGAATATGTACATGCATGCTGAATCCCCTCGCCCATTTCGAGCTATTACATTTCCCGAAAGTTATTGTAACATGAAGTATTCAGTCGATCACTGTAACCATGGTAACACACAACACTGTCTATTTCATTATTTCTTCTATTTTTTATACAAAATGCTAAAATAGTGATAAGATTTGTACACTTTTAACCATAAAATTATTAATTTCCGAGTTTATACTAATTTTGTACTTTTGAATTTGTAACGTATGGGCTATAGCCGTTCATGATCATGAATGTATTTTAACGTTTGCTCACACGCCCAAACTCCATAAAACACAAACAAGTGTCATAAAATGATTTAGCTATATTTAGTCTTGCAATCTTTAGCCGCTTGCGGATAAAGGGAGGGAAGATCTCTTCAGCATTTCTGAAGATTTTGGGCTCAAAATCACAGCGCAAACCAACATGAAAGCGTGAACTTCCTTGCTCAGACATTTGACTAAACGAACAGTAAATACAAACCATACCGGAAACCTAATGACCCGCTTTACATTAATCCGTTTATCAAACCGCCCACCTTCCATCACACGCCAACTGCCACACTACATCAACAAACGCATTAACAAACTATCATGTGACAAAGAAACGTCCCCACTTTGCAGAGTTTGACTAATAGTCGAGGGTCGAGGGTCGAGGGTAATAGGTCGAGGGCGAGGGTAATAAGTCGAGGGCGAGGGTAATAGGTCGAGGGCGAGGGTAGAATGTCGAGGGTTGAAAACCATATGTCGAGGGTCGAAAAATTCATGTCGAGGGTCGAAAATAATATGTCGAGTGTCGAAAATAAAAAAATATAGCGAGAGAAGTTCAAGAAATTGAAGAAATCTCTATATCTTCTTATGAAAGAGGGGGCAAAATTTCTATATCTTTCTAGATCTTTATGAAAGAGGGGGCAAATTTTAGATAGATAGATAGATTTGCGTTAACCATTACAAAAATAAGCCTCGATCGCTATTACATGGTGTACTAGAATAATAAATACTTTACATTTAAATATATCTTAAAATTTTAATCAATTATGTACAATAAAAGTTTTCCTATGTCGTTCTGTCTGGAAGTTAACATTAAATTTATGTTTTGTTCTTAAACTAAAGTTATGCAATCTATGGCTATCATGAGATTCTATTTCGTGGAAAAGTTTATCAGTAAATCTTTGTCTTCGTGTACTTAATTGCTGAAGGCCAGCAACACTAAGTGCCTCATCATATGAGACCCAAGGGAATATTATCCTCAGAGCTCTTTTTTGTATCATTTCAAGATCGTTAGATAGATAGGCGGTTAGACTGTCGTGGAAGGCTGGGGATGCATACTCCAAAATTGGTCGGATGCAAACAGTATAGAATTGAACTAGTTCCGTGATGCCGATATTAGATTTTTTTAATTGGCTTAGGAAGAACAGTCTTTTCCGCGCTTTTTTGATGATTTCGTGAATATGATTTTTCCACTTCAGGTTATTGGAAACATAGAGACCAAGGAGCTTTACACATTCAACGACTTCGATAGGGTTGTTATTAATTAGGATAGGGTCGAATTGCGGTGTATTCCGATTAAATCCAATACGTAGTTCTTTGCATTTTCCCTCATTTAGTTGGAATTTATTAATTTTTGCTTGAATAGTGAATTGATCAACTTCAATTTGAATGTAACTTATATCTCCTTTTTTGATTGATTCCGATAAAGTTGAATCGTCGACAAACTTCCTCATATCAGATGTGCGGATCACTAAGTCGTTAATCATTATTGTGAATAGCCATGGGCCAAGTTTTGTTCCTTGGGGGACACCTGCTGTAACTGGTTCCCATTCAGAATAACAATCATGGTTCAGTTTGACCCACTGTTTTCTGCAGGTCAAAAAATATTTTATCCAATCAATTGTCCATTGGGGTAGATCGTATGTTTTTAGTTTCTGAAGTAACAAGTGATGGTCGATCAGGTCGAAGGCCTTTCTAAAGTCAAACAGCATCACTCTAGTTGATCCGCCGTTTCCGTCTGTTGATCCGCTCCAAGAGTGAAGCATGCTTACAAGGGCATGGACGGCACTTGAATTAGGAATCGTTCCGTACTGATTGGGATCTACTTTTTTAAGTACAGCTGGTTTGACAAAACAGTCTACAACATAGTCCTCGGCGACTTTCGACACAATCGGGGTTAGGGAAATGGGTCGCAGATGACGGTTTATGTCACGCACTGGTTTTTCCTTTGGGATTGGTACAACATCTGCGGACTTCCAGGATAATGGGAGATGGGTCTCACTGTATGATTTATTTATATGATTAATTTTAGATACTTTTCTTTAGTACATATACGTATAACAATACTGATGTGATATTTTCACGCAGCTTCAATTCGGACAATGGACATGGACAATGCGAAATAAATATTTTATAGAATAATTTCAATAGAATAATTTCTAATTGGATTTCTAACTATCAATATTTTGTGTCACCGTAGCAACATTTACACACGGATTATCTTTCGCGCATGTTACTGCAGTAAACGTTTTCGCACGGTCTGCGTGAATTCTAATACTGCGCGACGTTTCAAGTAACTATATTTTAGATAATTTATCTATCTGCATTCTATAGAGGGCTGGGTAATATAAACCCAGTTCACAGCTTTATCCAGACATTTTGCCGACAAGTATGTGTGATAATCAATTAATACAACAAAATCGAAGCAAAATGATATACCCGTAACACTGAAGTGTCGCGGCGGATGTCAGGATTTGCATATTTAGTCCTGGATTAAAACTTGCGAAAATTTTTAATTCGAGCCTTACTTGCGATCGAGTTCTGGTTGACGCAGTATACAGTGAGTACGCACAAAGTTTCTTTAAAAATATTCAGTTGCCGCGTCCTTGTAGTTATTAAAACTAGCAAAAATGGAAGTACTTCAAAGCAGAATGGTCTTAGAATTTCGTATAATCCTCCCGGCGATGGGCTATGTTTTTATTCGGCTGCTGGTTTTCAGTTGAGGTTGTCGCATATGATAGTGCAGAATATGGTGTTCGAGTAGTTGGAAAGTAATCGTTATGATGTAAGTGTAGTATTTTTTATTTGATATTTGCTTCCTACGCCTATGGCGCACGAAACGGAGCCCTAATAAATTAATTTATCTTAATATTCTGATACGTATAGTTTTAATTTCCTTCTTAGCTTTTCTTGTTATAAACTCTTGTTATAAACTCTTGTTATATTTAACGCGATATTTGGTTAAGCTAGCTCTAAGAAAGTGCAAAACACTAGTGCTGACAATTTTTAAAGACGTGGCCATGATAGACGGGGATTCATATTCCGAGCTTTTGCCCCCAAAAATGTTCGGCAAATGAACCAAGCAGAGGTGGTCCACGCAAGCTGGGTACACAGAGATGCGCCCAATCTCAGCTTGAGAGAGAGATAGTGTGGGTTTGGACGTAGACCTCAAAGAATACGAAAGAGGTTCGTTGTCTGTCGGAACCGGTCCTTCGTATGAGAAGCGAAAAAGAAGACAGCATGTTCGTGAGGTACAGAAAGACACACAGATGGGTAGAGAACTGTTAGAGGATGGTGAACCGGTTCGTATGAGAAGGAAAAAAAAAGAAGACAGCATGTTCGTGAGGTACAGAAAGACACACAGATGGGTAGAGAACTGTTAGAGGATGGTGAAAATGACTTTTTGATTGATCCCAATTCTGCTCATAAACCTGCCCAAAAGCGACGAAAGAAAGGTAGCGCAAAGCGAAAAAGAAAAAGCCCTGATCCTGCAACTATTCGCCCGTGTGTAACGTCAGCCACTCCAGGTTCGACCATCCCAGTTACGACCATCCAAAATATTGGACAACCTTTCATTGGACAACCTTCTCCACCACGCCCACAGCACCACTCGCCCCCATATTCCTTCTTAGCTAACCAGAGCTACCCTTGGCCTACACCTGTTACTCGCCCGCCTGAATTGCAAGTTTGGAATCAGCAACAATACTCGCAGTGGCATTCCGTACGATCACCACATGCATATGAGATTGTCCTCCTCCAGTCCAATGTTAAGAAGTGTTATGGCTGTGGGTGTGAATTTGCGGATAAGTTCAGACATCCACCGTATAATCTCACTGTAAGACACATGGACAAAAGAGTAACTGGAAATAATTTGGATGGCCAACTTGTACAGAGTAACGACTTCTCCAACACCTACTACCACCCATCTTCACTGCACATAAAACGAAAAAATCCCGCCTTTAATGGAGTTGTGTTAATATAGACAATGTTCTATTCAATTCACTTGATGAAAAACAGAGACAAGTTATTGCCACTTATGATTTTAAGATTATTTTTAACAGCTAATTGATCAGTCTGTATTGCGACATTTGAACGTGAAAAAAAATATATGAACATGAAATAGTTACAAATAGAATTGCCACTGATAAATTTGTTGAAAACACTTTCTGATTAAGGCGATGTCACACGGGACAACATTTTAGCGACAACTCGATCGTAATGCAAATGAAGTCATGCGAAATTTGATTGGTTCTGTAGCGAGTTATCGCTAAAATGCTGTACCAACGTGTAACATCCGATCGCCTTTAGAAATACGTACATACCACGCTAAACCTAAGTCGGCTAAGCCTAAGGGAAAACGCGTGCGTCCTAAAGAGAATTTGTTTTGTTATAGAGAAATTTAGAGGGGTTACGTTCTGTTATATATAATTAAATAAATTTATTCTATAGATAAATATAGAGGGGAATTTGTTCTGTTCATAAGTGAACTATATAAGCAGTTATATGTTTTTACTAATTTTTGTTTATACGTTGTTATCGATCGGTACCAGTATTATATAAATAATTCATTAGTTAAACACTCTTATTTTAGATATAATTATAAATATTAAATATATACTTATATTGTACAATTTTTTGGTTCATCCTGTCAAGATATTGTATCTCAATGATTAATGAGGAATTTCCCGAATTTTCTGGCTGAGAATGAAAACTACCCATTTTCAATGCGAAGGGCCTATTTTTCATTGTATTTTTTTCGCTTCAACTTGGCTATAAAGTGTACTAAAGAAAAGTATCTAAAATTTGCCCCTCTTTCATAAAGATCTAGAAAAATATAGAAATTTTGCCCCCTCTTTCATAAAAAGATATAGAGATTTCTTCAATTTCTTGAACTTCTCTCGCCATATTCTTTTATTTTCGACCCTCAACATATATTTTCGACCCTCGACATGCATTTTTCGACCCTCGACATATGGTTTTCAACCCTCGACATTCTACCCTCGCCCTCGACCTATTACCCTCGCCCTCGACCTATTACCCTCGACTCTCGACCCTCGACTATTAGTCAAACTCCACTTTGCAACGTCGACGCTCTAAAGCAAAGTAACTTTGACACAGACTTAACGTACACACAAACTCAAGACAACTCTAACTCTAAAAGACGAAACAGACAGCGAACATAATATGGAACAACCCGCCAAATAGCAAAAACGTCAGAACGAACGTAGCACGGAATTTTTTAAAACTAATTGACAAACACTTCCCACCCTCAAACAAATTGCACAAACTTTTTAGCCTCCACACTGTGCCCGTGAGCTACAGCTGTGCAACTAACATAAAAAACGTTATTCGCAAACATAACAAACGCATCCTAACTCGAAACAATGAAAAAAACGACATAACAAACAATGATACTTCCACGTGCAATTGCCAGAAATCAAATGAATTCACACACAAGCAGCCCAAGCTCACATTGTTGCTATATTAATATATTTTTTTGTTAATAATTCTTTATTATTGCTGTTTGTATGTTATGGTATATTATGTGTATGTGTTATGTCTGTTATGCTATTTGCCAGAAATGGTATGATGCAATTAAATATATATTTATTATTGATGGTTAGGGTACTTCATATTAGCAAATTATAGTAGACTTAATAGTCAAATATATATTGTCAAAAAATTGCTAAAATATTGTGTCAAATGAAGAAATAAAGTTACTTACTTCTACTAAAAGTTGCAATCGACTTTTCGGTGTTGGCTTGGTGTGATTTTAAATCCACTTTGAGGGGAAAGTCACTCATGGTATTATATGTAATATTAAGGAGAATGCAGGTAAATACAGCTCCAACGAACTCGCATCGGCTTCACAAATCCTTCTCGCGTCGCATAATAATGCATCGAATCGCCAAAAAAACAACAGATCCATAAAGCCCATTACATTTCAACTACATTGTTGACGCGTGAACGCGTTCGAATCAACCAATAACAATAGAGAGTGTAATTCGAACTCGCGAGCTCTCAACTGAATATCCCCGGGTATCGACAGCCACGGTGCCTGAGATTGTCAGAAAATCGAACAAATTATGGATATTCACCGACAAAAAATCTCTTGTGTTTGCTGAAGACGATGAATGTGATGAGAAATGTAATGGGCTTCATGGATCTGGGTTTTTTTTGGCGATTCGATGCATTATTATGCGACGCGAGAAGGATTTGTGAAGCCGATGCGAGTTCGTTGGAGCTGTATTTACTTGCCTTCTCCTTAATATTACATATAATACCATGAGTGACTCTCCCCTCAAAGTGGATTTAAAATCACACCAAGGCAACACCGAAAAGTCGATTGCAACTTGTACACATACACTGCACTGTTAATTTCAAGGAGTTATTTTAACTCCAAAAGTGGAGTAAAAAAAAAGGTACAGAATGACTCCTTTTCTGGAGTAAATTTTACTCCAGTTTTTTAACTCCAATTTTGGAGTAAATTGTACTCCATAAGTGGAGTGAAATTTACTCCAGTAGGAGTAAAAACTACTCTAAGAATGGAGTAAAAAGTACTCCAGAAATGGAGTTAAAAAACTGGAGTAAAGTTTACTCCACAAAAGGAGTCATACTGTACCTTTTCCCTTTACTCCAATTTGGGAGTCAAAATAACTCCTATAGATTAGAGTAAGGAAGGGCTCTTAATTAAGGTTAGAAATCAATAAAAACATTTTAAGGTCAAAATAATATATTTTCTCAGCAAAATATGATATACACAACAGGCATGCAATTTGCTCTAGTTATTTACATTGTTAGGCTCGACATCATTCTTCGAATGATATCATGGTTATAACATGCTTGTAGTGTTCACAGCATTATCATAATGTTATGTGGGTCAATTGGTAGAATTTTAGTACTAAACAAGTTGTATACCACTAGTTGGCCACTCATCTCCTTGCTTTGCTTGGTATTCCATATATTATGTTCTCCAACAAATGAATAACATTTCCAATATTGACAATGAAGTAGGATGCCATGATATTGACTTGATTATAGTGGTAGTATTAAACTTCAATCAACTTCAGCATCAGGATATTACTGTATGAATTCATTAAAACAATCCCTAAGAAAAAATAGAAGGTTAATAAAACAGCACCAGAAGATTATTGGTTAGCCACAAATAATTTGAAAAATCTCAAGCACTTATATTGATTTGTGAGCTAATGAATCAGCAAACATTTATTAAACAAACTATACTGACACATGGGCTTTGACAATAGGATACTGTAGTTGAAACAGATCTGACCTGATTATCCGGCCGGATACTGCATATAGTTCATATGACATCTAGTGGCCGAGCCAGCTGTAGCGTGCATAGCAGACCATCTTGGAGCAGAAAGAGGAACGAGGGTCTCCTGTAATACCCGGCTTTCATGTTTACTCTTTCAGCTTCAATGAGGGCTTGCTTTACAGGCTAAGGCAGCTGCGACGATTAAGCCTCACATAAGTTTCCGACATCAATGATTTCAATGATGCAACTATAGGTCCCTGGCAGGAATTGAATCTGCGGCCCTGCGATTCCGGTGCAGCGCTCTAACCAACTGAGCTACAGAGTCCAGTTGTCAAGCTCTAACCACAAGTTCATGTATATATACTAGGGTACTGCCATGTTAAGTTGTGGGTAAATATCTAGATTTTGTTGGCATCTCACTCGATAGAATAATAATTGAAGGGTTTTGTAGATGGAAAATTATTGAGTGTCAATTATATAAATTTATTACACCTAACCAGGAACAGCTGCGAAAAATGCAACTATAGGTCCATGGCAGGAATTGAATCTGCGGCCCTGCGATTCCGATGCAGCGCTCTAACCAACTGAGCTACAGAGTCCAGTTGTCGAGCTCTAACCACAAGTTCATGTATATATACTAGGGTACTGCCATGTTAAGTTGTGGGTAAATATCTAGATTTTGTTGGCATCTCACCCGATAGAATAATAATTGAAGGGTTTTGTAGATGGAAAATTATTGAGTGTAAATTATATACAATGGACAACTGGACTCTGTAGCTCAGTTGGTTAGAGAGCTGCACCAGAATCGCAGGTCCGCATGTTCAATTCCTGCCAGGGACCTATAGTCGCATTTTTTTGCAGCTGTTCCTGGTTAGGTCTAATAAATGTATATAATTTACACTCAATAATTTTCCATCTACAAAACCCTTCAATTATTATTCTATCGAGTGAGATGCCAACAAATCTAGATATTTACCCACAACTTAACATGGCAGTACCCTAGTATATATACATGAACTTGTGGTTAGAGCTCGACAACTGGCCTCTTTAGCTCAGTTGGTTAGAGCGCTGCACCGGAATCGCAGGGCCGCAGATTCAATTCCTGCCAGGATCTATAGTTGCATTTTAGCTGTTCCTGGTTAGGTCTAATAAATGTATATACTTTACACTCAATAATTTTCCATCTACAAAACCCTTCAATTCATATATTATATTTGGTATGAATGTCAATATGGTATGCATATCAACCTGGTGAATATTTTAAGCAATATCACCTAAGCCGTGTCATTTTCAAATACAGCATGCTTCGTGACCATGCAGTGTTTTCCTTAACCGAGGTAACATAACTGTGTCAGTAGCATCACCCTAAATCATGTAAACCCTTGCTTTCTATGACTCTCTTTGTCACTAACCCTGCTAAAGGAAATCCTATCTCCATGTATAAAGCAAGGTCATGTTATTACAAAAATATGCTCAAATATATAATGAATTAACTTCAATTTTATGCAAAAATCATCTACTATTAAAAATTATTACATATACAGATTAGTCCCAGTAGATCACTGGTTATAAAACAATTTGAATACCTAACTATTCGCCATACGAATACTAAATCTTATATACAAATTAAAATGGCAACAAAACATGGGAATATTCGTCTTACCTTCAGGCACTTTAACCGCGTTTGTCTTTACACAGCAGCGGCAGCACTCCTCAATCAGACCGTCAATTGCCTAAATCAAAATTTGGGAAACAATAAACTAAGTTATATACTTCTGCTAGAAGAAATTACTCGAAAATTTACTGTATACAACTCAAGACGATTTCATTTTGACCTCAGTGCGTCGAAGTGATTTGTATACAGTCTTCAATAGAAAATATAACCACCTATCGAGTAAATAATCGTACACAAAATAGCAAATAACAATAAACATACCTTCGCAACAAAGTCCGTGTAATTTGTCCGGTTTTCGTGAATATATATAAAAGAAAATTTGGGTAAAACTCTCCTCTCCTTGAACTTTTGTAGCAAAATATTAAAAATATCGAATTTGGCGCATGATGTGAATATAGAATCAAATTACTATAACACGTGATACATCCCTAACGCGTTGATTGGTGCAGACACGAGTGTTTCCACTTGTTTAGTTAACAGAGGGAAGCATTCTTCTCAGCAGAAAAAATATCAATCCAATCCAAAAATGTAAATAAATCCTTTGACTTTGAGTGAGAAAAGTACGTTGGCGATTCTCGACAGACCCGGCTTCGATTACCGCTCGCGGTTTAACAGTAAAGAATGTATAAAGCCAATGCATAATACAGCATTCCGCCATTCCCACTTTTGACTTGGCGACGTTACCGGAGCTAAATTTTATTTTATTTAATTGATTTAATTAATAATAATAATAATAATAATAATAATAATAATAATAATAATACTTCGTCAGCTAATTAAATAGCAGGAACTTCTTGCTTCTTAATTTTGTATCACTAGCAAATATCTTAACTAGTCCCTACGCCCAGTGAAAGAATCTCATAATGTTGGAGTTAAATAACTTTGACCGCGGTAAAATTCAGGAGTTAAAACGACTCCTAGAGTAATATTAAGGAGTAAAAATTACTCCATTATTTCTACTCCTTTGCTGGAGTAAGTTTTACTCCTTCAGTGGAGTTAAAATGACTCCCAGTGGAGTAAATTCTGGAATACGTACCGAAATGGAGTAGTTTTAACTCCATTTTTGGAGTAGATTTTACTCCAAAATTTTTACTCTCCCACATGGAGTAATTTTAACTCCTATGGCGGAGTTAAAATAACTCCTTGAAATTAACAGTGTAGTAGAAGTAAGTAACTTTACTTCTTCATTTGACACATTATTTTAGCAATTTTTTGACAATATATATTTGACTATTAAGTCTACTATAATTTGCTAATATGAAGTACCCTAACCATCAGTAATAAATATATATTTAATTCCATCATACCATTTCTGGCAAATAGCATAACAGACATAACACATACACATAATATACCATAACATACAAACAGCAATAATACAAAATTATTAATAAAAAAAAAATTAATATAGCAACAATGTGAGCTTGGGCTGCCTGTGATTCACACTGCTGGAAATTGCATGAAAAATAGCGTTGTATACCGAGCGGACGTCACTACGGAAAACCCCAATGAAAAAAAAAGTTATATCTGGATTACAGCGTATAATTTTAAAGTAAGATACCGCAACCATCTCAAGTCTTTCCGTAACGCGAAGTATGCTAATGCACTGAGCTATCCAAACATGTTTGGAAACTGAAAATGGAAAACAGACAGTTTAACATCAAGTGGCCTGTACAGTAATTAAGCAAGTAGCGGCGTATAAACCCGGTGTAAGAAGATGCAACCTGTGCCTTGAAGAAAAATTACTCATCATGAAGGCGCGGAAAAACATAAACACTATCTAAATAAACGAACAGAATTATCCACAAACTGCCGACATGCAACTTAACACCTAATTAGACATACAGCCGTAGTATTTATTATTGAATAGTGAATTATATCTGTCAGTTGCCTGATCATCGCAATAGCGTGAAACTCAGAGCAGCGACAACAACATTCAAACCTTTATTGTATACATATATATATATAAAAAAAATAGGTACGCTAAGCGTACATGTATCTGCTCATGGTGTTGCCACAGTTGCTCATGAAGAATAGGCAATTTCGTAAACAACAATAGCATGACTCTAGGGACAACTATTCCCATTGGGACGAGGTGTATATATAGTTACTACGGCTGGCAGAGCCAAGCCATAGGTTTAACATGCCACTGTCTGCATTTTTCGTCATCCTGGTTTTTGGAGATGTCACAACTTGCACTGCCCCCGTCATCCAAGTCATCCACACAAAACGCATGCAATTTTCTTGACAATCTTGTGTGCATCTTTATATAGAATACTTGCACATTTTGAGTTACGTACTTGTGTTTTAACCAGATGAATAACGCATCAAGGGAACGATACGATAAATGCAATATGAACGAGAAACGTACAAATCATGCTGATGTTCGTCACGCACTATGTAAAATATTCGACATACTTCAGTCTACATGAGGGTATTATATTTCCAACAACAAACATTGCGTCTTCAAGACTTGACGCCATATTAATCTTCTTGCAGGGGCTATATAAATTGGTCAATTTAGGCTACATCATTACGGGAGACACGAAGTGTCAGACTCGCGATGCGTTCTACTATGATCAACCTAATTGTTGAGCTCATAAAAATCCTTATTTGTCTTTAACGTTGTACTTCCAAAAGCGTTTAAACTTGTTTGATTTTACAATCTTTGTGGTCGTTTACAGGTTTATTTACATATGCATGCATGCAATATTTGAACGTATTCTAAAGAACACAATGACATGAATAATGAGCAACACTATAATCATTCGCATTAGAATATATTATTGTATGACCAAAATTTCTGGTAATGTATCACATATTCTTGATAATTATTACACTGTAAATAGGTCAAGTTTCAGACCAATTCAAATTAGTAATATATATATATATTTTATTTTTTTTCCGCTTACCTCAAAACTGGTCTGTAACCGCAGGCTGTTTCATCCGTAATAATTTCATTCTTTTACAGATGAACTATATATCCTCTCCTTTCTCGGCCTGTCGACTGATTAATTTTCTTATTGACTTTAGTAAGTGAAAGTCCTCTAAAAATTTTTCATTTATCTTGTTTTGAAGACTTAATATTTGTCTGAATTTTAAAATATGTCCCGACTTGAAAAAAGTTTTCATATCAATGCCAAAAATAAAATGCCAAGATGGCAGTTATTTTACTGAAGTATAAATATAAAAACAAAATCGTTGTCTTAGCCAATCATGATGTTGCTAGTTACCCGTTTTCTCTCGGCTTGAACTTGCGCATGCGCATAACTTACGAAAAGGTCCAGTCCTGTCCTGTCTATGACAAAAAAAATGGCGGACGACTTTGCATTCCACAATGTTTTCACATACGCGGGCATAAATATCCGATCGGAATTAGTACCCTCGCACGGCGCTTCGCGCCGACTCGGGGATTATTGCATCTCGATTTTTCAATTTTCCAATCTCAGTTGTTTAAAGTAATATTTTTTTGCGAACCAATCGATCAAATTTAAAAAGTAAACCATCGTTGGAAAGCTGAATGGCTGAGATTTTCAATAAATGCAAAAATAAAGACTTTACTGCTATATTGTTTTCAGCATTCACATTCGAATTGAGGATTGCGTTTTAAACACCCTGTATATTTACCTGCTTCAAATGTATCTTTCAGATTGATGTGATCTTGAGGATATATTCTCATTTTCGATTGGGAGACTGCATGAGGTTTGTCTTTATATGCAGACCTTGCTAGAAGAGCTTCCTCTAAAATAGCACAAGAAAGGAAATGATAGTATTTGTAAATCCCATACTCCGAATAATTTATATCTATTAATTGGAACTCCATTATTAACTCGTGAAGAAAACATAAAGGAAAACGTGACCGTATTGTAGTAGAAGTAAGTAACTTTATTTCTTCATTTGACACAATATTTTAGCAATTTTTTGACAATATATATTTGACTATCAAGTCTACTATAATTTGCTAATATGAAGTACCCTAACCATCAATAATAAATATATATTTAATTCCATTATACCATTTCTGGCAAATAGCTTAACAGACATAACACATACACATAATATACCATAACATACAAACAGCAATAATACAAAATTATTAATAAAAAAAATTATTAATATAGCAACAATGTGAGCTTGGGCTGCCTGTGATTCACACTGCTGGAAAGTGCATGAAAAATAGCGTTGTATACCGAGCGGACGTCACTACGGAAAACCCCAATGAAAAAATAAGTTATATCGGGATAACAGCGAATAATTTTAAAGTAAGATACCGCAACCATCTCAAGTCTTTCCGTAACGCGAAGTATGCTAATGCACTGAGCTATCCAAACATGTTTGGAAACTGAAAATGGAAAACAGACAGTTTAACATCAAGTGGTCTGTAATTAAGCAAGTAGCGGCGTATAAACCTGGTGCAAGAAGATGCAACCTGTGCCTTCAAGAAAAATTACTCATCATGAAGGCGCGGAAAAAACATAAACACTATCTAAATAAACGACCAGAATTATTCACAAATTGCCGACATGCAACTTAACACCTAATTAGACATACAGCCGTAACTACCTCCTCCACAGGCACTTAATTGATTGGAGCGGGCTTGGAAAATTAGGGAAGGGACGCACGGGCGGCATAAAAAATGCGGGTAAGGCGAAGGGAAGCGCCTGCTGACTAATGTTCTCAAGATGGCAGAAGCTATTGACCACTTATTTTACTATAATCGTCCGGAGAAAGAGTTTGTTAATGATTCTTATGAACGTAGGCTCTTACAAAAGGCTAAGGAAGGTGGGAAAGTACTTTGCCCTAACTGTCACGCTTCTGATGACAAAATAAATGCGCATATATACTTTTAGATTTGTTATACATATTTGTTATTATTTTGCATATAATTTTCCTTTCAAGTTATACATATTCGTGGTCAAATACATACTCATACAACATACTGAATGACACATTAATGATGTCGACATCACTATCACTGAAGTCAATTGAACCCTTCGCATTTTGAGTGCATTTTTCGGTGTTGTCTCCCATCGAGACTGAGGACAAAAACACTTTGATTCAACGTTTCATATTTCGATTAATATGGATCATATTTCAGCAATAACTTTTAAAATATACCCATCTAAGATGGAAAACACGAAAATATATCGTTTTACGCTGTGATGGGCAATATTTCAGGCAGATTTTTTTGGATTCCCGATTGTCGACATTTATGCCTGATTTTCGACCATTAATTGGCAGGCCCTTCGTCTACTCTTTCCCCTGAAGCAAAATATCACCCGCCCGCGGGAAAAAGGGCCTGAGGAGGACGTAGCAGCCGTAGTATTTATTATTGAATAGTGAATTATATCTGTCAGTTGCCTGATCATCGCAATAGCGTGAAACTCAGAGCAGCGACAACAACATTCAAACCTTTATTGTATACATATATATATATATATAGACTATAGACGATATAGTAAAAACCGTTTGCAGAGTGCTCAATGGAGCATGTTATATATATATATATATATATATAACAAATAGGTACGCTAAGCGTACATGTATCTGCTCATGGTGTTGCCACAGTTGCTCATGAAGAATAGGCAATTTCGTAAACAACAATAGCATGACTCTAGGGACAACTATTCCCATTGGGACGAGGTGTATATAGTTACTACGGCTGGCAGAGCCAAGCCATAGGTTTAATATGCCACTGTCTGTATTTTTCGTCATCCTGGTTTTTGGGGATGTCACAACTTGCACTGCCCCGTCATCCAAGTCATCCACACAAAACGCATGCAATTTTCTTGACAATCTTGTGTGCATCTTTATAGAATACTTGCATGCACATTTTGAGTTACGTACTTGTGTTTTAACCATATCAATAACGCATCAAGGGAACGATACGATAAATGCAATATGAACGAGAAACGTACAAATCATTCTGATGTTCGTCATGCACTATGTAAAATATTCGACATACTTCAGTCTACATGAGGGTATTATATTTCCAACAACAAACATTGCGCCTTCAAGACTTGACGATCGTAAAGCGCATCGCTCTCAAACACCTACACTGCAAAAAATCGATTTCTTATTTTAAGAAAATATTTCTTATTTCAAGAACAAAATACTTGTTTTAAGAAAATTTGGCTTGTCCCGTGGGTAAGTAAAATATTCTTGACAAGAATCTTATTTCAAGAAAATTATTCTTCAAATAAGAAAATTATTCTTGGTTAGAACAAAAATCTTGACAAGAAAATTTTACTAATTTTGTCCCGTGGGTAAGTAAAATTTTCTTATTAAGAATATTTTACTTATTTCAAGAAAACGTTCCAGAAAATTTTTCTTATTGCTAGAAAATAATTCTTAGGCATCTCAGAATTATTTTCTAGAAATAAGAAAAAGTTTCTAAAGCGTTTTCTTGAAATAAGAAATATATTCTTAATAAGAAAATTTTACTTACCCACGGGACAAAACTAGAAAAAAGTTCTTGAATTGAAATCTCGCTAAGAAAATAATTCTAGTTTATCCGGTGTGGGATGAAACTAGAATTATTTTTCAGTTTGGTATAGCTACTAAAAACAATAAAGAAAAAAACAATTAGAATGTTTAAAATTGTATATTTAGCTACAAGATATACATGAATAGGTCATTTGAATACAGAGTAATTATTCCTTTCTATTTCAGGTCGGTTGGGCCCATCAGAAATGTCGATGTTGCTTGTGTACATTTATGGAGATGCAGGTAAATTTTAGGCATCTCTTTTTCCTGAGCGTAGCCGTCAGCAATATAATGAACATTGCAATCAGATTGAATCTGCCCCTACCCCTCAAGCTCGAAAAGACCTCGAAACAACATATGGCATTGTGGATCGAAGCCTCCTGAGTAAACTTCCAGACTTTGACATCACCAAACAACTTCCACAAGACATCATGCATGTTCTTCTGGAAGGTGCTGTCCAGTACGAACTTCGTCATGTGATTCAGTACTTTATTGACAATGGATTTTTTCCCCTACAGCAGCTCAACCGCTCTTTCACTTCCCTAAGCATCCAGTACCAAGATGAGGCCAATAGACCTCCATTGTTTAAAGATTCAGTCTTTAATGGTCAGGAGAGGTATAAACTAAAGCAAACAGCAGAACAAGCACGAATTTTCCTGAAATACTTGCCCTTTTGCCTTCGAAAATTTGTAGGCAATGAAAATCTGCATTATCAGTTGATAATGCAAATACAATCTATTGTATTAATATGCTTCTCACCAGTTGTCAGCGAGGCAACAATTCAACAATTAGAGGACACAATTGAGACCCATCTCAAACAATTTAAGGAACTGTTTCCAATGGTAAATGTAACTCCTAAAATGCACTACATGATTCACCTACCTAAGCAGACCCTGCATCTTGGACCACTGATCCGACACTCATGTATGCGCTTTGAAGCAAGGCACCAATATTTCAAAGATTTGGCAACTCGGCAGAACTTCAAAAACATTTGCTTATCCCTCGCTGAGCGATGCCAATATGATGACTGTGGTGACTTTGGCAATGAAAACCCAAGTAACCACCCATTATTCGCTGGTGAAAAAGAACTGGGGCCAACAAAAGAAGTAGAGGCAGAAGAGAAGGAAGATTTGTTTCAGAGTATTGTTCAAGCAGGATTGTTTGCCAATCCCACGATGCTAACAAGAATCGACAAAGCAAAGTGGATCAAAGTTCACGGGACCAAGTATGCGCCCCATAAAATGTGTGTTGTAGCAGTGAATGCCACTTTTGTCCCAAGAGCACCAATTTTCGGTAAACTGAAGTCAATTTGGTTGGCAAATGAGTATGTGATATTTCAATATATACCATACAAAACAATCATGTTTGATGAAACCTTGGTGGCTTCAAATGGAATAAGTGAGTTTTGTCATCTCAATACTATGCTAGATTACAATGTTTATTCCCTACAGGAACACAATAATGGACTTTATGTGCCACTGAAATACTATTTAGGAGATCTAATTGATCAACATGTTATAGGTGAAAACCCATTACATTTCTGACTTTGTGTGAATGGCTTAAATAGATTGTAATGTAATGTTAGTCATGTAAATAATCTAATATGTTCATACTGGTAAAATTTTAGTAAAATGGATTTATTCTCTTAACCCGTTCAGCCGCAATTTATGTGTCTAATATGCCCTATAGTTTATTAATTCGCTTATCTATAACCAACACCTTCACAGGTGTCATCAAAGAAAAAGGATCTGTCAAGGATATGGTAAGCTGGTCGCATAGTAACCTGCGATCCATCTGCAATCCATTTATGAACTGCATGAGCTTTCAGTATAAAGGTATTGTTTATGAATATCACAACAATTTTTGTTAATATCTTGGACAAAAGCTAGGGACCTTCATTAGGGGGGGGGGGGGCAAGGCCAGTCAGACCCATTGGGGATGCAGTCCCCCTCAAATTCCTACTGTACCCAAGCCTTGATTGAAGGCCACCCCAGTCTATATCTTGAAAAAGGCCAAATTTATCATGTTATCCCCTGTTACTCTGTTTATCTTTTACTCATCAAGAAAAATGTATGACAAAAATATAATTCTTAAAATAAGAAAATTAACACTAAGTATTCACAAAATATATTTCCTAGATAAATTTTCTTATTTTCCAAAGGCAAAGTATATTAAGGCATAGCTACAGAATGATTCGAAATCCTATGATTATTATACTTATTCAACTTCAGAGACCATTGCCCTCATTCCTTGACCTTACCCCATCTATACACTGTGCACAGTATTTCAATTCAGAACATTGCTTTATTAATAATATACCCCGATCCGCCATGTTGAATTCACTTTCTTTAATGAATTTCCGGTAAAAATAATGCGACGGTTTCGGCAAAAATACATGGTTAGATACTCGCGTTGTTTCAGATTGCCTCAAGAATAGGCTTTATATATTATTATACGGTACATATTATTACAACGCGTGATTTATTCGTCTGAACAACCTGTGTCACCTATTTCTACAAACTATGATATATGGTAAGGGAAATTCGACCTGATATTAGTTTTTGATACCATATATAGCCTACAAGAAAACTAAAGGGGAAACTCAATGAACGTTTATGCAGTTAAACATTCAGAGGGTTCTTTCGAAGATTATTTTTCTAATTATAAGAATATTATTCTATGTTGGAACAATATAGTTCTTAAAATAAGAAAAAAATTATTTCGAATATTCTTGCTTGGATAAATTTTCTTACTTTAAGATTATTGTTCTCAAAACAAGATTTTTTTTCTTGAAATATTTCTTGACAAGAAATAATTTCTTAAAATAAGAAAAATTTTCTGAAAAATAAGAATATAATTCTAGGTTAGAATTTGATTTTTTGCAGTGTATACTCTACAATAGTTTGAGCGAACCATACGTGGGTATTTATTTGTATTTGTGGGAATTCGAAACTAAAGAGAAACTAGAAATCAGTGTTGAATATAATTCAGACATAAACGCGCAATAACGAGCCCTATTTATTAGAGTTCAAGGGTCAGCTCGTTACCAGAAATTTGGGACAAGATGGCGGCACTCATACATAATTAAATACCATTAAAATGGCGATTTCTAATAGAAAATAATAAGGAGAGCACATATTAACTCAAATTTTTTCGAGCGATGATATATTTCTTCTTTGCCAGACTCTATCTGACTTCAGCATAGACTGAGCAATAGTTATAACTAAAAAATTATTGTTTATTACGACGACAAAGTACTTTCCTAGCTTGCCATATTTTGTTCTAAAAGCGGCACTATTCATAGCGTTAGCCATATTAATCTTCTTGCAGGGGCTATATAAATTGGTCAATTTAGGCTACATCATTACGGGAGACGCGAAGTGTCAGACTCGCGATGCATTCTACTATAATCAACCTAATTGTTGAGCTCATAAAAATCCTTATTTGTCTTTAACGTTGTACTTCCAAAAGCGTTTAAACTTGTTTGATTTTACAATCTTTGTGGTCGTTTACAGGTTTATTTACATATGCATGCATGCAATATTTGAACGTATTCTAAAGAACACAATGACATGAATAATGAGCAACACTATAATCATTCGCATTAGAATATATTATTGTATGACCAAAATTTCTGGTAATGCATCACATATTCTTGATAATTATTACACTGTAAACAGATCAAGTTTCAGACCAATTCAAATTAGTAATCCCCGAACCTGGCGATAGCCCGGGCGAGGGTACTAATTCCGCTCGGTTATTTATCACACCCGGAAAAAGGAAATCCAAGGGAGATCTAAAGTTCATCAATAATCGCGGGCGCGTGGTTCAAGGTTGGTGGGTGGTCATCTCATTGATCTCAAAAGTATGGCAGATTGTCAGGAGTGGAGTGAGTGAGATTATAAAAATCTTTTGGAACTTTATTGGAAGAGCTGTGTCTGTGGGACGGATCTTATCGCTTTAACTTTAGCAAAAAAGATAAGAACAGTCCAAATAGAGGCAGGTTTGTTATATTATTAAAACAATAAAAGTGTGGATGTATTTTTGTTCTAAAAACTCCTGCTTTATATATATAGTTTTTCATTTATTTACGGTTAAAGTATCGTATATTTTATATGATGAAAAAGGTCTAAATTAAAAGGAGAACGAAATCATTTTTACGCTTATATCTTAAACTAATTTCAATTCAAAAAGGAATTTTTATCGGTAAAATGCAGTTTAGTTTTGTGAACATTTCGAAACGTTATATTTGAACGGAATGTTGAATTTTACATTAGTTTAAAGCTCATATAACGAATAATACCATACCTACATCATAAATTCGGGAATTATATAGCTAAAACAACTATTTTTTAGTTATTTTTGGCCGATTTGTATCCTGTTTTGTACGCTAAAAAATTGTATTATTTTGTGTCAGTGTTGCTATGACGACAGTGCTTCCACTACTTAAGAAATATTTCCGTTGCGTATCTTTCAAGAAACCATGTAGGCCTATATATATTTCCCGGTTTTCCTTACAGTTTTCCTTTCAAGCTATTAGAGTATTGTTTTCCTTCAAACTCATTTGAAATGAACGAAAACACTTATGTCAAGAAGTTCACTTATATGACGCTGTCCTTTGAGTGCGTCATAAATGGAGGGGGGTGGGAGGGTAGATAATTCAATTCTGTTTTTTAGCGAAAATTGTGCCTGAATCGAAGATACCAAACACGCGGCCAGTGATTTACCGAATCCCATTTCCAGCAGAAAAACTGCTGGTGTAACAGCCTTTTTCCTGCGTTTTGCATCGCAGATTTTGCAACAAAAAGGCTTAGTATAATGTTGGAAACTGTCGTGGTTTAGCTGTGGCGAGGGGTTGTTGCATGCATGTATTTCTAGTATATATATCCGGGTGTCCCAAAAAAAACTGGACAGTGTTTGATTTAATGTAACGTAAAAACTATAAAAGGTATTGCACTGAAATAAAGATCATTCTATGCAGAAAGGGTTAACTTAGATTTTGATATATAACACTTGAATTTACGTACAATATTGACTGCGCTATTGATGTTTGAACGCTGAACTACCGTTTTTGAAAATGCCAAAAATTAGCATAAAACAGCCTTATAATTACCGATGTAGTTATACCTGTTAAATAATAAATATTTCTTTTTGGTAAAAGGAATACATGAACCAATTTTTGATATCAACATGAATTATTGTACAGTATTACTTAATTTTTATTCACACGTGTTTAACAAGACAATAATCTCAAAGAGGCAATGTTTCAAATTAGTTTAATTAGCCACTTTTTACCGGGTTTTTACCAATTCCTAAAACGCATTCCAAATTCAAACAGTTGTATCTCGCTCAATATTGTATGTAAATTCAAGTGTTATATACCAAAATCTAAGTTAGCCCTTTCTGAATAGAATGATCTTTATTTCAGTGCAATACCTTTTATAGTTTTTACGTTACATGAAATCAAACACTGTCCAGTTTTTTTTGGGACACCCGGTATATATATTTTTTTTCCGCTTACCTCAAAACTGGTCTGCAACCGCAGGCTGTTTCATCTGTAATAATTTCATTCTTTTGCAGATGAACTATATATCCTCTCCTTTCTCGGCCTGTCGACTGACTTATTTTCTTATTGACTTTAGTAAGTGAAAGTCCTCGAAAAAATTTTCATTTATCATGTCCCGACTTGAAAAAAGTTTTCATATCAATGCCAAAAATAAAATGCCAAGATGGCAGTTATTTTACTGAAGTATAAATATAAAAACAAAATCGTTGTCTTAGCCAATCATGATGTTGCTAGTTACCCGTTTTCTCTCTGCTTGAACTTGCGCATGCGCATAACTTACGAAAAGGTCCAGTCCTGTCCTGTCTATGACAAAAAAAAATGGCGAACGACTTTGCATTCCACAATGTTTTCACATACCCGGGCGTAAATATCCGATCGGAATTAGTACCCTCGCACGGCGCTTCGCGCCGACTCGGGGATTATTGCATCTCGATTTTTCAATTTTCCAATCTCAGTTGTTTAAAGTAATATTTTTTTGCGAACCAATCGATCAAATTTAAAAAGTAAACCATCGTTGGAAAGCTGAATGGCTGAGCTTTTCAATAAATGCAAAAATAAAGGCTTTACTGCTATATTGTTTTCAACATTCACATTCGAATTGAGGATTGGGTTTTAAACACCCTGTATATTTACCTGCTTCAAATGTATCTTTCAGATTGATGTGATCTTGAAGATATATTCTCATTTTCGATTGGGAGACTGCATGAGTTTTGTCTTTATATGTAGACCTTGCTAGAAGAGCTTCCTCTAAAATAGCACAAGAAAGGAAAATGATAGTATTTGTTAATCGCATACTCCGAATAATTTATATCTATTAATTGGAACTAGTACTCCATTATTTACTCGTGAAGAAAACACAAAGGAAATCGTGACCGTATGCATCAACATGCATATTATTTTTTCACCAAATACCATTCATGCATATTCTTCAATATTTCCTAGGAATATTGAAGAATACATACCAATTTATTCGCCAGCATGCATCCGTGTTCTATGATATATGTATCCACTCGCCCAAACAACACCTTCATTCATGTGCTGTATATATTAACGAACGCGGTTGAGTTGTCATAATAGATGGGTTTATTCCCTAGTTAAGTGGACCTTCAATTGTTAACCTCCGAAAAGATTTGCTTAATTGTACAAAAATATCTCAAAATATTTGCAAACAAATGAATGTATTCGTTGGTGTTTAGATTAAATCTTGCGGTCCAAATCGCATGTTAAATTCAAATCTTATCCCGTCACAAATCCGCCACGCCATTTGATTACGCACTCAAGATTAATATATATATATTAATTATTTTTTATTATAACTCCAATTTGTATATTTCTTGGCTATGTTGGTTTGCGAGTCGATCCATGGGATTAGCAAAAATGTAGGCGAAGAGAAAAACTTTCTCTTCGCCAAGGCAGACTAGGTTAGCAGGTTGTAGCATAACTGGAATAGAATTGCCGATTTTAAATATATACGATATATTACGGTTAGAAACTTTGATTTTGCATGATTTGCTCTGCAACACGTCACTGTTATCCGCACGGCATTTAAACCAAACATATCTCTTAATCCTCCCGTCCTTGCAAAACTCAGATACTCATAGCAGTTCGTTTAAAATGAAATTTCCAATAAGTACGACCGGGAACGGCACAGGATATTGTCCATTTCACTAAGTTTTCATTAGTATCTCGCCTCATTCGATTCAGTACTCGTCATCATGCATGTACAATTTATCCATGCTCAGTTATTCAGTTATAAGCTATGTTACCTGGCTTAGGTGTCAATTTGTGACCACAATATATATAATTTATGCTTACCTAAAGTACTTGTCGCGTCAGAGGAACCGTCAGAGAATTCGCAATTTTTCAGCATCTGATCTGATCCGGAAGCTGGAAAACCCATACATAAATTTTTATGATTTAGTTGAGTTCTGTTAAATTTAAATACAGCGCTCAAAACTCGTACAAATCACATTGTAAACTGCTAATTTGTCCTAAATAAACACGTCTAGATCGCATAGGTTTGATTGAATCCGTAAATCTGGACCAACATTAGTGGGTTCGCGGTATTTTTCACAAAAACAACCAATCATAAAATATTGGGACATTAATTGCAAGACTATTAAAAAAAGAATTTGCCACTATAAACTGTGATTCTTGCATGCAAGGTAAAATGCAACCGCTCATATCTGAGTTTACAAGATGCTATTAAAATTTTAAGAATGCATTTTTAACCTCTTATATTTTTTTATCTTAATGTTGCATGTAAATGTAAACTTGTATTAATTTTCATGAATAGCTGGTAGAGTCTTGAAAAAAATTGAACAAAAGAAGAAAGTATATCTAGCTAGACGATGTTTTAACAATCATATTACATTAAAAACAAGGTATAGATTCAAATATAATAGAAGAATGTCAAAGAATAATAGCACAACAAACTTTAAATGCCATAAGTGTTTAAATCTCCAAACCACAAAACGGGAAAGGTAAAAAGTACTAGCTATTTAAATTGTCAATAGTATGTGATACTATTATTTGGCATTCTGGGTTATATCGTTATGTTACGCGCACAATAGAGTTAGGGTTGGGGATTGGGGTCAAGATCAAAGAGAAATGTATTCGTGCGCGAAACATAACGATATTACTTCATTTTGTTTTAAACCTCAATTTTTACCTCAATTTTAAAAGAATTTGAATGACACGCTTGTCAACTAATACTTTGGGGGTATTTTTGCGTAGAAAGATATGAGACTGCACGGCCCATACCATATTTAGCTCAGCCCATTGTCGTACCCAGAGCCCATCAACGGAGCGCGGGGAGAGGCTCTGGTCAAGTCCAAATCAGAAACGAATATGATTGGCCACGCTGAAGGTTATTATATTCTGTCAAAACATATCAAAAAAGCGTTTATTCTATTTTTACAATGTGTGCAAAATTTAGAGAATCAATCGCATTGAGTTATAACTACATGCTGGGCGCGTGTATTGCACGTGCTGTACAATTACAGCAATAACAACATAAAAACATTTCCAAATCTATTAATGGATATAGTGTTTGTGAAATCAAACTACTATATTTTTACAAATGCAAAGTCAATTTTACTTGAATTTTTACAATTCCTGAGTGTATTGTTTAGGATATAACCGAATCATTATGATACTAGAAGTTACTGTCGCAAAGGTAGTTCTGCCGAAAGGCGTTTTCAGTAAAGCTATTATAAAATTGGAAGCATGCATCTTCTTGGAAAGGGGGACTCAGGGAGTAGAGCAGGTTAGCCATTACCCTAGAAGTCAGGTAGCCAAGGAGTGAGGCTGCCAGAAACTGTGGCAGCAAGGAAACGGGGCACCTGCGGAGTTGAGCAGTTAGGAGGTGGAACAGCTGGGAAGAGGGCAGCTAGGAAGTGGAGCAGCTGGGAGGTAGGCAGCGGGGAAGTGGGGTACGTGATCTACCGACCTGCTGAACACCTTCCCCCATCTTGCACAACCATACACTCTATTGCCCCTGACCTTCTAAATGTGTTTCACCATCTTTACCATCTGACACAACCTTACACCATACAACCAACTCTGAACAGATGACTTTAGTTACTCATTCGCATCATTGTTTGCTCAAAGAAAGCAGTAAATTCTGAATTAAACAACTGTTTATTCAAACATCAATTTGACAAAAATTTGTATAAACAATACACACCTTTTGCCTTCAATGTAAATTAGCCAATACAAACCACGTGTCAAAAGAAACACTTTGTTTGCTTCTACTAAGTTTGTTTGCTTTCTGCACTGGGTGTGTCCTTAGAAAATAAAGTAAGACCTCCCCCAATAGTGTAGGACCTGTAAAGGAGTTTGTATGCATTTCATTTAGGACAGATTATCTCAACTGTTTTAGGGTAAAATGACCATGGCGGTCAACAACACCATGGCGGTCAACAGGTGCCAAAACCCGAATCCGGTGCGAAAGTCCTGAAAATGACCACGCCCAGAAACGGCACTGTCGACATAGCCCTAAATCCTGAACCGCCAATTCTACAGCCTTTCTGAATTGCTTATAGTGTTTAGAATAGTTGCTATTAGGGGTGGTCACTGGAGGGTGAAATTTGTCTAGGTATCATATTTTACAAGAAAATGACTATCCACCATCCCAGGTCAACTGCTACTTATGCATCTAACTAGAAATACATGCATGCAGAATCCCCTCGCCCATTTGATCATGAACCAAACAATTTACTCCCCAAAAGTTATTGTAACATGAAGTACTGAGTCAACGAATGTAACCATGGTAACACGCAACATTGTATATTTTTTATATTTTAATTTGTACAAAATTAATATTATTTTGTTTTTAACTATAAAATTATCAATTGCCCAACTATATAAAGTGGGTAAATGCTATTATGTACTCTTTTAGCTTTGATTTACTGTAACATTCAACCTTAGACGTTCACAAAACGTTTCAAAATTTTCAACTGCTTTTCGAGGAGTATTTTTATACTTCACACTTGCTTTTGCAATGAAGTTTTCGAGATTTAATGTGCTTTTTTTTCTATAATATATTTGAATCAATACTAAAACACTCTTAAAGATCAATCAATGTTGTATTGACCACACAGAAATTACAGAATGATCTACACATTTACAAATTCACAAACGATACTGCATGCTACAGTATGTTAAAAAATCGGCAAAGCAAACATGCAAAATAGACACTTGCCTGTTTAAAACGCTCCTTTTTCGGTCTTTCAACTGTTTTTCCTCTTGTTAATTTGTCCTTTAAATAATTTTCATTTATAAATGAGTGCAAAACTATTTTTGAAAAGAGTTTGCAAAATGGAAGTCTTCTTTTGGCTTGAACTTGCGCATGCGCATAACTTACGAAAAGGTCGAGTCCCGACGTCCCGTCCATGACAAAAAAAAATGGCGGACGACTTTGCATTCCACAATGTTTTCACATACCCGGGTGTAAATCTCCGAGCGGAATTATTACCCTCGCACGGCGCTTCGCGCCGGCTCGGGGATCATATAGAGCGAAAAATTACTCAAATTTGATAGGCTAATGAGCAAGGCATTTCTTGTTAATTCAGGGCAAAATTACTTGTACCTGATTGGCTGAAACGCAAGCGCGGGAAGTATTAATATTCAATGAAAAAAAGGCCTCTTGCTTCTTCTAAAATATTTATTCTTCACTCTGATTCAGATTCTGATTAACTGATGACAGAGTTTTGACAATGCTTATTTTAAAAAGTTAATATTATATGTTGAGATTCGTAAAGTTTATGTTTCATGTCAATTTAATTGACACTTCAAACTGGCTTCCTTGCTCCTGTTGTTTACGTGCGTAGCTAATATCTGCAAATTTGTTGTAATTATAATAAGTTGTTGATTGATTAAGTAAAGTTCTTTTTAATATTAAATATATACTGTTTCAGACTTTTTTGTGTTTTTCCGGCGTTGTCTTTGGTTGATATTTATAAAATTGGCTATCTCATGCACTTGTTCACCTGCGTAGCCAAACGAAGCTGAAAGTACAGGTGTGTAGCAAATAATATTTACGAATTTTGAAACTTTGAAATTAAACAATATTTCACAAATTGTGAAACTTTGAAAACACGCGTGAAATTAAACCTTAATTTTACTCGGCCCCATGCGATTACCTATACAAATTACTCATTCACCTGGCATGAGATATAACACATTTCATTTCACTTACCCCCCGCCAGAACACGATTTCAGCCATATCATCCAAATGTTGTACTTTAACACAATGCTAGTTGACTAAAGAATAAATCAACCAAGTTTCGTCGGGTTTTGGAGCAGTGCTATGTATTTTATCTTTGATTTTGTGTCCTTCGACATTTCCTCAATTATTTTGCCATTGCAATGTCTCGCCGCTTCTCTGCCCGATAAATGCCACTTCTTCGTCTACATTTGTATTTATGTTACAGTATCCAAAAATAATTGAGTGTAGAATAGTCCCAATCGAAAAATTGAAAGCATTAGTCCCACTTCGGAGTGAAAAACCATCAAGAATGAAAATCAAAAACAAAAGGTTCAAAATAATGTGAAATTCTCGCGCAATCTTCACGAAAACTCCTCGTGGGCAACATTACAGGGGGGGTGACATTTTCACGAATACGTTTGTTGGCGACCACAAAAACTCAAGTAAAGTTCGTGTGTTTAACTGTTTATATGTTTTATGACAAAATAAGCAAATATTCGTGTAATTTTGTGTTTTCCTGGTTTCCTTTTAGCTATAAAAAAGAAACCAGAGACTTACGCAATCTTTTTGCACCATCCTTGTAAGGCTATTCTGTGTAGACGCCTGTACGTTTCAGCCCTGAGACTTTATTTCAGCTTCGTCTTCGCCTTTATATTGAAACACCTCTCTCGCAAAAAATAATCTTCTCAAAAGACACGAACTTTACTTGGGTTCTGTGTTCGCGAACAAACGTATTCGTGAAAATGACGCCCCCCACCTGTGATGTTGCCCGCGAGGAGTTTTCGTGAAGATTGCGCGAGACTTTCAAATTATTTTGAACCTTTTGTTTTTGAATCTCATTCTTAATGAACGAGTGGAGGTTTTTCACTCCCGAGTGGGACTAATGCTTTCAATTTTTCGATTGTAGTCTAGGACCTGTATAGCAGTTTGTATGCGTTTCATTTAGCACGGGCGATCTCAACTGTTTTAGGGTAAAATGACCATGGCGGTCAACATGGCATATGTGCCAAAACTTGAATCCGGGACGAAAGTCCCGAAAATGACCCCCCTGGAACGGCAGTGCCGACATAGCTCTAACTTCCGAAAAGCAAAGGCGATAGCCTTTCTGAAGTGCTTATAGTGTTTAGAAGGGTTGCTTTTAGGGGTGGTTATTGGAAGGAAAATTTTGTCTAAGTATAATATTTTACTAGAAATACATTCATGCAGAATCGCCGAAGGCGAGGTAATTTATACAAGCCTATAGAGAATGTCACTGAGCCGAAGGCAAATTAGTAGAAATTTCAAAGAGAAAAACACAGACAGAAAGTTATGAGGCCAGTTTAAAAGGTTAATAATTATATAGTACAAAATTCATGCAGCGCTTTACTGAATGGCCGGTTATAAACATGCCGGCAAAAATAATACTCCGACAACGAGTGTCAAAAATATATCGAAGAAAAACAAAAACAAACAAATTCGTGGAAAAATACTTTGGAATGGCTCATACACAAAATAGAATGGCTTTAAAAATATATCTGAGCTATATTTTTACTGCAAATAACAATATAAATGAGGATAAAACGAATAATTGACAAACTATAAGTATATAATCACTTGAGCCGTGCGGAAAATGTTTACATGTATATTTCAACAGCGAAAAAAACGCTGCTTCGGGGAGAAAAAAAGTATATTTGTTATCGCTTACCTTGAAAAATGTCAATAATATATCCTTCTTGAAATTAATTATTTATTTTTTTCATTAAATATTTTGAAATCAGGCTCAAAAACCATTTTGAATTTTTTTTCTGTCGGTACTCGCGCATGCGCATAACATAAAAAGCCGTCAAACGTCCATGACAAAAAAAAATGGCGGACGACTTTGCATTCCACAATGTTTTCACATACCCGGGTGTAAATATCCGAGCGGAATTAGTATCCTCGCACGGCGCTTCGCGCCGGCTCGGGGACAAGAAGATGACCAAGCACCACCCCAGGTCAACTGCTAATTATGCATGAAATAACTAATATACCTGGCAGAGGTTAAATTTTTTTATTTCCCAAAAAATTTTTTTCATGGGATGAAAAACTATGCTAAATTTAATATAATTATTGTAGATTTTATAAGGATTGACATTGTTTTGTTTAAATATAATACATTTTATTTCACTTACCCCCCAACAAAACACGATTTCACCCATATTTTGCCGTCTTGTTTGCTTTTTATCGCCGAGTCTCGCAAGTATCATCCAATTGAAATACTTTTACATAATAATAGATGGCTAAAGAAGATTTCAAACAAGTTTCGTCAAGTTTTGAAGCTGTGCAGTGTATTTTATCTTCGATATTGTGTCCTTCGATATTTCGTCAAATATGCCGCCATTGCAATGCCTCGCCGCTTCTCTGCGCGATAAATGCCACTTCTTCGTCTTCATATGTATTTAGATTACAGTATCCAAGAGTACTTAATTGTTGAATAGTCCCAATCGAAAAACTGAAAACATTAGTTGCATTTGAAAGGAAAAACCTGCCATAACACATTTAGGATCAGAATCAAAAACACAAGTTTAAATATAATTTGAAAGTCACACGCAATCTTGGCGAAAACTCCTCGTGGGCTACTTGACAGGGGGGCGATATTTTCACGAAACGTTTGTTCGCCACCACAGCAACCCAAGTAAATATACCATATTTATTGTATTTTTATGATTTATTATAAAAACAATAAATATTTGCGTATTTTTGCCGTATTTTCTGGATTCCTTTAAGCGTTAATTAACTACAACAAAATCCGAGAGACATTTGCACCGTAATTTCAAGGGTATTCTATACAGATTTACAATATAACATTTATAGTACGCGCGTGCTGATTGGTCGAGAAGCGTGTTGCTAAAACTGTACAGAAGCAGGGAAATTTTCCCGCCAAAATTTAAAATCATAAAAAACCCCAAATTTAATGCGAATTACAAAACTTTGAATACTATTTAAAACCAATTTTAATGCATTTACACATTTTTCACTGTTAATTTTCAAACAGAGTTGTTTTCTTGCAGCGAAATTGACGAGCAAGGTGAGCATGCGCGTACGTAATGAGAATTTGTAAATTAATCGAGTTTAAAAATGTCTTTTGAGTTATATTATGAAAGAAATAGAAAACGTCTTTTCCAGTGTTTCTATACAGTTATAGAAACACTTGTGGGAGTTTCGAAGAACTCGAAATAACGTGGAAATCTCGCCCTACGGTCTCGTTTTCCCACTGATTATTTCTCGTTCTCCCAAACTCCCACGCGTAATTCTATAACTGTATACAAACACGGAAAATTTTTCTATTTCTTAAATGTATGTTCCAGCTCTCAGACCTCAGTTTCTTTACTCTGTCTCTGACATTAAAAATCTGATTGGTAATAAAATACTAAATCGATTTAGTAAAGAAAATTAGGTCTGAGAGCTGAAACGTACATATCTGTATAGAATACCCTTGAAATTACGGTGCAAAAGTCCCTCGGATTTTGTTATATAAATCATAAAAATACAATAAATATAATATACTTACATGGGTTCTGTGGTGGCGAACAAACGTTTCGTGAAAATATTGCAACCCCCCCCTGTCAAGTAGCCCACGAGGAGTTTTCGCGAAGATTGCGCTTGACTATCAAATTATTTTTAAACTTGTGTTTTTTATTCTGATCCTAAATATGTTGTGGGAGGTTTTTCCTTTCAAGTGCAACTAATGTTTTCAATTTTTCGATTGGGACTATTCTACAATGAAGTACTCTTGGATTCTATAATCTAAATACATATGAAGACGAAGAAGTGGCCATTCATCGGGCAGAGAAGCTGCGAGGCTTGCAATGGCGGTATATTTGACGAAATATCAAAGGACACAATCTCAAAGATAAAATACACTGCACTGTTTCAAAACTTGATGAAACTTGGTTGAAATCTTCTTTAGCCATCTATTATTATGTAAAAGTACAACAATTGGATGATACTTGCGAGACTAGGCGATAAAAAGCAAACAAGACGGCCAAATATGGCTGAAATCGTGTTTTGTTGGGGGGTAAGTGAAATAAAATGTATTATATTTAAACAAAACAATGTCAATCCTTATGAAATCTACAATAATTATATTAAATTAAGCATAGTTTTTTATCTCAAGACAAAAAATTTTAGGAAGTAAGAAAATTTAATCTCTGCCAGGTATATTAGTTATTTCATGCATAATTAGCCGTTGACCTGGGGTGGTGCATGGTCATTTTCTTGTAAAATACTAGAAATACATGCATGCAGCAACCCCTCGCCACAGCTAAACAACGACACCCCCACCCACCCCCCTCTCCATTTATGACACACTCAAAGGACAGCGCCATATAAGTGAACTTCTTGACATAAGTGTTTTCGCTCATTTCAAATGAGTTTGAAGGAAAACAATACTCTAATAGCTTGAAAGGAAAACTGTAAGGAAACCGGGAAATATATATAGAGATAGAAGTTAAGGTTTTTCACTTTCAAAATGGTTTCTTGAAAGATACGCAACGGAAATATTTCTTAAGTAGTGGAAGCACTGTAGTCATAGCAACACTGACACAAAATAATACAAATATTTAGCGAGAAAACAGGATACAAATCGGCCAAAAATAATTAAAAAATAGTTGTTTTAGCTCTAGAATTCCAGAATTTATGATGTAGGTATGTTATTATTCGTTATATGAGGTAAACTAATGTAAAATTAAACATTCCGTTCAAATATAACGTTTCGAAATGTTCACAAAACTAAACTGTATTTTACCGATAAAAATTACTTTTTGAAAGGAAATCAGTTTAAGACATAAGCGTAAAAATGATTTCGTTCTCCTTTTAATTTAGACCTTTTTCATATAAAATATACGATACTTTAACCGTAAATAAATGAAAAACTATAAATATAAAGCAGGAGTTTTTAGAACAAAAATACATCAACACTTTTATTGTTTTAATAATATAACAAACCTGCCTCTATATATTTTACTTTTTTTCGTTCAGGTGTCGCTTGGACACATCTTTTTTGCTAAAGTTAAAGCGATAAGATCCGTCCCACAGGCACAGCTCTTCCAATAAAGTTCCAAAAACGACATTTAATTCAGACTTTATCATGTTTTTCTATAATCTCACTCACTCCACTCCTGACAATCTGCCGTACTTTTGAGATCAGTGAGATGACCACCCACCAACCTTGAACCACGCGCCCGCGATTATTGATGAACTTTAAGATCTCCCATGGATTTCCTTTTTTTCCGGGTGTGATAAATAACCGAGCGGAATTAGTACCCTCGCCCGGGCTATCGCCCGGCTCGGGGATTATACTTAGCCAAATTTTCCCCTCCAATAACCACCCCTAAAAGGCCTAAAAGCAACCCTTCTAAACACTATAAGCACTTCAGAAAGGCTGTCGCTTTTGCTTTTCGGAAGTTAGAGCTATGTCAGCACTGCCGTTTCAGGGCGAGGTCATTTTCAGGACTTTCGTCCCGAATTCAGGTTTTGGCACATATGCCATGTTGACCGCCATGGTCATTTATCCTAAAACAGTTGAGATTGCATGTGCTAAATGAAACGCATACAAACTCCTCTACAGGTCCTAGACTATTGGGGCTATTCTACAATAGACTAGTGGCATTTATCGGGTAGAGAAGCGGCGAGACATTGCAATGGCAACATAATTGAGGAAATGTCAAAGGAAGCAAAATCAAAGATAAAATACATGGCACTACTCCAAAATCCGACGAAACTTGGTTGAATTATTCTTTAGTCAACTAGCATTGTGTTAAAGTACAACATTTGGATGATACTTGCGCGTACAACATTTGGGCGATAAAAAGCAAACAAATTGGCAAAATATGGCTGAAATCGTGTTCTGGCGGGGGGTAAGTGAAATGAAATATGTTATATCTCAACAAAACAATATCATTCCTTATGAATTTGTAATAATTATATTAAAAAAAGCATATTTTTTTATCCTATGACAAAAATGTTTAGGAAATAAGAAAACATAGACTTTGCCAGGTGATTGAGTAATTTGATGCATAATTAGCAGTTGACCTGGGATGGTGCATAGTCATTTTCTTGTAAAATATGATACCTACAATCTTTGCAATAATACTTTGGGACAATATTGCTTCAATGAAGAAATATAGTTTTTATTACATTTTTTGACGTAATTACTCCCCTTCCCTCCCCCCACCCGTTTCAATATTGCGCTGATGTTAGAAGGTGTCTCGTTTGCGGTGCATTGCTTTTTTGTGATACCAACATTGAACGGGGGGCGGGGGGAAACTGAACATAAGATACTTGATGGAATTTCAATATTTGTCCCACAATTTCTGGCAAAGATTGTAGACAAATTTCACCCTCCAGTGACCACCCCTAAAAGCAACCATTCTAAACACTATAAGCAATTCAGAATGGCTGTAGCTTTGGCGGTTCAGGATTTAGAGCTGTGTCGACAATACAACCATCAAACATAACTAGTTAAGTTCTATGACATGGACAGTCCCGCACTAATGACCAGGTGCATGGCATTTCTATGTCAAATATTGTCCCAAGCAAATTTTCATAAGTTTTTTTAATGTTTCTTTTAAAGCAGGAGAGGTTGGCGAAGCTGGTAGGAGGTGGAAGCTGGTAGGAGGTGGAAGCTGGTAGGAGGTGGAAGCTGGTAGGAGGTGGAAGCTGGTAGGAGGTGGAAGCTGGTAGGAGGTATTTGTTTACCATGACAGTCATATGCGATCAATGAGCTTTAGGCTGTTAAAATAGCCGATAAACCCATGAAAGCGCATTGTTTGCCTTTAGACTGAACACTAAAAGTTCATCGTCTTGATGTACGTTGATCTCGCGTAAGACGGACTCTGGGGGTACGAGAATGAGCTCAGCCAGTGCCAGACCGTTTCTATTGTTTTTGTCTGCGCGGTTAACACAAGGCTGCAAGGAGTGTTGTAAAATTTTGCGATTATTATGCCGGTTTTATGAACTGATAATTTCATTAGTGATACACGATCTGTTAGAAAAACTGAAATGGGCTTTCTTCCGTTATTCCCTGAAACGACGTCAATTATTAGTTAAAAACTTATAATATCCAACAAATAATATCTTACCATCTACTTTACGCTCCGTCATTTCTGAAAAATAAAAAAAACATTGAAAAATATACATTTACGTGAATTCGGGTCTACAACAATCCCCTTACCATTTTTACTTTAAATTCGTGTACTTGATAATTATGGTGGCTTAAAACGCATCTTTGTCAAGAAATTATCACAACAATATCTGTCAATCCAGATTGTAAGTGTACATGTACATTTCGTCCTGATTTTTATAAACTTTAACTTCGATTTCCTATCCTATATCGCCAAAATGCTATTCATACACGCGTGATAATAAACCTACGATAAACTTATATTATTTTTGCATCTATTTAAAGACTAGGATACAAAAGACAACGAGATTCGTAACGCAGCGCGTCATCAAACCATTGAAATTTCGTGTAATATCGCCTAAACTTCAAACAACATAAATATTGCATGTATAATTGTATTGTGTCGAATCTCTTATAAACCGTCTTTATTCTGGTGAATATGTCAAAAAAACTACATCAAACCTATTTTACATTCATCCTCTTCATTTCCGTTGATTTGATCCTCGTGATGTGAAAAAACACAAGCATCGTTTATATGTGAACCATTTGTCGGATTTTCCATTGTATCTAAATATAAATTGGAAAATAACGCTGGCTTGTTCTCCAGTGCACAGCCCCCTTGGCAAATTTCGAAACTGTAGACGGTCGAACTCATCATTGATTTTCATATTTTTTCATTTCATTTTCATTGTATTGATTTACCACATTAAAGATGTATACCTATTTACAAAAAGGACACATAATACGCACTCATGATACATTTATGTTTATATAAGTGGCGAGGATGCATCCATGAAGCCAAAAGCTTGTAAAAAAATGCCTCCTCGTAATATTGATCAGGATTGCAAAAAGTTTCGAATATGACTGTATAAGATTTAGTGTCGTGCACGAAACACTACAAGAGTAATTCACTACAATTACGATAAGTAATTTAGCATTCTGCTCCAGAAGCAATCCAGGCATATAAATCCAAATTTTTGGACCTTGAAAGAAATTAAAACCGTGAACTGCTTAACATTAGTTTTACATGGATGAGAACGATATATACGAACTAGCATTTCTCGTATTGTAGTTATGTATTTGCTGAGTAGTAACAAGTAAGTTATGGAATGATGGCGGAAGTAAGCGATGATGAAACGAAAACATTAATTTAGCGATATGAAAGGAATTTATATTAATTTTTAAATATCAAGAAGTTTCAACTCACTGAATAGTGGGTTAAACACATCAACAAACTTGTTCCCAGATTGCGAGAGCGTTGCGCGGGACGATTCACATATACACAAGAATTTTCCATTTATATATTTTTACGTTATGAATATTTAATATATTTTGAGCAACTAGTGACCTACACGTTACCAGTACACGATCAAATTTCATGATGTGTTTCACAATATAAATTATGAGTTCTCCCGTTACGGTTTCGAAATTTGCAGCACCGTCAAGGCAAGGTCTCATCACGTACGGAGCTATATTTCCGCCTTATTAGCTCACCAGTATAAAGGCTAAAATGTAAAGAAACTCAATGCCAGTTGAAACTGAAAGATATATAGCTATAATTATTAGTTTATGGCTGGTAACCATTGATCTCAAAGTACAATGAAGGTTCAAGAGTAAAACGAGCAATAAAGCCATTTTTGTATGTGATGTGAATAGTAGAGGAATCTGATGGGAAATCGTGATACGTACAAAGTAGTTAGAGTTGTTATCTATCTTTAGATAGAATAGAATATATTATAGCAAATATGCTCGATCAACCAATGACTACCCCGCGTAGTAGGTGGTATTAGCTGACACTGGCGAGTAGAGGAGAAATACGGCCTGCCCAAAAACTAAGCATTTTGAGTTCCGCCAAACGAATATGTTTGTTTAAGAGGACCAGTCAGAACGCGAGTTAACAATAGTGATGTCGATGTTCTTATTCGGAAATATGGTAAGATGTCATATTTCGAACCCAAACAATTTTTCACCGATACGTGCATAAATACGAGATTTAATAGCGCTATTATATTAAAAGACATTACAATTTAATAACAAGTTCAAATCGCAAATTATATCCGAATTATTGATATATAGTCAGCGATAAATCACGATAAAAATAGTGAGATTTCTCTATATCTATGAATTTCTCTAGATTTTTCCTCACCCTGTTACCCTGATCAATAGTCTTGACATAGAGATGCATGCGGAGGAGGCTAGGATTTCTCCCAATCTCTCTGCGTGTGTTTATTCTATTATTTTGCTTAAACATTTTACCTTAGTCATATAAACGTATGATTACTTAGCTTTCTTTATGCATTCTATGTGTTTTGGGGTGGTATTTGTGAGATATGAGATAAAAACATCATGAATTACCAATAAATGGATGCCGTTTTATTACTGATAGTCATAGTCCATACACTGTTAATTTCAAGGAGTTATTTTAACTCCGCCATAGGAGTTAAAATTACTCCCTGTAGGAGAGAATTTTGGAGTTAAATCTACTCAAAAAATGGAGTTAAAACTACTCCATTTCGGTACGCATTCCAGAATTTACTCCACTGGGAGTCATTTTAACTCCACTGAAGGAGTAAAATTTACTCCAGCAAAGGAGTAGAAATAATGGATGAATTTTTACTCCTTAATATTACTCTAGGAGTCGTTTTAACTCCAATTATTCTCGAACGGGAGTAAAAATTGGGAGTAATTTTACTCCTGAATTTCCACCGCGGCGAAAGTTATGTAACTCCAACATTATGTGAGATTCTTTCACTGGGCGTAGGGACTAGTTAAGGTATTTGCTAGTGATACAAAATTAAGAAGCAAGAAGTTCCTGCTATTTAATTAGCTGACGAAGATTCTTAGCTCCGGTAACATCGCCAAGTGGGAATGCTGTATTATGCATTGGCTTTATACATTCTTTACTGCTCAACCGCGAGCGGTAATCGAAGTCGGGTCTGTCGAGAATCGCCAACGTACTTTTCTCGTTATATTCACTCAAAGTCAAAGGATTTATTTACATTTTTGGATTGGATTGATTTTTTTTCTGCTGAGAAGAATGCTTCCCTCTGTTAACTTGACAAGTGGAAACACTCGTGTCTGCACCAATCAACGAGTTAGGAATGTATCACGTGTTATAGTAATTTGAATCTGTATTCACATCATGCGCCAAATTCGATATTTTTAATATTTTGCTTTCAAAGGTTCAAGGAGAGAAGAGTTTTATCCAAATTTTCTTTTATATATATTCACGAAAACCGGACAAATTACACGGACTTTGTTGCGAAGGTATGTTTATTGTTATTTGCTATTTTATGTACGATTATTTACTCGATAGGTGGTTATATTTTCTGTTGAAGACTGTATACAAATCACTTCGACGCACTGAGGTCAAAATGAATTCGTCTTGAGTTGTACACAGTAAATTTTCGAGTAATTTCTTTTAGCAGAAGTATATAACTTAGTTTATCGTTTCCCAAATTTTGATTTAGGCAATTGACGGTCTGATTGAAGAGTGCTGCCGCTGCTGTGTAAAGACAAACGCGTTTAACTGCCTGAAGGTAAGACGAATATTCCTATGTTTTGTTGCCATTTTAATTTGTATATAAGATTTAGTATTCGTATGGCGAATAGTTATGTATTCAAATTGTTTTATAATTCATATCAAATTGTTAATTCATTATATATTTGAGAATATTTTTGTAATAACATGACCTTGCTTTATACATGGAGATAGGATATTCCTATTAGTAGGGTTAGTGACCAAGAGAGTCGTAGAAAGCAAGGGTTTACATGATTTAGGGTGATGCTACTGACACAGTTATGTTACCTCGATAGTAGGTTAACCCCCCCATTCACCGAGCAAAGGGATGTCGACAATGACGTCATACGCATTACGCAATTCTACCATAGATATAGGAGACATAGATTGCTGACTCGAGGTCACGGCACGCGCCAACATGAAGAATTCAAAATGGCGGCTGAACCGGTCAAAACATCAAGTGACCTAGTCAACGTACGTCGCTTTCAGCAACGTTCACGAAAAGATACTTCTTTTAATATGTTTATTGCCCTTGTGGACGTATAAACACATCAATTTGACAGGGAAAATATTACAAATTACCTTCGATTCATGCTGATTTAAGTTCGGCGAAATCACATATTTAGGCCGCCAGCTCGTAATACACAAGTTTGTCGCCCTGAATCCACTTTATTTTGTTTAGAAATAATCCAGGAATAACTCTTTCAACTTTCTATTAGACATCATTGCTCCAAGGGGCAAAAATATTGCAAAACGTCAATCCGTGAGCTCACTGAAACCAGCCAAATGTTTGTTATTCCAAAGAAAAACCGTCCACAACACTTCTATATTGAATACACTCCACGGTAATGTGAAGTTAATGCTGTTATTATCTAGAAAATGCTCCCATTAAGCTTCGTTCATCGAGTCACTTGAGGCGCCATCATACAAAATGGCTGCTCAACCGGTCAAATTTTGTTTGAATTTTGGCGCATTTGTCAATATAGTGACGTATTACGAGTCAGCAATCTATGTCTCCTATATCTATGAATTCTACCTTGCATACCTAAGCAACGCCTTTATTCATGCACTGTTCATAAATATATAGTCCCTCAATTCGCTGTTCATATTCTGCAGACTGTTTATTAAATTGTTCATACTTTTCTTCTCCAGAGAGTCATTATAAGCTTTTAGCCTAGCATGTAATGCACGACTTGAGACTTGTAGTGACTTTAAGTGCTTCACAGCCAAGTATTAACCATGCCAATGTTTGTTGTTTTTTCGATGACGATAGGCGAATACTTTGTTCGCTCCAGCTACGCTCGAGACAACGTATGCTTATTCTGAGTTGAGATTTTATTTGGCCAAGTGTAAACAGGTCTTTTTTCTTGCCGATCATTGGGTAAACGATTACCCATGTTGTCTTGAAGCTATATGTATCTATGTTAGGAAGACTTCTGATCTTACTCACAATAATGAGAACACAACACTAAGGCTATATATGCAGAGGCTGTTGCTCGCGAAGTTGAAAATTGATACCCCCACATGAAATACTTTGATAATCACGCATTGATCAAGCCAATAGTGATTTCCCACTGACTAAGTTTTATTACTAGCTTACTTAGCTGTGAGATACAAAGGATTTGAATAATTTTTGACAGCTAATTGGAATATAAAATAATGATTTCCGACTTAGCAGCATGAGTCTAAGTAAACATTTTAATCTATGGCTATGCACACATATTTTGTTAGTTAGCACTGATAAGACCTTTTTATTATGACATTACAAAATCGTCTCTCTCTCCTTTTGCGATAAAAATGTGGACAGTTTATGAGGCACTTATTGCTGATGTCATATCGTTAAGGGACTTTGATGTGCTATAGCGATGTTTACTATAGATGCTTTAGCTTACTGATGTTTACTTTGGCATGCTGTGTTCAATGAGCCGTGCGCGCATAAATTTAGGTTGATCTATGCACACATATTTTGTTAGTCATTGACAATACTAAGTTCACGAATCCTTTAAGGGTGATATCGCCACATTGTACAAGTTTTTCTAGCTGTACCATTCCTTTTGCATAGCACACACATCCTTCTTGAATTCCATCACCTTCATATTTTTCTCATGCGTCTTCGCATTAAGTTCGCATTTTTCTCATGCGTCTTCGCATTAAGGCGATTCGCACAAATATACAGTTTTTACACATATTGACCAGGGTTTACACTACTTTCCAGCTTAGATCACCTGACGTTTTGTATATTTCTATTAAAAAGAAAGTCACATTCTCTAGGGGTTCTCTCGGGGTTCTGTAGGGGTTCTCTCGGGGTTCTCTTGTGGATTCTGTAGGGGTACTCTCGGGGTTCTCACATATTTAGCAAGTCCCGTAGAAGTGCTCACTTACAGTACTGCCTAGAAGTAACTTAACATAAAACCGCGAGTAACCGCGGGCCACACGCGGTTTCACCGGAGGCGCCATGCGGGTCCCCCGAAGGTCGCCCGCGGTCTCCCCGAATGCCGCGCGCGGCCTCCCCGGAGGTCGCCCACGGGCTACCCGGAGGCCACCCTCGGTTTGCCCGCGGGTAAACCCCGGGTCGCCCGCGGTTGTGTGGGCGTTTTGAAATTTGACCGAAATTTACGGCAGAAACCGAAAATAATACGACTCTCAAAGTCGGAAAGTTCCGTGGGTAAATATAATTCAGACTTCAGACACAGAATAAGTATTCATACTTAATCTGTGCTTCAGAGATCAAAATATAATAGGAAAATTCTGCGAGGGTGAGTCGAAGTATTTCACTTATTTCAGCGTTTGTATTTTCAAATTTTGTTGAATATTTTTCTTATAAATATGGGAAAACTGTCGTTATACGCTCGAAGACGGATTGTGTCTCTTTCGTCAGATAAGAACATGAATGTGACCGGCATTACAAGAGTTTTAGCCGAGTACGGAATCAGTGTCTCGCGGACATCTGTGAGTAAATTCCTTTCACGCCACCGCACAAACGGTAGTCTACTCGATGCTTCCCGCAGTGGAAGGAAATCACAGTTGTCGGAGGAGCATCTGACCTTTATTGACGGGAAAATGAGAGGCAACGACAAGTTAACGTCCGAGGAACTAAAAAATATCATGTCAAAAGAGTGTGGCCTCGATGTGTCATCGTCGACTATACGTCTTGTCAGACGTGAGAAATTGGGTTGGAAATGCGAGAATACTCGTTATTGCCAGTTTGTTCGCGAGCCAAACAAGATTAAAAGGCTAGCGTTTTGCCTTGACGCCTTATCGAGAAAGGACACCTTCGAAGACGTTGTTTTTACGGACGAAACGACTGTCCAGATCGAACAGTATGCGAGAATGTCATTTCGGAAAGATGGCACCCAAGGCAAGCGAAAAGGACGTCCAAAGCATCCGTTGAAGGTTTGACAATGTTAATACATTACATATTATTTAGTGTAAGGTAGGCATTTTCGTTGGCTTTTCAGTATTTCATGTATATTGCAACAAGTATAAAAATTCAGGTGAATTTAAACAGCACAAACTGTAGTCTGCACTATTAAATTTTGAGTCAAAGCTTTCATGTGACTGTTTATATAAAATGATGTAGAGCTGAACTCTATATATTAAGAAGATAGCAGGAAATAAGATAGAGAAATAACTGACTCTTGATTGAGTTATGGTTCTTATATACAATGAATGATATAATTCTGATGTGCAGTAAATAGCAATAAACGAGGGAAAGGTAACAGACACATTGCCTATAGGTTACTGCTTCAAAACATTCTGCTATGTGACTTGATCAATTATCAAGTATGGGAAATTTGCCTTTTTAAACAGATTTTTCACGAAATATTTCTAGCTACATGTAATTCATATGCTATGTTATGGTTAAATCAGTTCCCAGACTATCGACTCTTCAGAGTAGAATTGAGACTGCTTTAGTTTAATGATACAATGTATTAATATTACCAAAAGAAGTCTTAGATTTAGTGCGAGTGTTGACGAGTAAAATAATTATGCCAGCCTAATTCTGATGATCTCAAAATGATCGTATCGTGTATCAAATTGTCAACAGCGTGACACTTCCCAGCTTACGCAATAGTTTGTGTGTGGCTATTCGTGAAAGCCGGATTACGGAGAACCAGAACACACAAGAGCAACTGAAACGCGGAAAATTTAGGACCTAAAACAATGAACTAAATTGTTTATTAATAATCATTTCAATTGATTACAATTTATTACCAATAATATATTTTATAATACAAAGGGAACTGCCTTAACCTTCCCACTCTTTGTTTATGATTAACTAGGATATCAATTGGCTTCGTACTGTGGAAGTTCTCACGTTTTGAAAGAGCGTTTATTTTTCTTTCTAAAACTCCTGGATCACCAAGCACAAGGTTTTGTCTTAAATATTATTGTTATCCTCTATACTACTTCGGTTTTCCTTGGATTTTACTTCACTCTAGATTGGCTACATCGACTCCGAAGTACCAATTATGACACACTGAGTTGATTTGAAAACATATTTATACATTATATATCAGTTTGTATGATAATGAAGGCCGTTAAGGTTACTCCACATGATGAAATGGCGTTTTACAAAAATGCTCACCGCGCGCTCAATTTTTACGCTTTTGCCGTCAAATTTTGTGTTATTGTTGTAACCAGCATTTTTAAAACATTGTGGTTGCTACGGGCTACTTTTGAAAATCTGACCTCCTTCGCGTCACGAGATTTGCACGCCGCCTATTTAACCCTAGGACCTGCAAAACATCATATTTCCCATCGATCTCAGATAATCAAAGAACAAAAGTGTGTTCGCATTTTTTGACAGCTATTGTATTTGCTTTGATATAAAGCAGACAAGTTGACTCACACAAATTTTGTATACACGGTAGAACGGATGCCTATAACTCGAAAACTATGGCGTTAAACGAAAAACGCGAACACATTTTTGCTCCTTAACTATTGTTCTACATTGTGGCAAAGTTTGGAAGGAATCGGATAAAACGTGCACGGTGCATTTCTCTTTTTGTGAGGACAATCTGAGAATATTTCATTCTGTGTAAAAGGCCAAAAGAGATTTCGTGGGGGTTTTCCACTCCCTGTTGTGTTTCTCCGCCCTCTGTTCTCACTTCAAACTGTAAAACAATCAGATCGAAGCTCATCAAAGTACTTTTGGCAAGGTGCTCTGGGCAAGGTGGTTCTGCGTTTATTATCTAGTTTGTTATAAGTGCGTAACAGGCAAAACAAAAACATTAAAATATGCCGGCAAAACGCAAATGTAGGGAGAGCAAAGCGAATAAGGAGCAAGCTAAATCAGCAAAACGAAATTCAGGACATGAGAGCTATTGGGTATGTGCGTTGCTACAAAATTTCTCACCTGCATCTCCATCCGGTATTGAGTTAACACCAATTAGCAGAATGTCAATTACAATTACTATTTTCGCGGCAAAATTATTCGAATTTAAAACATTTACAGTTATATCTCGGTCGCATTTTAATATTTTTGAAAATAATCTGTGAGGATCGAAAGATTTTAAGCCCCTCAATTCATACATATAAAAATTTAAAAACTGATGGAATCAGTGTTTTCATCATATGGAGTAACCTTAATGCATCCGGCGACACGCAGTTTGTTTCATTCGGGCGCGTTAGGCTTTTTGCACGGCTTTCATGCTTACCTACAGTCCAAAGTTCTTCCTTTATAGCCTTAAATTGTGCCATCATTTTCTATTTCGACTAAACTTCTCACTACAGCAATTTAATACGCTCTTTCATAGCAAGCAAAATGTGTAATATCATCAGAAGACTGGTAATAGTTAGAATACAATTTGTTTCTTGAAGGTTTGTGATACCATAACACTGTACAACATTGCAATAAATGGACAGTTATGTAGAATGTATTTCTAGTATCATGTGCAAAGATGTGTTTATATATAAACTTTAAGTGCCGAGTAGTCGAGGGCGAGGATGTACTGCATGGCTCGTTACTTTAGCCACTGCATGTACATCTCTAACATGTCTAATGCATGCTAATAAGTACAGTCTGTTGTGCACAGAGAGAAAATTGACTACTATAGCTACAATTATTAAATAACTCAGCAAATAGACGCTCAATGGAGCGTGTTACTATATAATACAATTGTTCGTTAATGAGCACTAACATTGCTATACAAATCCGCTAATAAACACTGGAATATTTGATTAAATAACGAAAGGCATATTCATCACGAGAATACTCAGAAATATTTGCATGTTTATCCAAAAAAAATATCCATCTATCTCTATATATGTGTCCCGATATTATTTGGTCAATCGGAAGCCACCAATACGCGATTAAATTCACAATGGCAACACGCTTAGTATTTGTTTTACGAATCAATGTGTTTGATTTTGTATTTTTATAAGACTAAGTTGTGTTAAAATATCTAAACTTCGTGACATAGCGAAATCGCAGAGTTCGCACTTTTCATTTCATTTCAACTTTCATTAGAGCTTGTCTCTGGTCTACAACTACAACCATAGTTACAATATTTCCTTCTTATAAAAGATAAAAATACAAGTTTCAATATAACCTAATGACATTTTTCCTAAGCCGGTCACATACAAATTTGATTTTAATTGCCTGTTATTTCGAAGTCTGAAATATTAAAACCGCACGCCATTGAAATAATATGATAAATTGACTTTTTTTATAGTCTTAAATTGTGTCATTATTCTGATTTAAACGAGCACAAAATATATTTACGTTCTACATACACTTGCTGTAAAACAATCGTATGGTTGGTGAGCAAAAGAAGACGCAATCATATGGCTTTAGTGAGCTAACGAAATTTAATACGCTGCCTTAAAAGTAATCAACATTTGGCATATTTTGTGATAAATTCTTTAGTTTACATTGTCTTCACAAATAATTTCCATATAGTTGTTTCCCCAAAGTAAGTGTACCTACTATAACACTTTATAACATTGAAATAAAACGTACAATTATGAATAATTAAATGAATAATTTTATTCCAAACAAAGTACCAAAAGAGGTACAAAGGATACAAATAAATTACAAGGTAAAAGATAATACCTAATACTAGCCTAAAGTTCATAAATATATCTAGTTGTATGATTGTAGTAGATCAAAAGTTGTTAATATGTCATAACAGTATTTGTCTATTTGGAAGAAATTTTTAAAATTATTAATTATGTGTAATATATTTTGTAGTCTCATACACAAAGGTACTTTAAATATATAGGTTAAAATGTGTAGAAGGAAGGTATGTTACCCGTTTATTATATTTGCGCATAATGATCTCTTGCCTTGCGTAACGACCTTGGTAGACCATGAGGTTATTACGCCGAAGTTAAAACTGACGAAAAGCAAAATAAGTCCAAGCGCTGTTGGTTTATACTGTTATATCTAAACCCATGCTTCAGGGGCGACAATTTACTGCAATCAAATGTCTTCTGTGAGTCACCTATAAAGCACAATGCTTTGCATTTGAATAGTTGTAGATTTGGCGCGCGTTTATAGATTTGTAGAGTTGTAGATATATCTTATATTTTTTCTATGAACAGTTTGCGTATTCTCAAATGATTGTCGTTATGATATTTCATGGGATAACGTATGTGTGACTTTGTACCTACATGGATTTTAATTGGTCTTAGCAAAAATAGCTTAAACATAGCAGGAAATAAGATTGATATATAACTGACTTTTGATTGAGTTACAGTTCTTATGCAATGAAGGATATAATTCTGATGTAATTCATGATCAACTGACAAATTTGCAGTAAATGGCAGTAAACCAGGAAAAGGGCAACAGACACATCCCCTATAGCCTATAGGTTAGTGCTTCAAAACATTCTGCTGTGAATTGATCAAGTATGGGAAATTTGCTTTCAGTATAAGCGAATTTTCAACGACATATTTCTACAATTTATACCCTATGTTTATAACATACGCAGACAGGATTAAAATCTTAAATAACTCAAATATCAAATAAAATGTATGTGCGGTAAAACCAATGAAGGCAGAAATAAAAACAACATCGCTCAAACGTTAATCGGTTCATAAGATTCGGTTCTGATTTGGCTGTGCATGTATGGAAAATTTGCCTTTGTAAGCATATTTTCAACGAAATATTTCCACATATAACTTATACGCTATGTTATCTCTAATCTTAACAACACTCACCAACATCAAATTGTTTTCCCAGACTATCCATCTTTAAAGTAGAATTGAGATTGCTTTAGTTTAAGGATACCATGAAAATACCCAAAGAATCGCAGCGAAGTAGCTTGCTGAACAGATCGAAATATAGTGAACGTATTGACGAGTAAAATTATGGCGTCATATTACCGCCAATATTCATGTTTATCGTCATTCAAATCTTCTGACATTGAAGTTATTTCGGACATTGAAGTTGTTTGTTATTCAACATATTTTCGACATTGAAGTTAAATCGGATATTGAACATGTATATTATTCAACACATTTCCGACATTGAAGTTAAATCGGACATTGAACATACCGATTATTCAGCACCCATCAGAAGTTCAATGTTCGAAATATGTTGAAAATTAATCAACACATGAATACGAGAAGTTCAATATTGGCGGCGACAGACCATAGCGTGAAATGTCCGCCAATATTCATTAGCTAACATACGTACAACCCACCGGCACATTCAATTCGTGTCCAGACCATCACGCAACCTTCACCCACGTTCGCGCGATATAATTATGACAAAAAAAATGGCGTCTGAATCCTTGGAAGGGAATGCAGCAGAAGCGATTGGAAATGTTGATCTATTCAATGCCTTAAACACTGTTGAAGATTTAATATACAGATTAGATTCTTTGAATGACCCAGATTGTGTTGAGGGTATAGCTTTGAGGCTCGACGTACTGAAAAGATATTTTGTGAATGTTGGTATTGATGACAGGACATTAGAGTTGGTTGACCGGACCTACCGGGTAATACATGAATGTGAGCATCGTTTTAAAGCCTCTAGTGACAATATAGGTCCAACAAAAATATATACTGGTGGACGTGGAAAACCTGCCTTTGACATAAAGGAAGAACAAGTGAACTTTTTGTTGGAGCAAGGTTTTAAGGTCGGTGAAATATGTAACATGCTCAGGATTAGCAAAAGAACGTTGGAACGTAGGATAAAATCATTTGGGATGAGTGTTACTGGTGAGTAATATACACATTATTATCGTACAAAATAGTAGCCATTATATATTAAGTGTTGGTCTGTTGGAATGGTTGTCTTGAATGATGGATTTAATGCCTGCAGTCCTGTATTAAAGTGTGTTGTCAGTCAAATGTCCCACTGTTGGGCTGGAAATATTTGTCAAACACGAAAACGTTTTCAAGGCTGGTGTGGAGCATTTGATTTTTTGAGCAACACATTACAGGTTTTCAATTCAATTATCCCTACCCTTGAAATGCTCCACATATGTCTGACTTCCCCCTGGGGCTTGACATTGATAAGTGCATTACCATGATGGAATTGGTTACTGAAATGAAATTCCCCCATACAGTGTAACTGGGCTCCCTGATTACGGAGGATGATATTTTTGCATTTGAAGGGAAGTCAAACTCTGTCTGGTTTTCCAGGCTGGCTGGCTGTGACACTCAGTATAAACACCTGCTTGTCTAGTCCCCATATTAAAAGCAATGCCTTCAAGGATCCTGAAATTTTAGAGAAATTTAGCTTTCAAAACTGAAAATATGATGCATTTTTGGAGGCACATTTTGAAGTTATGAAATTTGCTTGCAGGCACAAAATGATAATACTGCGGTAGTCCAGTTCAATTGGGGCTTTGCTCTGTTGGACCACCGTTCATCTGTAAATATTTTATTCGATGATAAAGCTATTAAACTAAACTAAACTAAATTTGTGGATTTATTGAAGGCAAAAACCCCTTATAGCATTTGGGTTTAATTGATCTGGCATAGTGAAATTAATTACTTGTTATTGCATTAAGATTGTAAAATACTTAATCGTATACACTGAATTGTCTTCTCACTCACAGTATCTTAGACTCCCCAATGAAATGAAATGTTTTGTTTAACAGCAACTTATAGTGCCATTAGTGATGAGCAGCTTGATGAACTTGTAAGGGAAGCACAGAATAGAAATCCCAATACTGGTATTCGCTTGACAAAAGGCTTTGTTATGGGTAAAGGACATCGGGTGCAACATTTCAGAATAAGGGAATCGCTAATAAGAACTGATCCTATTGGTATGATGGACCGTTGGGCACAGGCAGTGAGGAGGAGAAAATATGAAGTTCACAATCCCCTAAGTTTGTGGCATATTGATGGAAACCATAAACTGATAAGGTATTCAAAAAGCGTCAATGCATTCCCTTCAATGAATAAGATCATTTGGTGTAATTAAACAAGGACAGGTTGTACACAAGGCAGCAATACACCTCGATAAACCCTATAATGCTTTACCGTTTTAGTCTGTCAGATGATTTCACTTTTGGTGAATTAACATGAAGGACGTACTACTAGGTTGCAGTTCTATTTACTTTATAGGTGGAGGATTGTTATTCATGGGGGAATTGATGGTTTCTCACGGATACCAGTGTACCTTGTCGCATCAAACAACAACAAGGCTGAGACTGTTTTAACAGCATTTACGAATGCTGTAGAAACATATGGCCTGCCTTCGCGTGTCAGATCTGATAAGGGTGGGGAGAATGTCCAGGTTGCTTGGTTCATGTTGAATCACCAACAACGTGGACCTGGAAGAGGAAGCATGATAACAGGTTTGTGACAGGGCAATATTGTAAATTATCTTATAAATGCCCTGGGTGTTTATTACATTTTTGCACTTTATAGTAGGCAGGCCATGTTTTAGCGGTGTCAATATATTACTGACCATCTCACTGGACAAGTTACGTTGAATATCTTACTCGGAAAGCAAATATATATATAACCTATCCTGATCATTACATGGTACAAGGCGATACATATTCAACATAGAGACTTTTCTCTGTGCTTCATTTTAACCTAGGAAGTACATCTAAATGAAATCAATACTGTATATTTTCACAGATAATTTTAAGGCAACATAGATTAATAGGAAAATATTGAAATTGAGGAATCTGAGCAGGATGTGTCAATTCATTTTAGGAAAAAGCATTCATAACCAAAGAATTGAAAGGCTTTGGCGTGACGTATTTCAGGGATGTACCGGGGTATTTTATGACCTGTTTTACGAAATGGAGAGGCAAGGCTTGCTTGATCCAAATAACGAGACACACTTGTGGTGCCTTCATTCTGTCTTTCTTCCACTTATAAACAACCATCTGACGTCTTGGAAAGATGCCTGGATTCAACACCCACTTCGCTCTGAACATAACAAAACCCCTTTGCAACTGTGGATACAAGGTTTGAATGCCATATCTGAGACAAATTCCACCATAGCAAGGGAAATCTTTAAGGTGGGTGTCAAAGACTTTTTATCATATCATACACAGTGGCAGACACTAAGGGGGTCAGATCCCCCAGAAATTTCAAAAAGCCTTTAAGTGATGGCAGATTAACTGAGTAACTCAGCTGTAACAATGCAAACGTTTTTCTTTCTACCATGAAAGCCTGATTATCTATTATTTAAGCAAATTTGTTTAAAGTTTGTGGCTTAAATGTTTTTTACACTGAAATTTACAGAAGAATGGGCAGGGATACTGTATATTCTGGCATTCTAAACTTGCATCTGCAAAACTTGCATCTGCACTTTTTCCGAGTGTGTTCGCCACTGATCACTGATACCTTTTTAGTGCTTAACATTACAATATGTTAACAATTTGTTTGTTAGGAAGGGGATGACTATCACAATTATGGAGTTGACTGGGAGGAAGCTGTTGCAGAAGTAGAACCGGGTATGGTGGAAGTTCCTGAAACCAACTGTGGGTTAGGTGCAGCTCAAGCTGATGAAATAGGAAGGCAAATCCCAGAGAACATAACAATTAATAATGCTTTTGATGCTTTTTATGATATTTTGAATAGAACTTTAACAATGTTAGATTACCAAAATTAGCTATTTACAACACACATTTAAATCTATAACTGCAAACGTTTTCTATATACGTCATAACAAGACGCTCCACCGAGCTTTTAATTGCTGGAGGTTATTAATATTATACTATTAACATTATTGGGTGCTATTATTAGCTAGAAGACAATTGTCTCTCTTCTCACAATAGTGCACAACTGTATTCGTTAGCTTATTGGAGATGTGATGAGGGCAAACATTCTAAATATGCCAGTGATTGGTATGGGGGTAAACATTCTAAGTTTTGGGTATCTCGCTCAATATATGGAAATTTCAAGCGAAAATTATATACATATTTTTAGACCTAATGCTTGTTTACACTACGCTCAATATTTGGCACAGCATGGATAAAAATGTTACACGTGCCACTTTTATCCGTGCTAGGAATACCTAGTTATTTAGTCTTTTTATCTGTGCCAAGCCAAAAATCGAGCGTAGTGTAAACGGGCCTCTAACGTACTGTAATGCACTAGTTAATTGAAACTGTGACCCCCAGGAGTATACAAGTATTTTAACATTTCTCTGGTGTTAAATCATGGCCTAAAAATATTGTCCGTTTCTTAAATTACCGGCTGACCAGGCCGAATGTACTGTAGTCTTCTGATTAGCCATTTTTAATATTAAAAGTACGTAGTACTAATGACGCTTGCTCACATAACTACATGCTCAGTTATACAAATTTGATCCCACAAGCATTAACACAAATAAGGGTAACAGACATACCCTCTTATAGAGACACTAGCGCATGCCTAAAAACAAACGGTTACAGGGAACTGTTGAAGAAGAAGGTAAGGAGTTCATTAAATCCCAGGCTCTACGAGATAACATCTATAGCCATAGGTTTAAATCCCCAGCATTTTACCTTAGCCTTATGTCAGTGTTAAAACCCCAGCTAGCAGAATGACAATGTTTGTTAAAACTCTATTTCCACTAGTGCATAAGTCGCACATGGCATATCCCGCGGTGACGTCTGGCATGTTTAGGGGAAATGTAGGTATAAACGTTTGGATAGTAAGGACTAAAGTGGGACTAAAGCGTGAGAAAGCTTGGGTTATTGATGGATAATTTTCATTGCGTCAAAAAATAACGTAGGTTCTGTTGGTCAAACGAACCTATAGTTGTCGCGACCCCCAGCAACTAATTAATAAAATGTTGTACAGTATATCTTCTGTTTGTGAATAACGAAATTAACTTGATGCGGATTAATTTGTACATTTGGTGCACTTTGTCAATTACGAATGGTGTATGCCCAGAGAACCATGAGTGAGAGCTGTGTCCATATTTCTCTTTAATTCCTCATAGGATTGATGAACCGTGGGAAGGGATATTGATAAAAAAACAAGTTTCTGCGATAGGCAATGAACCTTCACCTTCTTGAAATTTCACTTGCAGAACACAATTCCGTGGTGGCAAATTGTTCATAGCTGTCCAAAAACAGCAAAGGTCAGTCATGGAAGGTTTTCCTAGATAATGAAAATTATGATGTCAGATTCTATGTTTTCGTAAGAAGTAATACGAATCAATGGCATGCTTTTTCTGTCATATGTGTACAACCACGCCAAAATGTTATCTACAGTACAGATACATTATAAATTGCTCATATATTAAACAGCCCATGTGCATGTGTATTGCCTATTGGTAGACAGGGTTCGTACGGCCCCTGGAAATCCTAGAAAGCTCTGGATTTTTCTTCTTATCCTGAAAACCACTGGAAAAGTCCTGAAATTTCAAACTAACCCTTGGAAAACTGAACTTGTGTTAAATATGTTTATCTAAATAAAATTCAGAATGCAATAAATTGTCGACATCTTGGTAAAAGTATTTTTGTCTTGTTTCAAATACCCCTGGAAAAGGATAGAAAAACGTCCTGGAAAGTCCTGGATTTTTTTAATTATGAAGGTGTACGAACCCTGGGTAGGACTATGCAAAACGCGTACGACAATAATACCTTCTTCGTATTTCTCCAATTCTATTAGATAATCGTCCAGGTAAATAATTGTGTCCTCGTGGCCTGTGGGCCCCTCGAAGACGATAGCCTCCTTGACCTGTTCCGCTGTTATGTATCTCATTTCACATCTTGGAAACATGCTTTCTACGACTTCAATGTCGCATTTGCCTATGAAGCTTTGTAAATGAACTTCATTCATACCTGCAAAGAAACGAAAGAAGTGGTATTTAACGACTGTTCTTTACCTTGTCTCGAATGTTGACCAGAGACATTTAATGCTATACGAATGTTTGAAATTTTGTAGTATCCAGTCAGGATACAAGTCATTCATGGTTTAATATCTAAAACCAAATTTTAATATTCTGTGGCTATAGGGATACTGCAAATTTCAGACCTTGTATTATCTTCCGCAACTTCATGCAACTACAGTATCTTAATTAATTTTTTGGCATCTGGAACTGCTAGAAAAATTAGAATATTTATCCTTATACCAAACACTGGCATCACCCTAGTATATCTACATGAACTTGTGGTTGCTGGTTAGCTCTTGACAACTGGACTCTGCAGCTCAGTTGGCAGAATGCCGCACCGGAATGGCAAACCCGCAGGTTCGATTCCTGCCTATAGTTGCATTTTTCGCTTATGCTACTGGTTAGGTGTAGAAAATGTATATAATTATATATAATACTCGCTTGGAATTTCCGTCTACAAACATTTTCAACATTCGATATTCAGCCTTAAATACGACCTGCATACCAAATAGTGTATATTAATGTTGTAATATTTATCTCGCACATGCGGTGCCAGTGTAGATAGACTTTTTATACGAAGATTCGGCAGTTGAGTAGGATCAATCTACCAGAAAAATACAATAAGAACTTTGACGTTTCGAGCGAAGGGCTTTGGCCTGGAAGTTAGTAGCCAATTAGTTAGTTGGCTACTAACTTCCAGACGAAGGCCTTCGCTTGGAACGTCGAAGTTCTTATTGTATTTTTCAGGTATATATCTACTCAACCGCCAAATCTATATTAATGTTGTACATTGTACCTTTCGCAATATCGTCCAATTCTCTCCTCCTCTTGTGTATCACAAAGTACACAACCAGACCTTGCATGAGTAGCTTTCTTTCACTGTTTATCATATTGATATCTAATCCTGCTTCAAAAATATAGGGCGCGATTGCATTCTTAAGATCATCGTTAGCAGGTTCATCATGAGGAAGATTCTCAAACTGTAAAGAAGAGAGCACTATCACTGTAGGTTATATATTCTGTTTATGTTTTATGACAGGTTTTAGTTTTACAAAGAGGTCATTTGTTGTACCTCGATTGTTAACAGTGTCTACGTAGATAAATTAAACGAATTCTCCCCGTACTTTTTGTTTGTATTCAAAATCAGGTACTGTAAATACTCAATTTGGGCAAAGGTTACGTGATATCATGGAATCACTTAATATCATGCTCATGTGACAGCTCTCCATCCCAAATATTTAGTTGGATATTTTTCTGTCATGTCCCCACTCTCATTAAGTGTATATATTTGTTACTCGATTGAAAAGAAAATATATTCAAATTTTACCTGCGTTATATGTTCTCTCAGCTCAATATCCGGAATGTCCTTTAGACAAATTGAGAGACTTTCCAGGGAAAGGTCGTCGACTTCACTCGCCTTAGCAGTCAGTACCCAGTACTGCAAAATTTCTCTCGACACACCGTACATGAATGGGCCAGAATGTAATATGGAGTGGCCGATAATTCGGCCAATAGCAAAAATGCACCTGTGCATCTCAGAGCCTGGTCATGGATGGGCACTTTATGGTTATCCCCGCCTTCAAAAAACAACAACGGTTTTCCATACTTGTCTATGCCATCCTCGACTATTTTCATGGCACAAAGGAGAAATTCCCTTATTGGGCCACTCCCTACTCCTTCTTCACCTTCAAATTTCACACGAGGTTTGGCAGTAAGCCTGACTTTAGGATTTTTGTAACACCCTAGGATGTCTTTCTTTAGTTCTTCCAAACCATCCTCTCGTGGGACGGTGAACCTTTGCCTGGGGGAAGATTCATCTACTGTGTTTTCTCGAAATTGTTCTAAGTCTGACTTATGAACCTTCTCATCGTCCTTGGCTTCTAATGAAGGTTCTTCAATAATTGTTGTTGCAATTATCTCATCATCAACATCACTGCCAATATCATTCAAACCTAAAAAGTAAATACTGTAGTAGACATAGGAATTTTCAAACCATACCTGATGCTGTGCTTTCAATGGGTTACATACTGTATAAATGTATGTTAGACCAGGGAAACAATCAATGTTTTTCACTCAAATCAATGTCAAACATTAGTTATAATTCGATATTCTATCTCCCCAAAATGGTTTAGGCCTGGCTATTCTTTTTCATCATGTCTGTCTAGAACTGACCGCAAGAGACAGAAAATTAAATTTGGTCCACCCATATTTGTAAAGATGGAAACAAAGACTACCAGTTGAAACTCACCTAATAATTGTTGTGCAGCAGCATCAACATTTCCACCCGTACTTGAAAGGGCTGAGTCAATTTCATCAGACGTAGCTGTTGGAACCAAGTCCTGCAATGTCCTCTTAACTTCATAAGAACTAAATATGGAACAAAAAGCAATTAACAAAATACAGGCTGTAGTTTTGGCTGCTTGTTCCTGCATGTCAATTGTGTCTGCTATCCATTTATTATATAAGTACATGTAGAAGGTTGTTTCACTCGATAGGACTTAAAGTTGAAGGGTGTTTGTTGATGGAATTACGAGTGATAAATATATACAACTTTTGAAACCTTACCGGAACAGCAGCAAAGAATGCAACTCTAAAGGTCCTCCAGCAGGAATCGAACCTGCGCCCCTGCGATTCCGATGCAGTGCTCTGACAACTGAGCTACAAAAATGCAACTCGCAGGGGGCAGGGGCGCAGGTTCGATTCCTGCCGGAGAACCTTAGAGTTGCATTTTTCGCAGCCGTTCCCGGTATAAGGTTTCAACAAGTTGTATATATTTATCACTTGTAATTCCATCAACAAACAACCTTCAACTTTAAGTCCTATCGAGTGAAAATGCAAAAAAAAACAACTTATTATATAAGTATATATAAGTAACATACAAATGTGACAGGTTCGTACCGGGAATTTTCACCTTCGTCCTTTCTGTGAAACATGTTTAAGATGGACGGTGTTTCCTTTCTTCTTTTCGTCTACAAAAATATTGGAAATCATTGAGAAAGATGTCTTCTTACATAATGATGAGGTAATGCTGTACTATGAATTATGAACAACTAGCATACCCTACCTTGGGTTCACTGTTGTGCACCAACATGTTATGTTCTCCTATAGAGCCCATTGGTACCACAACATGACATGTCAAACATGAAATTACAGGCCCCAAATCATTCTAAAATGTAAAGAACATGACCTACTGTAGATGCTGGATAGCTGTAAATTCTAAAAGATAACATGTCCTATTCCATATATCCCGGTTATTTCGAACATTCTCTTTTTGCCTCTGATGAATAACGTGGAGTGAAAGCAAGTACTGTATACAGTAAAAGTAGTATATAGTGCTCTCTTCTTTACAGTTTGAGAATCTCCCTCATGATGAACCTGCTAACGATGATCTTAAGAATGCAATCGCGCCCTATATTTTTGAAGCAGGATTAGATATCAATATGATAAACAGTGAAAGAAAGCTACTCATGCAAGGTCTGGTTGTGTACTTTGTGATACACAAGAGGAGGAGAGAATTGGACGATATTGCGAAAGGTATAAAAGTTAATCCTGTTTGTACAATGTACAACATTAATATAGATTTGGCAGTTGAGTAGGATATATATACCTGAAAAATACAATAAGAACTTCGACGTTCCAAGCGAAGGCCCTTCGTCTGGAAGTTAGTAGCCAACTAATTAATTGGCTACTAACTTCCAGGCCAAAGCCCTTCGCTCAAAACGTCAAAGTTCTTATTGGATTTTTCAGGTAGATTGATCCTACTCAACTGCCGAATCTTCGTATAAAAGACTCTACCTACACTGGCACCGCATGTGCGAGATAAATATTACAACATTAATATACACTATTTGGTATGCAGGTCGTATTTAAGGCTGAATATCGAATGTTGAAAATGTTTGTAGGCGGAAATTCCAAGCGAGTATGATATATATATACATTTTTTACACCTAACCAGTAGCATAAGCGAAAAATGCAACTATAGGCAGGAATCGAACCTGCGGGTTTGTCATTCCGGTGCGGCATTCTGCCAACTGAGCTGCAGAGTCCAGTTGTCAAGAGCTAATCACTTGGGATGTTGCAAATTATTACTATTGGAAATTATTACTACAGTAATGTATAGCATGAAAGATAAAGCTAACCTTTATTTCTTCGTCATCATCACTTTCTATAAGATCTTGTTGTAGAGGCTTAACATATATCTTACACTGCCCAGCCACTTCTTTCAATCTTCTTGGCAAGTACGGGTGATTTAGACTGCAGAAAGAAGAATTCTCTCCGGCACGGTCATATAGAAGGAGATTGTAACCATTATCTGCAAGCTTTGGAAATGCTTCCAGAATTTTCTCATGGCAATGGGAACTATCACCATTTAGGTCAAATGTAATTGTTGTGTCCCCTAGACCAGCATTGGATAAGGCAGCCCTCTCTCTCACAGAAGTTGGTGGCTTGGTAGGATTGCAACTAGCAAGGCAAACAAATTTTAATGTGCATGTCTGCCCACTTTGCTTCTTTGCTGTTGCTTTTCCTCTCTTTGTTGCACTCTTCCCTTTACCACCATACCCAAAAAGCCTCCTATGCTCGTCAACTTGTATGTTTCCACTTGTTCTTGGAACATTCTTTGCCAAACTTGTACGTGACGTGCTTGGCAGTAATGAATTCTCTATGCTCGGTCTTGATAAAGAACTTGTTTGTGATGTACTTTCTTCTGATAAAGACCCCTGCAAACTAGATGCTCCTTCTGAATGTTGAGCTGAAAAGATATGATAACAATCTGATCATTTTCACCCCATTTTTGTTGAATTTTCAACTTTAGCCCATTTAAGCTTGCAATATACTCAGATGCACCCTACTTTAGTATTTTACTCTGTCTAATGCCAATCAATTTTACTAGTCAGTGGTACAGTACTGCCAGTTATTAAAATGGGTTGCATTATGAGTAGTAATATTCTAAAATATCTCCTACAAATAGAGGGTCATAAGGACAGCAAATATAAAAAATAATATGTCATGGCTGAAGGTGACCACCATCTGCTGCCCTCAGTAACACATGGTGAAGCCCACCAATAGGATGGATGATGATAGATTTGTACTAAGACATAACATCTTTGATATAATTATTAATTGATTGCATCTACTATATAGGCCAGTTAATTTTTCAGTATGCTGATTGCTTAAATTATAAAAATATTCTTTATAAACTGTTTTTGGGTACCGTACTTTCATGTAGACCAAGCCCCTTTACACGGTTTACATTAGCCTATATATACTGTAAAGGGATAGTCTTAATTATGGCTGCCTCGCTTGGATAAACAGCATTAAATGGCTTCCCTACAACTCGTGTATTTTCTTTCAAATATAAAAAAGCAGATAATTCAATATTGTTCTGGAGCTAAATTCTTTTAAATTGGAAAGACTTCAAAAAGCAGAGTTTGACACAGATATCAGCAAGTTTTATTCAGCATTACTGTAGAGAATGGGAGGGCCAGCCATTGAATTTTTCAGGTAGATTGATCCTAAAGACCTGAAGCTCATTGTATAGACGCTACCTAAACTGGCACCACATAACCGAAGTCTTTCTATTTGGTCCAATGGTTTTAAGGTTCAAAATAGAAAATTGTCTAATGCCTCACCACCAGGCTAACATTAGCTTTCAAATCCCCCACCCCAGAGAGGAGCCAAAGTGCCAAATGCCCCATGGTGCCTGAGGGGGGATGACTGATGCATAAGCTTTAGCCACTGTAGTACTACTGGGTGAGATTTTACCATATTTTAACATGGGACGTATTATTATTATTGTTATTTAACATACAGAATTTTGTTGAGGAGGGACAGCCCCTTGTGGCCTTATATAAACAGGGGACTCTGAACAGGGGATGATACCTTCGAATACAATTGTTGGCTGAGACTTTTCCTTTTATAACAATAGTCAATATGTAACTTAATACATATATCATCACTTTGCCTTGCTAGCGGCAGAAGTTTACATCTTTCCGGCTATATGTATCATGACATTCATGTGTTTATAAACAGAAATTGTGTGCACTACATTTACATTATAAATAAATACTACGAGTATACACAATCAAATCAAGACGTATTATGAATTAAACGTTAAAAATGCATTATACATTATTCATACGAGGTCAAAAGATCAACCACGTGGATGTTGACTCACCTGTTGACTGTTATCTTAATCGCTCAGCAACTTCCAATAGAGCAGCTCTAGCAGAACGTATTTCCTCTGGATTCATTCTTATGTTCAATTCAACAAAGCACTGATAGTCAATCGATTTTTTTACTATTCAATAAGTTTCCCTTCCTACGCTTTGCTTCCGACGATTCAGATGTTGATTCAAACAATTTGATTCAGACGCCAACGTGCGCGTTTCGGTATTGCGCGCATTGTACCGCGCGTGAAGGTTGCGTGATGGTCTGGACACGAATTGAATGTGCCGGGGGGTTGTACGTATGTTAGCTAATGAATATTGGCGGACATTTCACGCTATGGTCTGTCGCCGTCAATATTGAACTTCTCGTATTCATGTGTTGATTAATTTTCAACATATTTCGAACATTGAACTTCTGATGGGTGCTGAATAATCGGTATGTTCAATGTCCGATTTAACTTCAATGTCGAAAATGTGTTGAATAATATACATGTTCAATGTCCGATTTAACTTCAATGTCGAAAATATGTTGAATAACAAACAACTTCACTGTCCGAAATAACTTCAATGTCAGAAGATGTTGAATGACGATAAACATGAATATTGGCGGTAATATGACGCCATATAAAATATGTTACCCTTCTGATGATCTCTCGTATTTCCTGCCTGTTCGTATCGTATATCAAAATGTCATCATCGCGACATTTCCCAGCTTAGGCAAGAATTTGTGTTGGGCTATTAGTGAAGGCCGGATTACGGGGAAACGGAACACAGGACCACAAGAACAGCGGAAAATATCCGATATGGTAAATTGTTTATTAAAAACGATTTTCATCCCCCAGCCATACATGCACGTATGAAGCACGAAGGTACGAATTCCGCTCATGCGGCTAGCGACCTTTAAAGTTCATCAAGTTTTGCGGGCGCTTCAATATGGTTCATTGTTCATGGGCGTTGGGCGATGGGTATATATTCATCTCACCGATCTCAAACGTATGGCGGATTGTCATGGGTTTGTCCGTCTTCCTTCGTGTCACCTTGAATGGCAAGTAAAACAAATTTATTAATAGAATGCGGTTCAGATTTTTACTCCATAACCGATTGGTATGAGAGAGTTTTCGAACCATATAATTATATATGCGTTATATATATGCAGAAATATATCATGGTTGAATATAGATTGTATTGACAAAGTATGATTCAAAGTTCTCTATAACTCAATAGGTTCACCTTTTCATGAGTAAAAGCAATTTACATTAAGGAAATAATGTTGTAACTTTAAGATATAGATACAATGCAATTATCCATTACGGAACATTGCATGCGAAAAATGATATTACTTAATATATTACACTGTTATTTTCAGGGAGTTATTTTAACTCCGAAAAAAGGGTTAGCAAAAAAGGTTCAAAATAATCCGTTTTATGGAGTTACAGATAACTCCATTTCTGGTGTTAAAACTTAACTCCTCCGTTGTAATTTCATTTTTCTACAAAAAAAACCGAGTTTTTTCAAGAAAATTTTATGTTAAAAGTTGCAGCACAAAATCAGACCGAAAAATTGAAGAAAAGAGCAGTAACAGAATTATTCCGGTCGTGTAATCACACTCCTCTGTTTATTTCTGAATGCTAATTGGATAGTTTGCTCAATAGCTAACTATCGGGAAGTATCTCCTCGGCATTTTGATCTTCCTTGTAAAATGCAAACAATATTAAAATGAATGAAAACATTTGTATACTTCATATATTTAAAAAGCTCTACCACTATGATGTTCAACCTACAAAGCAAGTTAGTTGAAAGTAATTGAACTGAACTTATGCTGTGATCATATAAAATTTAATGGACCCCACTGAATGCCACGAACTGTACTCTGTTGTGCTTCTCTGTTGTGCATATTTTACTGTCCTGTGCTGTGCTGTGCACTGCTGACTGCTAGGCATAGTCCCATTTTTGCTCTTTGTGCAGTGATAAAATTTCTTTAAAATAATCCCTGCTTCTTCTTTAAATTTGCTATCACATGTATGCATTCACTATTTATTATTATAGCTGGGCAATTGTGTTGTTGCTATTTTTAGTTAAAACAATCTTCATAATTGCTTTTTCTGATAAACGCAATTCTGAGACACTTTAAAACCTGCACTGTTATTTTGAGGGAGTTATTTGGAGTTAAAATAACACGATGGAGGAGTTACGCGTATTGGCGAACTAATTAGTATGCGCGATTAACTCACTTTTGCTGGAGTTACTCAAAAACAAACTTGTGTCGTATTTTCGGTGGCCTTGACAATTTCAACTCGCTCGAATTGCGTTATTTTGTCTTGTACGCAAGAAAAGAACGTGCCTATAGTTGCACAAAAGGAGAAAGGGACTGCACTATTTATGTTTAGGTAAGGGGATACTTTTTACTTGTTGTTTTATTTTCAATCATTGGTTAAAAATACAGTTCAGTAATGTGCAGTACAGCATTGCACAACACCAAATACCACAACACCGTATGCCAGTGTACAGCAAAGAGCAGTACAGTACAGCCTATCGCAGTGCGGCATGTTAAAGAGCATGGAACTAAAGAACCTACCTCAAACGGTTCACTAGTCCGAAGGTTCACTAGTCCGAAGGTTCACTACTCCGAAGGTTCACTACTCCGAAGGTTCACTACTCCGAAGGTTCACTACTCCGAAGGTTCACTACTCCGAAGGTTCACTACTCCGAAGGTTCACTACTCCGAAATATGCACGTTCTGAATTGCAATTACGTGTCCTACTGGGTAGGAATATGCACGAAAGACAGTTAAGGAACAGGTTAAGGCAATGATATAACTAGTTTCAACGACTATTTCCGATGGCGATGCTACACGGAATTCGATTTGTTTGGCAACGCGTTCCTCCTTGGAAAATGTCGCCTGTATTACTGATCACCTTTAAATATGAAACTTTTTGCAGGCAGTTTTTGACTCGTTAAGATTACGAAAATATATATTTCCTTTGACGCACATATCTTACTGATGAGTTTATGTAGCTTTACATAAATGACAAAATTGCTATGCTAGTATAAGAATTGTTGAAGGGATGAGTAGCTATTTGTAGAACATTAAACAATTATCGGATGAGGCTGAGCATGATATCAAGAGCCCGAGGTCAATGTTATCTGCCGAAGCGAATACAATATTTTTTTTATTTATTTATTCAACTTCGCCTCAATGGCAGGGAGTCCACAACAGCGTCAGCCAATTACTGTGGCCTCATTGTTAGTTCCTAAGGGTTATATGCCGACCGTGATGGGGGCCTGGGCGCGACAGCGTCCAATAATAGCATTTTTTTTAATCGATCGAAGTTCGATCTAAAAAACTATTATTCCATGCCGATGACATCACCAGCGGAATTAACGTGAGAACTACCGGATATTGAGCATTATCCGGGGCTTTTTGACCAATCCGAAACGAGAATAGAGTTTGACTGTATAATAATAATCATATATAATTAACAGTTAATGAATATTGCAATATGCATAATTATTTAAATGTTCCCGTCTCAGTGAGACAACGACGGCTTCTAATTATTATGTGTAACTGCAACATAGCATGATGTCATAAGTAACTTACCAAAAATTGATTTTTTATTATTAGCGAAATAAGTTACAAAACAAGAGACAACAATCAACATTCGTCAACTTTTCAATTAAGGTGGCTCGATACAGTTTTCAAAAATTCAAGCGTGCAACATTTTGAATTTCTTAAACTCCGTGAGTAGTAATGATGGACACTTGACGGCACTTTCTGTCTAGACATATGTCTAGACACCCACCAAATCCCAGACATTGTGGCGGCACCAACACCCGATTCCCTTACTACTACCATCCACCACCCACCACACGGGAGACTATTGTAAAACATTGTTGCATAAAATATTTTTTTAAATATTTTTAAAAAATTGTTGCATAACCATGTTTGAAACCATGTTTTAAAAAATTGTTGGACTCAAACACCGGGGGACCATTGGGTATATAAGGACATGTATAAGTACATGAAATAAAATGGCTTATATCGAGATAGTAAGTTTGGGGAACAAATACATGTGTAACAAGTGTAAACACTATGGTAATTTAAATGAAATCCAACTTCATGTAAAAACTACACACAATGGTAAAAAAATTAAGTTTTACTGTCCATACTGTTCGTATAAGACATATGATCTTAACATATACACTGATCACATAGACCAAGAGGAAAGTGACGAGTGTATGTGTGGATGGTGTTCGACTTGTGACTTAGGTCATGAAAAAGATAACAAGGAGTGTTGTTGCGATTGTGGTCCATGTGAGGCAATGTATAAAGATAATAAGTGTAAATGTGAGTGTGCAGGAAATGATTATTGTAAAGGAAAATGTAAGTGTGACGAGTGTGACAAAGAATGTGGTAGATTGTGTTATTGTAAGGGTGATAAATCTTGCAAGGGTGAGTGTGAGTGTGAGTGGTGTGATGAGTGTCATATAAACTGTGACTATTGTGAGTCTTGTACAAATCCAGATTGTGAATGTGCAAGGTTTTAAAAATAAAATGTTTTAAAACCTATCCATACACACAGATAGTGTACCAAACCCCATAATAAGCCTAAAATAATAAGTGTAAAAACACAAATATGGAATTTCCATGTTTCCATGTTTAAAGTAAGAGTACAAGGTAAGAGTGTATAAGTACCAAACCCCACAATAAGCCTAAAATAATAAGTGTAAAAACACAAATATGGAATTTTCCATGTTTCCATGTTTAAGAAGGTTGGGTATAAGACCAAGAGTGGAAGTACAAGTCTAAGACTGGATACAAAACACAAGAGTGTGTAAGTCCAAGAGAGAAAGTGTACAAAACACAAGTTCAAACATACTTGTCAAACATTTTCTCAAACATACTTGTCAAACATTTTCTCAAACATACTTGTCAAACATTTTCTCAAACATACTTGTCAAACATTTTCTCAAACATACTTGTCAAACATTTTCTCGTAAGTACCAAACCCCACAATAAGCCTAAAATAATAAGTGTAAAAACATAAATATGGAATTTTCCATGTTTCCATGTTTAAAGTAAGAGTACAAGGTAAGAGTGTATAAGTACCAAACCCCACAATAAGCCTAAAATAATAAGTGTGGTAAAACACAAATATATGTTTCACAGAGTTTAAATAGGTACCAAACCCCACAATAAGCCTAAAATAATAAGTGTAAAAACACAAATATGGAATTTTCCATGTTTCCATGTTTAAAGTAAGAGTACAAGTGTAAGAGTGTGTAAGTACCAAACCCCACAATAAGCCTAAAATAATAAGTGTAAAAACACAAATATGGAATTTTCCATGTTTCCATGTTTAAGAGACTCTGTGTACATGCAAGGTTTTAAAAATAAAATGTTTTAAAACCTATAACTACCTAATACTTGTTACTGTTACTGTTTTTGTGTGTACCACATATTGTGGCTTCGATAAGTTTATGTTATATTTAAGAATTAAAAAACGAGTCGCGTGCCGTTATGGTGTAATAATGCACGAGGGGTGAATGTTGGGAGAATATGAGAGAAGCTTGTAAAACACGAGGCGTAGCCGAGTGTTTTACACGCTTCTCGAGTATTCTCCCAACATTCCCCCGAGTGCATTATTACACCATAACGGCACAAGACGAGTTTTTTAATTCTTTTATATTATACGTGGTATATAAGCACAGTAAACAATTTTGTTCAAAGATCAATATTGATATTCTCCTAACATGTAATCACTGACGTCACTCGCAAGCTTTTTAATGTTTTCATTGCTTGGCAACAACTACAAACTTGAATTCTGGCCGGCGAAGGAGCGAAAAACTTGCAACTCAACAAAAATTAGGGATTAAAAAGGCACAAAAACTGTTGAAATTTTTTCAAATATAGTGCACAATGATAGACAGATTGGTTTTTCGTTGTTCTGCTTCACTATTGTCCTGGATTCGTATAAAAGCGAAGGGTTTTTCCGTTTTGTCAAGCTGCTTTGATGACATTGGCTGTCAAGTTGATTTTTCATCTTGAACCAAATATATCAGGCAGTTTTGTTTGAAGGTACTGTTTGAATATTTTTTGTGTTTTTTGCTAGTTCAGTGGTTGGTGGTTAAACATTTTCTCAGACAAACTGTCAAGAAATGCATAAACATGTCGTATTTGTGTAGGTTTTTGTCGTTGCATCTTGACAGCTTAAAAACTGTACACATATTGTTTATATCTAAATCAATGCCAAAATGGTTAATTTTAATTTTTGCACCTAGAACTGTGGATAAATTTGGTTTGGTTTGTGTTTAAAAACAGTTTTTGTACCTTTATATGTCAAAATAGTACAGATTTTCGCGTTTCTTGTCGCCGTTGAATGCCAACTTTCAAGCAAAAAAGTATATTTCAAACTCAGAAACAGCTACGAATCTTTATTCGCCGTTTATGTTCCGTTGTTATTTGTTGGCTGGCTTTTTTCCATCTCGTTTAGGTCTATTTTTTCTTGCTTTTTGACAGACTTTGGATTTAAAACTATTATAATTTTGTTCATATTGTATTGACAATTCCGAGGAAAATTTAACAAGCGGGGACGAAGTGAGAAAAATGAAAACGCTGGCCGTGCTTTATTGCGTCATAAAGCACGCGCATTAGCCAATCAAATTGCTCGTTAGATACTACTTATAATATAATTAACAGTAACTTGGCTTCTTTGGTAATAACTTCTTCGGTAATGTTTTTACACTTTTGTAACTCTACTTGTGTTAACTTCTTAAACTTTTTTGTATCCATTTTAATTGGATCATAACAGTACTTACAATTTGTGTGGTCTCCAAACAGTATGGTAGGGTGTTTAACTTTTTTAATATGTTCTTCATTAAAATAAACACTATTATAGTCAAGATTACCAGACCATGGATAACTAAAATATAACTGTGTTCCACACTCGTCACATTTAAAATTTACGCTACCAGGATTATTTGTAGAGCAGTAGCAGTATTTACCACCACAACAAATTACCCCGTTACACAACATATAAGCATAGGATGGATAGTGTCTAGTTTTAATAGTTATTTTTTTACATATTTTACAAATAATGTTTGTATCCATTATTTTAAATAACATTTTAACATCTGCTGTTTTAGAGGTGCGTTTACAATCTTGTAACTTGTAAAAAATAGCCTTCATTTAACTTTTTAAACTTTTGTGTAACAGCATTTTCAAACAAAGTAGTGTACTTGTACTTGTTTTTTATAAAATCCCATACATAAGGTTTGTAAGAGTTGTAAGTTTTTAAACAATATTTGTATGTATATCCATGTTTTTTAATAGTTATTTTTGAATCCGGATTTTTACCACCTGTGCTTGTTAAGTTTTCTTCCCAGTACTTACAAAATTCTTCTTCCTTTTGCGTAAGCTTTTGTATTTTTGGTGGGTCTTTGTTTACAAGGTCCTTTGCATCCTTAATTGTAGGTTTTTGGCTATTACAGTACTTACAATTTGTATGGTCTCCTAACTTTGATTGCATCTTTTTAAATTATGTTTTTAAAATAAAAATAATATGTTGATTAAACCAAATAGGTTGTTGTACAGTAACACAACATGTTTTTGTTTGCTTTTACAAACAAACAAAAACTAATTATACTTGTTATATTCTATCTATCACACCCCATGTACTACATTGACAAAGCAAAACACCAAAAGAGAAAAGCATGTTAGTGATTTGTAAGGGGTGACCGATTGAGTCACCCCTAAATTCGTGGTAAACGGGAGTTTCCAATCCTTTGTAGAAGGTATTTTTCAACACACTTTAAGCGTGTTGAAAAAAAAACACTTTACACATTTCTAACCACTCTGTAGTATATACTTTTGTCTTGTCTGGTTATTTTAATTACATCCCCAACTGACCAGTTATACCACTTTGTTATAGGATCCGAAGTTAACAGGGAGCCATAATCTTTGTATACACTTTGATCGGTATTAATTTTTTCAAATTTAGGTTGTAGTCTATGTTTTGTAATGTCAAATATAAGACTGTCAGGACTAAATATTTCGACTATAAGATTGGACTCCTTAATAATGTTACGAATTCTTACGGTTGCACCAACACAAACAATAATGGAATGTGTTATGTTTGTCTTATTCATCCATGGTAGAAGGAAGTTCCTTAAAATATTAATAGTAATTTTACCAAACGACTGTACGATAGCACAAACTATTTTTCCTGTTGGCGTTTTAGCAACTAGTTTATCATCTACTAATGTAATACTTTTGTATCCTCTGGACTGCATCATTTTTGAAAGGATTGGTTCAAAAGTCATTTGTACTTTCTTATCTAATGTTATACCCATGTATGCGTTTCCATGTAATCGTTAGTGTGTTGTTAAAAGAGTTATGTAAAAAAAAATGGAAAAACAGAAAATTCCAAGTTTGGTAAGTCTACCTATCGGAACCATACTTACAATACAAGATTACTCGGTCGAACAAAAGTATGGTTTAGATAACATCATTATAACGGATACAAATAATAATAAGTACAATGGTGGTTGGTTTCTTTTAGATCAAAAAGACAAAATACAAAAAGGAGAAAGCCTTGTAAGACTTGATAGACTACGATGTCCAAGAGTTGGCAATAAAAATAAAAAACATATGTCCTGCACAGTTTTCCAAAAACACGAATGGTGGCATAGTGTTAGTCCAATGGACATTAAATGTATGGAATATTCTATGCCTAAAACATCAAGTTATGTATGCATGATGTTTAATAACAACGCTTTGTACAAAGAGGAAGGACAAGTGTACAAGATGCATAAAAATTGTAAAGAGTACGAAAAGTTATGTCCATGTAAAACAGAAAGTTCAAAAACAAGAGGTGATTTACAAAGACAAGAGGTAAGAGAACGAAAGATAAGGCAAGCAGAAGAGTTGTTTGAACGGAAAAAAGAGATACTTGCTATTAAAAAAGAAATGTTGGAGACTAAAAAACATGAGATTTAAAAAAAAAAATGGTAAAACACCTTCATACTGCAGATATAACTAACTTTACAAAAGTACCCGATGATCGTTATATAATATTAGCTTGTCTTATTAGAACGAAAAAGTGTTACGATACAAATTTAAACACGCATTATGATAAAAAATCTCGTATAGTAGTATTACATCCTGTTGTGGGTAATAAGAGAGAGTATGATATTTTAAAGTTAATATTAGTGATTAATAATAATTTAATGGATCGCGTAAATAGTAATAAGAGTTATTTAAAACAATCATCTGTTTTTCTATCAAAAACAGGTTCGGAAGTAGAGTTTTTGTTAGATCAAGGAGGGATAAGATACAAAATTGGGTGTTAGTTGTTGTAGATCTGTACGAATCACACTATTCCAAAAACATGGAGGAAGTAAAGAGAGTATGAAACACCAAGACTGTGAATATTGTAAAAACCCACAACCACCAAGACTATCAGAAGGAAAAAGAATAGTAAGTGCAAATCCACCCAAAATACACATACTAACATCATCAGAAGCCAAATGGTGTAAGATCTATGAGAAAGATTTAACACATATGACATATACTAACCCAAAAACAGGCAAGGTCTCAAACAAACATAAAAATGGTAAAAAAGATCAAACATTCATTAAAAATGAAAAAACTTATGTTAGGTTAAAATCCTTAGTCTATGATGAGCACAAAGAGAAATATATTACAAGTTTTGAACATGCCGTTAACAAAGTTAATAACGAACTGTTTGACAAATACACAGGTAACTTATTTAAGTGTAAACAACGAGACATCTAAAGTATATCTTTTCATTACCCATTTAGGTAATGAAAACAAATTTGGGTCTACAAGGTGCAAACTGTGGTTGTGGGTCACCAAGTCATTGTGACAAACACCTCCATTTTCACTATATACTTTTATGACTTTCCATGTACCCATATTGTTAAGGTTCGTCCCATCAGTATTGTTAGACTTATCACAAAAACACACCTGTACACACTGTACACAATAGATCAAGGAAGGATAAGATAGTTGTTTTATAAGACAAGATTTTAATAAATATGCATTCCATACCAGAGAGAAAACCACGAGGTGTGTTAACCCTTACGGACCAAGAAATTATAGAGGACCCAGATTATAAATACGAGTTAGATCCTACTTGCACTGTTTACCACTCAGACTCAGAAGACTCAGACTCAGAGGAAGACTCAGACTTAGAGGAAGAACCACAAAGAAAACCAAGATTTTTACGATGGAAGGATGGTGTGTTAGTAGAGAATGTAGAAATTCGCCATATTACGGACCAAGAGATTATAGAGGAGCGTCTTGCAATGGATCCGGATTATAAATACGAGTTGGATCCTACTTGTACTGTTTACCACTATCCAGACTCAGACTCAGACTTAGAGGAAGAACCAGAGAAAAACTAACTTTAAACTTGTTTTTTTTGCACTTTGCATACTAATGGTCCGCAACTTTATGTGGTAGTTTTACCCACATTGTTCCAATGATCCCCCACATTGTTCCAATGATCTCCCACATTGTTCCAATGATCTCCCACATTGTTCCAATGATCTCCCACATTGTTAAGGTTTGGTCCATAAGTATTGTTAGACTTATCATGCATCCACACACAAAATACACCTGTACACAAAACACACCTGTACACACTACTATACATACACAAAACGCACAATATACATAAAGTAATGGAGTCTTTAATGCAAAAACCTATATTAGAGTTGCGTAATATTGGGAGAAACCTTGGTTTTACAAACACTAGAAACTATGGGAAACATAACAAAAAAGTGTTTGTAGAAAGAATCCTGGATGCACAGCGTGATGACGAGCGTAACAAGACACAACACAACGAAACACAGCGTAGCGATAGCAAAACACAGCGTAGCGAGCACATTGAAACACAACCATTGGAATTAAAAGAAGAGTTAAGACATAAGAATGTAATGTATGACGAAGTGATCCATAAGTTAACTAAGGATATTACAACGCTACAAACAAGTATGCACAAATTAAAAAAGAACAACGAAATCCAAACAGCTAGTATCCAAAAGTTAAACCAGGAGCTTAAAGCACACCAAAAACAATCCTTAAAAGAAAGACTTAAATTGGAGGATGGGGTTTGTGATAATTTACAAGCCTTGGAATATAACAAAAGGAAAAAGAAACCGGAAAACCCCTGGTGGTGATCTACATGGATATTTGTAAACCAGGTGTTGGTTTACAAATGTCGAGTGAATGTAACCAAGATTATGTGGGTCCTATGCCTTGTGAAGAAATGTACAACCCAGATCAGATGAGTATAGAAAGGCGTAAGGAATTCAAAAAGGTGGTACAATGGTGTAAAAAAAAAAGGGGGAAACATTTGACTTCAATTTCCCCACAAGTACAGAAAGTGTACTTTATTTTAGTTCCTGTATACACACATGAGGGGTAACTTACTTTTCTAAAAAACCAACACGATCGATGTCTGGGTTATCTATTAACCCTCGGTTGTATAATTTTCTTCCAGGTACATAATGACTAACTTCTTTACCATGTTTTGTCCATGCATGCACACTAAAACTATTATAAGACTTACCTACCCAAGTACAAGGGTGGTTTGCACATTTTACTAATGGTCGTATGTATTGACCATCTCCTAGTTCTTTAAAAATATTTTCTTTGGAAATGTTCTCACACTTTTGTAAATTATAAAAATAACTATTGGTTAACTCCTTTAACTTTTGTACGGCAGTGTTTTCTAACAAATGTTCGTACTCGTTTGTGATAAAAGCATAATCTAATCTTTGTGCTAAATCTTTGTAAGTAACCAGACACCTGTTGTAAGCAGCACTATGTTTTTTAATAAGTTTTTTTGTAAAAGGGTTTTTAGCGCTGATGTCTGTTAGGTTTCTCTCCCAGTACTTACAATATGCTTTCTCCCCTGATGTTAACTCTTTTTTTTTTCTTTTTTGGTAGATTTTTGGTTACAAGGTCCTTTGCTTGCTCTAATGTAGGTCGTGTTGGATTATTACAATGTGTACACTTTGTGTGGTCTCCTATTTCCTTATTTAATTCCCCCTGTGTTACAAAGAAGAAGTAGGCTTTTAATTGTGTATGGTTCATTTCCATTTTCTATTTTTGTTTCCACAGGTTAATGTGGATACCTCAATTTTTTACACCATAATTGTACATTAACACACCACCCTGGTTTATTCCCATACTAAATTTACACCTGGTTTTATGTTAGTCTCCACATACTCCCTAAAATTAAGTATAAACTTTTGTTTAACAGCATTGTTAAAAGGACTAATGTACTTCCCCTTAATATCACACCATACATTAGATCTGTATAAATTATAAGTCTTGTTACACATGTTGTACTTAGCACCATATTTTTTAACAGTTCTTTTTGTCTCTGGATTTTTACTGCTGGTTCTTGTTAAGTTTTCTTCCCAGTACTTACAATACTCTTGTTGTTCCTTCGTTAACCATGGTAGTTGTGGTGGGTTTTTGTTTACAAACCTCCAAGCATCCATATAAGTGGGTAATGTGGCCATTTCTTTATGTTTTTGTTTGCACAAACAAAAACTAATACCCTAATACTTGTTACTTCCTACTTCTACCACTTAACCAGTTTTCACATGTACTACATCGGCATTCTTTTTTTGGAGAATCCGGATAGATTAACATTAACTTGGCTTCTTCCGTAATGGTTTTACATGTTAATGGATCCATTTTAGTTAACTCATCATCATCAGAGTCACTAAGATCACAGACAGTTTGTACTTCTTCTGGTGGTCCTTGTACCCTTTTCAGAAATTTAACTGAGAGTTGTGGGAATCTCTCTTGGTCTTTGTTCACAAACACTGTGGATATAACTATTTTAATGTCAACATAGCATGCTTCTTTTACTTTTCTTGGTCAGCTCTTGTTCTTTACATATTAATGATAAATTATTGTCAAAGTCACCGAATAATGGTGTTTCTTTGCTTGCATCTAGTTAATCCCAAATGTTTTGTACTTGTTCTACTTGTTCTGGTGTTAGTCTTAAAGTTAATCTAAATCCAGATTGTATGTTTTTGGTTTTAATTCAAACCTGTCGAAATTTAAGTTTGTGTAAAGTCTCCATTTTCTCTGTTTTTTACTTACATATAGGCTAGGTGTTATTCGACTCTATAAATCTTTCAGACATTTGGTACACACACAGAGATTACATAACATCTTATCTAACACTTTGGAATTATCCCATCCACTTAGATAACTGTTATGTAACATCCTTAGTCTTAGACTCTTGGTGCACAAGATAGTGTTTGGCAAGATGTTTGGCAAGGATTATGGCACAGATTTTGGTCCAAGTATAAGTGGGTAGTGTGGCCATTTGCTTATGTTTTTGTTTGCGTAAATGTACAAACAAAAACTAATACTTGTTACCACTAAAGTTCGTGCATATACTACATGTACACCCCATAAGGTTTTATTATGTTTTCATACACCCAATATTTTTTTTGGATTTTTGTTTACAATGTCCTTAATTGTAGGTTTACAATCTGTACGGTCTCCTAACTTTGGTTCTTGATCCATTTTTTATGTATATATACCTAATACTTGTTACCTCCTATCTACCACAACCACTCCAGTTTTCGCATGTGCTACATTGACATCCTTTTTCTGGAGAATCCGGATAGCTTATCTTTTTCCCACTTAACATTAACTCACTTTCTTTCGTAATGTTTTTACACTTTTGTAAATTATAAAAATAACTATTTTCTAACTCCTTAAACTTTTTGTTAACAGTATAACAATAACCCATTTTGTAATTGTTATAAGTTAGTAAACACAGGTTGTAAGCATGTCCAGGTTTTTTAATACTTATTTTTGTTAATGGATCTTTTGCACTTGTATCCGTTAAGTTATCCTCCCAGTACTTACAATATGTTTGTGCATCCCCTGTTAGCAGATTTGGTTTTGGTGGGTCTTTGTTTACAATGTTTTTTACTTGTTCCATTGTAGGTCGTGTTGGGTTATTACAACAGTGTTCACACTTTGTATGATCTCCTAACTGTATGGTAGGGTAGTTTGAAATATGTGGGGTTGAAATAGGTGGGCTTGAAATAGGTGTAACGCTTATTTTAGTATCTGGATTTTGTATACGCGAAATGGTTTTACATATTTCTAAATTACTGTTATATTCTATGGTTAACTGTTTTAACTTGTATTTAATATGTTCTAACAAACTAATGTACTTTTGTTTACGACTACTCCACACATTACACTTGTAAGAGTCGTAAGTTTGTAAACATCTGTAGTAAGCACCTCCATGTTTTTTAATAGTTCTTTTTGTAACTGGATTTTTACCACCTGTGTCTGTTAAGTTATCCTCCCAATACTTACAATATGTTTGTTGATCCTTCGTTAACTCTAATATTTGTGGCAGATTTTTGTTTACAAGGTCCTTTGCTTGGTCCATTGTAGGTTGCGTTGGGTTATTACAATATACACACTTTGTGTGGTCTCCTAACTTTTCCATTTTCTTTATGTTTAAAAGAAGTTTATGGTATATACGATTAAAACTAAAATATGGACTTGGAGATATTTGTAACCAAATTACAATGTTTTATACAAGCATACCAAAGTGTATGGATCTCCTTAGGAAATCTTAACTCCCCACGAGCGGACCAAGCAGTGGATACATTGGATATGGTGTGTCAAAGTTTCTGTAAGGACTTGGAACAAAAATATGGTGTATATATCGAGTGGGATACATTGGTGTTACCATTAAGATAACTTAAACTTTTGTAACTTGTTAGTTACAAAAAAAAAGATGCTTTTGTGCGATTAACAAGTACATCGTGTTGGATATAACTTTTTAACAAGTGGGTAGTTTATACTTATTGTTTGTATTTTACCACATTTCTCACATAATGTGGCGGTACTGTCAGTCACTGTACTCTCTTTTATATTGTGTTGTACTTTTTGATGTATTCGTATCCCAGTAATGCTTCTAAACTTTCTTCCACAAGGACACAACAGTTCGGATTGGTGATCTACTAATCTTGTTTTGCTACTTGTGTGGGGCATCGTTGGTTTAATTATATTTGGGTCTTATGGATTATTCGTTTGTTTTTCCAATCCTAGTAAGATTGGAAACACTATATACTATTTGTTTGTACTTTTTTGTGGAGTCGTAATCCAGTAGTACCTGCACACACTTTTGGCTTGGTGTTGCTACTTTGGGGTTTTTGTTAACATACTTGATGGTTGTGTTAACAAGTACATTGTGTTGGATATAATTTTTTAATTTGGGAGTAACATGTTCTTGTTGTTTGTATTTTACCACATTTTGCACATGATATAATGCGGTTGGCTGGCCCTTCTTTTTCTTTTATACCATGTTGTTGTACTTTCTCGTGCATTCGAAATGCAGTAATGCTTTTAAACTCTCTTCCACACCAACACACTTGTTTGGATTGGTATTTTACTAATTTTGTTTTGTTACTTGTATGAGGCATTATATATTAGACTCTATTTGGGTTTTATGGATTATTCGTTTTTACCCACCAAACCAAAATGTTGTGTAGTATGGTTTTATAAGGCAGGTGGTGCTTGGTACTTTGGATACATATGTGTGTGTTGGACTTCTTGTATTGGGTTGTACATATCCATGTCTTGGACATCGTCTTGGACATCGTCTTGGACATCGTCTTGGACATCGTCTTGGACATCGTCTTGTACATCATCTTGGACTATACACACATGTTTAGTAGGTGGTCTATAATAAATTTTTCTTTGAAATACTTTGTGTGAAATTATATATTGTGTGTTTAAATTATATTTGGGTTTTATGGATTATTCGGGGTTTTTTTACACATCCACATGTTACTGGTTTTAACTTTTGTATTACAAAATGTTTGAGAAACAGGTACTTTTTATGTGTATCCTTAGTTTAATGTTTCTAAGGATTGTTGTTCTATTTTTTCTAGAAGATTTCTTTCCTGTGTAATACATTATAGTACTCCAAGGCAATGTCTAACTCTTTTTGCAGTTTGTGCTCTTCCTCTCCTATATGTATCCAATGTGTAAGGTGTTTTGTTTTTAAATACCCATTTTTTTACTTTAAAACACCAAAGTATACAATTTGTACCCTACTCGTTAGAAAGTTACTGTCTTATGGACCAACAAACAAACAAAAACCAGACAAGTGTAAGTAAACCTGGGTTAGTAATAAGTCTTACAAGACAATTAATAATATATGGATCCATTTTACTTACACAACACTTTCTCTTTTGATACTTCGACTCCATTGGATTGCTGTGTTAAAAGACTTTGTACACGACCTTGTATTTTCTTTTGTGAGAACGATTTTTACAAACAATGTTGTGGTAATAAAATATAATAATGGATGGTATAACAAGTGGGGATTTGGAGTATTTAATGGAAAACATGGAGATGGATGAGGAAGAGGTTGTGGAGTTTTTACACCAAAAACAGAAGAATATGGACATAGACGAAGACCAAGACGAAGACCAAGACGAAGACCAAGATGAGGATATAGACGAGGACATAGACGAAGAGCAAGACCAAGACGAAGAGCAAGACGAGAACATAGACAATGAGAACGAAAACATGAATGAGAACGAGGATCACTATGTAATGCGTAAACCAGTGATGGGTGGTTAAAAACAAGATTATATGTAAGGATCTTTTCTTACATATAATAAGCAGTTTACTAACCACAACTATCCTCCTCGTCCGTAGCACTGTCTTGATCCTCATTTTTAAAATCTAGGACTTGTTTTACCTCGATGTTTGAACTTCTATCTTTTTGTTTGTGTTTAAAACACCTGCTGTTATTTTCCAAACATGTCCTACCACATCTTGTTCCTCTTACCATTACAAAGGAGCAAAGTTTAGGTTTTTTAGTTTGCTCTTTAAAAGTTCTACTTGGTTTAAATTATATTTTTCTGCTACCAACTTTAACAATGAGTTTACACACTCATTTACAGAGTTTTCATTAACACTTCCATTTGTTTTATGTGGGCACCCGAAACATGTATTGTTTGGTTAGAAATGTGTTGAAAAATACCTTTTAGTTAAAAATGTTGTTGTTCTTACACATCCCTCTTGGTGTTTTGCTAACTTTTGTTCTGTTGTAAAGAAATTACAACACCTTCGACAGGGAAATGGTTTTGCCCTGGTGTCCATTGTTTTGACCAAGTAATCTAGACTCTGAGTTTACTGTTACATAATGTCCCTTATGCAATAATATTATTGCAGTTTTCTCACACTCGCGTTTGGTTGGGTATAGAAGTTGTATATCTTTGTCATGATCCAAATAATATACAACAAGACCAAAATCTGGGTTTAACTTTTCAAACAGAGGGTATTGATCACTGGTTACCGGGTATGTAATCCCTTCCAAGTTATAGTTGATCTCGCAAAATTGTAAGGATTTATCAACCCGTTCTGGGTTAGATGATTTAGGATTTAAGGATCTCTCAATGGCATAGATGAAACACTTCTCATCATTATTCTTGATGTTAATTACCGCCTTCTTATCCGCTAACCACTTAGGAATCTTTCTATCCGTTAACTTGTTTACAAGATCCTTTGCTTGCTCTATCGTAGGTTTTGTTGGGGGACACTTTGGAAGATACATTTTATTGCTAGTTAATCCTGGCTTTAAACACTCTTTACTTCGTTTGGACATGAACAGATGGGTATGGTGTGGGATCAAGAAGAAGGAATGGTTCTGTAAGGACTTGGAGTGAAAATATGGTGTGGGTATCGTGTGGGATACATTGAACTTACTATTAAGATAACTTAAACTTTTGTATTACAAAAAAAACTTACTTAACTTTTATGTTGTACTTTTTTATGAAGTCGTAATCCAGTAGTACCTTCAAATACTCGAGAACAAACATGACATACACTTTTGGCATGGTGTTGCTTTCGGTACATAACTATTTCTTTTGTGGCTTATTGTGGGGTTTGGTACTTATACACTCTTACCTTGTACTCTTACTTTAAACATGGAAACATGGAAAATTCCATATTTGTGTTTTAATACTTATTATTTTAGGCTTATTATGGGGTTTGAAGAAGGTTTAGTACTTGTACACACTTATACTTACACGCACAGTCTCTTAAACATGGAAACATGGTGTTTGTGTTTTACCACACTTATTATTTTAGGCTTATTGTGGGGTTTGGTACCTATTTAGACTCTTTCTGTTATGCTCTTGTAATGGATACATTTTTATTTTTAAAACCTTGTAACTCTTCGTACAAACCTAGTTGGTATTGTAACTTACAAACTTAAAAGGATTTCGTCGAAGATGTTTGTGTACAAGTATGTTTTGGAAGATGTTTGCGTACAAGTATGTTTTACAAGATGTTTGCGTACAAGTATGTTTGGTTAGATGTTTTTACAAGTATTGTTTTGGAAGATGTTTGGCAAGATGTTGTTGTGTTACAATGGACTCCCAATGGTCTCCCGATGGTATCCCGATGGTTGTACTCTGTACTGTAATTTGGTCAGCGGTTTGTGAGCTATGGTGTACCTTATTACTACTGCCGTATAGTGTACCTTATTACTACTTTTGTGTTTTTACACTTATTATTTTAGTCTTATTATGGGTTTGGACTTACACTTTTCTTGCGACTTGTACACTTTTGTGTTTTGTACAGTCTCTTAAACATGGAAAATTCCATATTTGTGTTTTACCACACTTATTATTTTAGACTTATTATGGGGTTTAGTGCTCTTACACATTCTTATGTCTTACACATTCTTATGTTTAGTACTCTTACGCACAGTCTCTTAAACATGGAAACATGGAAAATTCCATATTTATGTTTTTACACTTATTATTTTAGGCTTATTATGGGGTTTAGTACTCTTACACATTCTTATGTCTTACACATTCTTATGTTTGGTACTCTTACACACTTGTACACTTTAAACATGGAAACATGGAAAATTCCATATTTATGTTTTTACACTTATTATTTTAGGCTTATTATGGGGTTTGGTACTCTTACACATTCTTATGTCTTACACATTCTTATGTTTAGTACTCTTACGCACAGTCTCTTAAACATGGAAACATGGAAAATTCCATATTTATGTTTTTACACTTATTATTTTAGGCTTATTGTGGGGTTTGGTGCTCTTACACATTCTTATGTCTTACACATTCTTATGTTTAGTACTCTTACGCACAGTCTCTTAAACATGGAAACATGGAAAATTCCATATTTATGTTTTACCACACTTATTATTTTAGGCTTATTGTGGGGTTTGGTACTTATACACTCTTACCTTGTACTCTTACTTTAAACATGGAAACATGGAAATTCCATATTTGTGTTTTTACACTTATTATTTTAGGCTTATTGTGGGGTTTGGTACACTATCTGTTATGTGTATGGATAGGTTTTAAAACATTTTATTTTTAAAACCTTGCACATTCACAATCTGGATTTGTACAAGACTCACAATACTCACAGTTTATATGACACTCATCACACCACTCACACTCACCCTTGCAAGATTTATCACCCTTACAATAACACAATCTACCACATTCTTTGTCACACTCGTCACACTCGTCACACTTACATTTTCCTTTACAATAATCATTTCCTGCACACTCACATTTACACTTATTATCTTTATACATTGCCTCGCATGGACCACAATCACAACAACACTCCTTGTTATCTTTTTCATGACCTAAGTCACAAGTCGAACACCATCCACACATACACTCGTCACTTTCCTCTTGGTCTATGTGATCAGTGTATATGTTAAGATCATATGTCTTATACGAACAGTATGGACAGTAAAACTTAATTTTTTTACCATTGTGTGTAGTTTTTACATGAAGTTGGATTTCATTTAAATTACCATAGTGTTTACACTTGTTACACATGTATTTGTTCCCCAAACTTACTATCTCGATATCACCCATTTTATTTCATGTACTTATACATGTCCTTATATACCCGATGGTCTCCCAGTGTTTGAGAGTCCAACATGGTTATACTCAACAATTTTTTAAAACATGTTTTTAAACAATGTATGCAACAATTTTTTTAAAACATGTTTTCAAACAATGTTTTTAAACAATGTTTTACACTATAGTCTTTTAATGTCTCCCTTTGTCTCCCTTTGTCTCCCGTGTGATGGGGTGGTGGATGGTAGTAAGGGAATCGGGTGTTGGTGCCGCCACAATGTCTGGGATTTGGTGGGTGTCAAGACATATGTCTAGACAGAAAGTGCCGTCAAGTGTCCATCATTACTACTTCCGTGTTTTAAGGTCTTATTCACCATATATCGGTCTTATTCACCATATATCGGTGTATACATTTTGATGTTTCTACATAGTTCGTTGCTATGGCAACACACCCATCCGAAATTCACTAAAAAACGGCCTATTGCTTCGTGTAGTTGGAAAAAATGCACGGTGACCCCCAAATCCTTTTCGTGCATTATTTTACTTACAACATAAACTAACATAAGCGAAATATAAAAAAATTCTGTAATGCCAATTTTTTTTAAAATGCAAAAATGTCGTTTTCTTCAATAAAATTATTTTGGCATTACAGAATTTTTTTTATTTTTGGTATAATGAAAGACTTTTGGGGTACAATACAGCATGCAAAATTTGAACATAGGTCACCGGACAAAATAACGATATATATTAAAAATTTTCAAACAACATCTATAACTGCCGTTGCTATGGCAACAATGGCGTTTAAATATGGCGTATATTTTGGTTTTAAAGTGATTTAACTCGAAAATAACATCGGTAACCCCCATTTTTTATTTCATAAAATGCTTTCTTTTACTATGTTGAATTATTTTAGAAATTTAAAAAATATTCCGTCATGGCAAAAATACGTTATAACGAATAATCTCATTTTCCTATTTTGAAAAAGTTTGGTATGAAGAATTTTTTTTGAATTGTCAAAATAATTTAATATACTAAAAGAAAGAATTCTATGAAATAAAAAATGGGGGTCACCAATGTTATTTTCGAGTTAAATCACTTTAAAGCCAAAATAACCGCCATATTGAAACGTCATTGTTACCATAGCAACGGCGGTTATAGATGTTTTTTGAAAAATTTCAAACTCTTTAGTTATTGTTTTATACAAGTCAGACCCTCTTTGTTTTTCAACGAATAATAATTTTCGAAAAATTTGGATCTAAATCGGAAATCTTCCATTTTTTAGAAAAGTGTAGTGAGCCACCAAAGCCCTAATAAACTATTAATACTTTTTCCTTAAATACAAAAGATTTTTAAAGCGAAAAAATGTAACAGTAATATTGTTAAATACCAACATCTATACACCGTACGTAAAATAATACTAGACTTTTAATATTCAATCATGACGTATGGTACGTTAGTTTGATATGAGCTACCACGAATTGCCCTAAAACGTAGTTATTAGATGTGATACTGCATTCCAATAGCGCTCAACATCCCGGACTCCATTAATGTAGTCGGTCTTCAATCTCCGAAATTGATTTTCCAACCGTTGCGGCGACGCTTTCGTGTGGGATGCCCGTCATTATCATGGATTTTCCGGCTTAGAAATTAAATATGGCGGTCATTTGTGAGAGACATGTCCTTGTAGGGAGATATACAAGTTTATAAATGTGATATACTGACCTGTGTGTCAGTAGTTCGATCATGCAAAGAATATATATTAGTCATATTATTGCGAAATTTCGGTGATGTTATTTACGGCTCTTATTATTATTATATATACTGCCAAGAATAATGTGGTTACTGCGAGAAAAAAAGCATGAACAACCTAACATAGGATGATATGACTAGTATATCTACGACTACGAAGACATATTTCTTATTCTAACAATTTACTGTTCAATTCAGTTATGTTCCAGTGTTAGTACAAAGCAGATAACAAACATTTTCCTTGCGAATAAGAACAATTCAAACTGGTTATGGAATATAGGTAATCTGGAACATTTACAAAACTTGGGAATAACAGAAAATACGGACTATATAAGCAATGAGGAACTGTATATAGTATTATCTAATTGATAAACAAGTTGGAATGTAAACGTTGGGGAAGTTGTGTAGGGGACCCCTGTTATTTTTATTTTTTTTTATTTAGCTTCGCCAACTAGGGCAGGGTCACCACAACAGCATATTATGCCAATTACTGTGGGCCCTTTTACCTAACCCACCCTGTCAACTTTCCCTGTGGGAGGAAACCGGAGTACCCGGAGAAAACCCACGACTTTCGGCAGAGCGTTGACTTTACTCTTTTCACTTGAGGACTGGGTTCGAGTCGCATTGAGAAAGTTCTCACTGAGACTTAAACCCGTGACCTTAGAGGTGATAGGCAAGTGCGCTAACCACTTCGCCACCGAAGCCTGGTTGGTTGGCGTGTGTACGAAGAATATCTAAAAATACGTTTATGATTCGTGAAACGCTTGAGATTATGCTAAAAAGGCAGCAGTTACTAAATTTTAGGTACGTAACCTACAGTGGTTATCAGGTCCTCCGAGAGGTGGGGGGAAACTTGTCCCGGGTCCCCAACCGAGTAGAGGCCCCCATCTTAAAAAAAGGCCAGAATGAAATTTAAACATCTCACACCCCACTAGGTGTGAGATGTTTAACTCCACATCTTGACCCCCACATCTTGACACAACGCATTTTTCATCCACAAAGTTGGAAGGTCTTTGGGGGGCCCTGAGGAAAATTTTGCCCCAGGCCCTGCGAGTTCTCTCGGCGGCCCTGGTAGTTCTCACAATATTATTGGGCGGATTGCCGGTAAAGGTGCAATGCATATAATTATGAATAGAAAAGTCCTTACAAGTCAACTATGTTACTAAGTTTCCCTTGCCGAGAGCTGTAACGCCAACTCCTATATATAACACTTTTCACGGGTAATCCGGATATATTATGAAAGTTACGTTAATGTAATTTAATTTACTTGTAAGGACTTTTCCATTCATAGCCTTTCTCCCTCACCGTGAACTGTAACACCAACTCCTATTATATAACACTTTTGTAAATAATTCGGGTAAGTTGGACATATTATGAAAGTTGAGCTACAGTAATGTAACTTAGTTGGCTTTTAAATTGCTGTGACACAATATGTCCAGCTTAGCCGGATTACCAATGAAAAGTGTTATAATTATATAAGAATTGGTGTTAAAGTTCTCAGCAAGGGGAAAAGGCTATGAATAGGAAAGTCCTTATACAAGCCAACTAAATTACATTAACATAATTTTCATAATAAGTCCAAGTTAGCTGGATTACCCATAAATGTGTTGTATATTGCATTAAGCATTATAGGAGTTGGTGTGAAAGCTCTCGGCAGGGAAAAAAGGCTATGAATAGAAAACCCTAAGTACTTACAAGCTAAAAAATTGCATTAACACGACTTTCATAATATGTCCAACTTAGGCGGATTACCCAAAGGCATGAAAAGTGTTAAATATTGGAGATGGTGTTAAAGCTCTCGGCAAGGGGAAAGGCTATGAATAGAAAAGTCCTTATACAAGCCAACTAAAGTACATTTACACAATTTTCATAATTTGTCCAAATTGGCTGGATTACTCATGAAAAATGTTATATTGTAGATGGTGTTAATTTAAAGCTCTCGGCAAGCGGAAAAGGCTATCCGCTATGAATAGAAAAATTATTATACAAGCCAACTATAAATTACATTAACACAATTTTCATAATAAGTCCAACTTAGGAGTTGGTGTTAAAGCTCTCGGCAAGGGGAAAAAGGCTATGATACAAACTAACTAAATTACATTATAATACAACTTATTATAATCAGATTCTGCTTATAACTGAGTTGTGTTAATGCAATATAGTTGGCTTGTAAGTATACTTTTCCCTTGCCGAGAGCTGTAACACCAACTCTTAAAAGGTCGAGTTAATGAATAATTATTGAATTCTGTTTTGGTGATATCCGAAATCAGAAACCCGATTCACATACAGCCTTAACCTGGGCCTTCTTCTTCTCCTTCCGTTTTGGGGTTCTGTGTTGAAATCGACCATAAACAGCATATGAAGGGGGGGGTGAAGGGGAGGGGAGAAGAAGAGGGAAAACGAGAAATAAAAGGCCTAGCATGCACATTTCCCAATGAAAAAGTCCAAAACTGTCCCGTTTCTATATGCATGGCCAATTGTATATTGATGACTGAAAGTTGTGCTAATGCAATTTAATTCTATTTATAGCCTTTTTCGCATGACGAGAGCTGTAACACCTACCACACTTTTATGGGTAATCCGGCAAAGCAAAGTATTATGAAAATTGTGTTAATGTATTTTTGTTGACGTGTAAGTACTTTTCTATTCATCACACCTTTACCGGCAATCCGTCCAATAATAATATGATAATAATGTAATTGCTATCTGCTTACTGCATACCGGCAGTGCATTCACGCATGTCTGGATGCGCATGTGTCTGAGTATTGTACCACATGCGCTTGGTGAGGGCAAGAGTATGGTGCATAAATACGAAGTCACTCGCATCTAGACTGCGTTACAAGCTGCACTGACGAGCCGTTGAACGGCGAAACATGCATGTCTGCAGATTTGACTATATATATATATATATATATAAATATATATACATATATATATATATATATATAGATTTTCGCTTACCTCAAAACTTGTCTGCAACAGGCTGTTTCATCTGTAAAAGAATCATCAGGCAAAAGCTTACCTCAAAACTTGTCTGCAACAGGCTGTTTCATCTGTAAAAGAATCATCAGGCAGTTGCCTGATGATTCTTTTACAGATGAAACAGCCTGTTGCAGACAAGTTTTGAGGTAAGCGAAAATCTATAATTTGCTCTAACTATATGTTGTCGAGCACTCTTTGCGTTTCGTAGACCTAAACCTACACGTATATATATATATATATGCTATAATGCAAAAGCTCACTTCCCTTGTGGTCGTTTGAGCACTCTGGCCCCAAGACACTTCACGCATGTCTGGATGCGCATGTGTCTGAGTATTGTACCACATGCGCTTGGTGAGGGCAAGAGTATGGTGTATAAATACGAAGTCACTCACATGTAGACTGCGTTACAAGCTGCACTGACGAGCCGTTGAACGGCGAAACATGCATGTCTGCAGATTTGACTATATATATATATATATATATATATAAGCTATAATGCAAAAGCTCACTTCCCTTGTGGTCGTTTGAGCACTCTTGTCCCAAGACACTTCACGCATGTCTGGATGCGCATGTGTCTGAGTATTGTACCACATGCGCTTGGTGAGGGCAAGAGTATGGTGTATAAATACGAAGTCACTCGCATCTAGACTGCGTTACAAGCTGCACTGACGAGCCGTTGAACGGCGAAACATGCATGTTTTCAGATTTGACTTATATATATATATATATATATATATATATATATATGCAATTTGGAGACAACGCCTATATTTAAGGAGAAAATAGGAATTAACTAGTCATGCACAGTTCAATAAAGAATCAATTTAGTGAATTATCATAGAAAAGCCCTGTTTGGAAAAAGTACAGTGAATTATTAATACTTATTCACAAGGGTACAATTAGCAAGCTTGGGATCTACTGTCATTCCAATTTCAATTTCAATTTTTTTCAATTTATTAAATTTTAACCAAACAAAAAATACAATACAAATACAATACAAAAAAAGAAAAAAATACAATTAAGAGAGAGGAAAAAGATGACCTGTGTTAGGAAGTTTGGTAAGGAAACCCAACAAGAAGCTATAAAAGCTTATAAAGTGTTGAACACCTTAGAATTAGGAAACATTTATCAATTAGATGTGTGACATGCAGTGATACAAGACAGTCAAAATATAAAGTAGTCAAAATATAAAGAATTATTATTAAATGCAGTTCAAGACAGCATAAAGGACGATCCAACCAAATCGATAAAGCGAGTTTATGACCAGCTTGTTTCAACCATTCACAGAGAGGTTCAGGGTAACGGATCCGATCAAGAGATTCCTGATTTTCAGTCGGTTCGCTCACAAATGTCAAGAGTCAAATCAGCTGAAGTACCAGACGCGCCACATGATATATACGACGTAAACATCGAAGGTTCCTGGGCACGATCATGGAGAAACAAAAGGTTCCTGCTACACCAAGACAATGACTGGGGTATCGGTATTTTCTGCACCACGAAAAATCTGGCCGCACTTGATCAGTGTCAACAATTGTATATGGATGCCACTTTTCGAACAGCACTACGCCCATACGAGCAAGTTTTCACCATACTTGCAGAGTATTATGGTCGAGTATTACCTCTAGCAATAGCAACAATGACAAATAGAGCGATTGGCCATTATAGACAGGTGTTACTAATTCTCCAGCGGGAAATTCGACGTGTGAGGGGAAGTGAATGGAATCCGAGGCAATTGTGTGCGATTTTGAGCAAGCCCTGATCGCTGCTATCCAGACAGAACTACCAGACACCAGAATAGAGGGATGCTATTTTCTATGGCGCCATGTCAAAGAACTTGGTTTGGCCCGTGCTTACCGAAATCACTAGTGTGTGAAGAAGCTCATTAGGAAAGTAATGTCAATCGGATTTTTGCCGACACCCATCGTGAGAAATAACTTTGCTTTACTGCGCACAGAGAATAGGGCACAACGATTATTCAGAAGATACCCAGGTTTGGTGGAGTTCTTCAATTACGTGTACAATAACTACATCAACGGAAACTTTCCTATAGCTTTGTGGAATGTGTACGATCGGGACATGGATTGCCGTACAAACAATCACGCCGAAAGTATTGTAGTTTACTCTTCATTATTTTATTAATTATCAATATTAGTTTTCGTATCTCATTTATTCTCAAGTTATTGCTCTTTTTTTGCATTTCGAGTTTTGACGTCACTGGTTGTGTTTGAGACGGAATTTGTGTTTGAAAAAGAAGGAAGTCTGATGTCTGAAAGCTGATTCCGTAATTCATTCTTATTGTTCTTATAGCGTATAGGCGTTCGTAGCTAGCTTGTTGCCATAACATCCACATGCATTAACAATCCAAAATGTTTGCTTAAGCGCACTTACAAATTGTACCAAATTTCATTTCATCTCGTTAAATCAACTCTTAGACATCAGACTTTCTCCATTTTTCTGCCATCCCAGGATCAATTATTGACGTCATAACTTAAGGTGGCGCGAGACATAACTATTTACGTCTGACTTTTTGGCCAATTATTATCTGTCGTTGGAAAACAAAGAGTGTATAATAAAATAACATCGAAAGAATTAAAAAATTATAACAAAGTTACATAACTGCTGTTGCTATGGCAACAATGACGTTTTAATATGGCGGATATTTCCATTAAAAGTTATTTAAGAAAACGAATTCGGTGACCCCCATTTTTTATTTCATAAAATGCTTTTTTAATATATTGAATTACTTTACGATTTTAATAAAATTCTGTCGACCCAAAATTTTCCAAGTTAGTTCAATATACTAAAAGAAAGCATTTTATGAAATAAAAAGGGGTGACCGAAGTCGTTTTCGAGTTAAATTACTTTAAATGGAAAATATTCGCCATATTGAAACGTCATTGTTGCCATAGTAACCGCAGTAATGTGACCTTTGTTCAAAATTCAAGCTCTTTCGATATTAGTTTATAAAAGTCATACACTCTTTGTTTTCCAACAAGTAATAATTGTCCAATAAGTCAGACGTAAATTTTTCATTTTTGAAAATACTGTATCGAGCCACCTTAAAATACAAAAAGAGTGATAGCTTGGGCATATATGAGAAAACTGGAACCACGCCATTTATTCATACACGTTTGTTATTATACAATTATAGTTGCATTTTTATTAAGGGTTTCATCGCGCTTGGAACAACCGTGCACAAGTGCGTCATCCCAACTTGTGGATCTTTATAAGGCATTTAAAAGATCTTCAGGCTCAAACTGACCAAGGCATCCGTTGTATGGATAATGGCGGGCATCCCACACGAAGGCGTCGCCGCTGGCAACGGTTGTAAAATCAACTTCGGATATTGAAGACCGACTACATTAATGGAGTCCGGGATGTTGAGCGCTATTGGAATGCAGTATCACATCTAATAACTACGTTTTAGGGCAATTCGTGGTAGCTCATATCAAATTAACGTATCATTACGTCATAATTGAATATTAAAAGTCTAGTATTATTTTACGTACTGTGTATAGAGGTTGGTATTTAACAATATTACTGTTACATTTTTTCGCTTTAAAAATATTTTTTATTTAAGGAAAAAGTATTAATAGTTTTGCTTCAACTAATTGCAGCAATTTTGTTGCTCGTATTACAGCACCTTTTCTAGTATAGTCGTCGCATTTTTCTATACGATAATTGTTTAATATATACTTTTAAAACTTATATAAAAAATTATATATTTATATTGTTATATACCAAGTGTCAAAGTCCGTTTTTCGCGGCTTTTCATTGGACGAGATATCCACGCATGACAGTCCAAAAATTACGATGTTCCGCGTAACAACAATGGCAGCGGGCAACATGCATTTATTTTTCCAAATAACAAAACAGGAAATAAATGGCGAAGGCCCTTTTCCTATATTTTAATAAAAATTTTAAGATTTAAAGTCGACAATTTTCTTTGTCATTTGACACTTGGCATATAACTAATCACTTATTTACTGAAACCTCGCGAAAACAGCATGTTTTGTGGCCCCTTGACCGCAACAACGGCGGTCTCGGGTCCACAAAACACACTGTTTCCCTCGGCGTCAGTAACCCGATTAGCGCCGCCCCCGAATGAGCGCCGCACTAAACAGTGTAAACACCTTCCGCCGTCAAAATGGGGACATTTAGTGACAAAGACATTTAAAACTTGTTTATTTTATTGTTAAAATTCTTGTAAAAATTCACAAATAAAATTGTTTTTAAGGAGCGCCGCCCCCGATTGAGCGCCGCCCCCGAATGAGCGCTGCATCTGAAGTTCTGAAAATTTAAAGAGCGCCGCGGCGCTCAAACGAGTAAATACGGAAAAGAGCGCCGCGGCCCTCAACGAAGTAAATACGATTGTTAAAGATAGTCATCTACTGTATATGACCTATTCCGCAATCTGATTGGCTGAGCTACTCGCTGTATCATATACAGTGAGTAGCAAAAACAATATGGTGGCACAAAGTTCTACAATAGTTTTGCAGAATAACTGTTTATTATTCAGACCTCGGTCAATGTATTCCGCCTTAGCATCGCTTTGGCAGATAAACATTGACCTCATGCTTACTTAATATCATGCTCAGCCTCATCCGATAAATATATTTAACAGTTATTCTACGAACTCGAGTCGTATATGAGCTGATAGCCGACGAGGCGCGATAGCGCCGAGTCGGCTATCAGTCATATACGACGAGAGTGAGTAGAATAACTGTTTTATTATATACACAAGCTCTGAATCTGGATATTTACTTTTTTCAATCTGGATATTTTCAATCTGAATCTGGATATTTACTTTTTTGAATTTTCTCTTCATTTAATTGTCCAAATCTGCCAGCCATTTTTCCTACTTTTCTCTACTAGCAGAATGATCTTATGATGATACATGACATACCAACATACCCGCACGTATGATGCAGTGCATCATATACCTGCTTTATATTTTTTTGTTCGGGGGGGGGTTGTGGCTGACAGAAAATTGTGAAGCGCGAGGGAGTCAAAATGGCGGAACATTTTTCAATCGTACAACATTGTCAACAAGAACATCCCGATGATGCATTTGGCGCTACCTCTTCCCCAATGGACAATAATTTACTTGACTAGAAATACATGCATGCAGAATCCCCTCGCCCATTCGAACCACACAATTTACTCCGCCTCAAGTTATTGTAACATGAAGTACTGAGCCAATCACTGTAACCATGGTAACACGCAACAATGTTATTTCTTTTATTTTGTAAAAAATGGTAAAGATTTGTTAATTTTAACTATAAAATTATCAATTACCCAACAATATTCATTGTTGCTTAGTGAAGAGAAAAGCTACTGTCTGAATAATGGTTCAGTCGATAGAGCTATAATGGGTACATAATGAGCACTCCCTAATAGTGCTCAATGAATAGCCAGATCAATTAATAGGGTAAAACAAAAAGGCCCAGCTTTTTTTTAAATATGTTTATTACTATATATATAGTTTTGTGCCACATATGTACTGTATAGCTAGTGCACCACTATTCAGATAAAATAGCATATTCAATATATGACCTAGCTTAACAACGTAAAACAGACTTATAGATAATATGTATACAAACAATCAGTAAGTATATACTGGTACTCCTGTATTTTTCCTTAATCTTAATCGACCTTTAATCAACAATGTTTTTGCCAACATTGACTCAAAATGATAATACTCATGCACATGCGTTCCAAAGCAACCAACAGCATTCAATCGTCCGAAATTACTCAATAGCGTGAAGATTCAAACACATCGATTTGTTGACTAAGACTCGAAGTACCAAGTCGAATCCAGAGAACACAATAATTTTTAGATAATTATAATTCTATATAATGCCTGAATTGCAAATCTTCAAATCTATTAAACACATATTGAGTACTGAGGTATTGATATCATATAGATAGAGCAAATATATAGTTTTTCTTTTACCTCAAGGTATCCGCTACAGCCGGTTCCACGTAATGTGCGATCATCAAGGCGGAGAGCCTTGATGATCGCACATTGCGTGAAACAGGCTGTAGCGGATACCTTGAGGTAAGCGAAAAACTATATTTGCTCTATCTGTATGATATCGAGCACTCTTTGGCATTTCGTGAACCAAAACATGCTCATATATACAGTATATATATACATATATATAGGTCTACGAAACGCAAAGAGTGCACTAATTATAGATTTCCGCTTACCTAAAAACTGGTAACATATATATATAAATATAGCAAATTCAAACTCTAAAACCTTAAACTCTAAGCGCCAAATTCAATTCCTATACTTGAAACTTCCCATAATGCTTTTCGCACTTAGAGTTAAAGGTTTAGAGTTTAAGGTTTGCAAAGGACAACCTTTTTTGAATTAGCTGTATATACATATATATAATTTATATATATAATTTATATATATAGTATATAAGTATATTTAGATGTTTGTTTGGGTTCACAAAATGTTAGAGAATGCTTGATACCATAAAGATAGAGCAAATATACTAGTGTTTCGCATACCTCAAAGTCTTTGTCAAGGTATATGTAATATATACAAACCGCACAAGAGGTCTTTATCAGATATAAAACATCGAGGCGCAGCCGAGTGTTTTAGATCTGATAAAGACCGAACTGTAAGGTTTGTATATATTACTTCTAAAATGACTCGTTTTGTACGCTCACTGGCGTTGGAATTTTGAAGATTGATGTTATCTACGCTGTAAAAATTGAAGGAGAAAATTTGAGCAAGTCTATATCAAATATATAGATCCGCTACGGGTCATGAGTTTCCTTTGTATTTTGCCTATGAATAATTAATGAATTTTAGAAATATATATATAAAAGGGTAGTTTTGATTTCGGCCACACGAGTTTAAGCATCTCGCTCAATGCCGATGGAACAGAATGCTGAAGGCTTTTAACGTTCAACAGTCTGTTCCATTGAACGAGATGCCCAAAATTTAGAATAGTTCACACTATAAGGTCAGTACAAAAAAGAAACAAGAAACCTCTTTTTCCCCTTGAGCTTCCTTTCCTGGCTGATGCACCTGCCTTTATTCAGTAGGAAAACTGATGATCAATTTACGCAACAGGTTGTCAGAAGAAGTGCGAAGAGTGTGGTTTTTTAAACCATATAGCTACGTGGAAATGATTGCTCGAACTGCAGTTGTTCCTTCCCAAAACGGAAAGTGAAAGAAACCGTTCAAAACAAGCAGCCTGCCTCAGAAACGAAAGAGAGAATGCTATCATATGTAAGTGATTTAGTTTTCAAAAATGTCTTTATTCGCATGTGAACAAGGTTACAAGATACGAAGCTAGTTCTATATTTGCGATTTTTCTAAATACTATTATTTCTAAGACAATTATTAAACGTTTCGACATCTTGTACTGCATACTATATGAACACTGGCATGCACTGCCTACGGCTACGCATTACTTTTTATCCCCAATTTAATAAACGTCTTTACAAGTAGCATTTGTCATAAAAATTGACGTTCGCCGTACAAAGTTCATAAATCCGTTGCCTGCCGATAACTTCATGAAATAAAGTAGGAAACAAACTCCGAATAAAAGTTCCATCTTGAAACTCAACACTTGAGAAGAAACAAGAGGACACAAACATTTTGTAACATTTAGTTCTGGAATTCATTTTCAACATCTTAAGCATGCCGCACACGATAGCTCTAGGCTTGGCTCGGCTCACCACCAAGCAAGGTCATAGCTTAGCAAGTTACTCTCATATCAAACACGATAGATCATTTTATCATGACCTCGCGAGGTAGCCAATTCTCAGCTAGAGAACGTGGCTGATCAAACCGCCTTGCGAGTTCTGGTAAATTATTTAATATGTAGCCTTACACGAAATATATAATTTAAAGCTAACCCTCACCCTAACTCCAATTCTAACTCTAACCCTATATATAATCACAGATATAATTCAAGCAGGGCTATGCATAAAAAACCACCCAGAGCTCTCGTGTGCCGCGGGCTTTATTAGCTTTAAAATTATATATAACATGCTCACATGCAGTATTTGAATTGTAAATTATTTATCATCCAAAAGGTCGCTTCTTTCATAAAGGTACAGCTGAAGGTAGGTTGTATGTATTCTATTTAATTATAGAATAGATGACACAATTAGTTTGGAGATCGCATAGGACTTATATCTTCTATTCCATAATACAATCAAATATTTATAGAGACGACTGGGGACGAATGAGGCTTGCCCCTTAAATAAGAGGTGCAAGACCTTCTGTAAGATTAATTAATCTATATATCCGTGTGATACAGGCGAATCAGTTGCACCTGAAAGGTTACGACGTGGTCATCATGACCAGGAAGAAAAACAACAAAAAGGCAACGCATGGTTCTACATGGGTATGGGGCACTGAAGGAACAGGAGCTGAATTTGCAAAGACAAAAATTTGCTCTCTAGCGGCAAAAGGATTTGGGAATTTTGCTGGTCACACACCCGCTTCAGAAACACAAACAGGAACGTTTGGTTCACTTTCATCAGGTAGTTTAACCTTTCCATTTGAATCATCTTACGTTAGTTCATCTTTTAATACATTTTTGAATTCCATTCCAGAAAGTACGTCAACGGCAGCAAAATCAGCACTTTCAGTCGTTCACCCCAACATTTCCGCATATATTGGATCGCCGTCGTCTGGCAACCAAGCAATGTCAACCACATCAAATACCCAGCCAGTTATTGTCTCCCAGGAAACATCTTGCAGCACAGCATCAACAGTTTGCTTTTCTGCCGCACCTTCTTCTATGGCTTCACATAAAACAAACTCTACAGCACCACTGCATGCTATTTTAGCCGTTCCAACCCCAATATCGCATTCGAACGTGTCTTCTGAGGCGAGATCTATTCCACAGGGAACTTCAGTGCCTAGAATTACCAAAAAATAATTTTGTAAATATACATAAAACACTACATTTCACTTTTGTTTATATTTTTTCTTCTAAATTTGATTGTTTTATAACTGTTCCTGGAAACCGCCATTTGGGCCGTTTTCAGGTTATACAGTTCCAGTATAAATATTGTTGCGAGCACCAAATAAATAGCTAATTATAGCTTTTGTATAATATTGTATCTGTGTCTGTGTTCTATACTTTTGCGTAAATGAAAACCAAATTACATGCAGCGTAAGAAAGGGAATGCCTTATTTCAGACCCAACATCCGCACTCATCGGAAACCTGCAAAATTGCAACATGTAACATAACTTTCAGGTTGGTTCGATTCCAACCCGCACATTAGCATTTGCAAATATTGATTTTTAGAATATCAAATATAGAATATCAAATAAAATTAACTGGCTTATTACATGATTGATTGATAAGGTTTTCTAGAAAGAATATTAAGAGAAATTGTCCCAGTTGCACTGCGTTGACCTCTATAATGGCATACTTATTGTCCAGGTTATGCAGGATAGATGTTAGTAAATAATAATATAGTAAATGAATCCTATCTATCTGAATGAAGTGAAGTACAACAGACTTAGTCTTAAAGGATATTGGCAACGAAAATTTTTATTGGCTTATTTAATCTTACTGGACCACCTAACTATGAGAATGTTACTATTTTTTGCTGTAACATTTTTGTTTGCGAGTAAAGTGCAAGTAAAATGTGATAAATTTGCTCATCGGCCGCCATCTTGGATCAAATTCTCAAAAAATTATCTTTGGGGTCAATGACCTTTGTGACGTCATTAGATGGGTTCGCTTCAAAACAAACATAGGGATCTATATTGCGTGAAGGTTTTGGTAACTAAAAATATGTCGTTTTTGCGCGTTATAATGAACAAAAATTCTCACAACCAGGCAGGAGAACTAAGGAAATGCTACACTATCGGGTAAAGCCATATTAAGCGTGTAAGAAGGAAAGGAATGGCGAATTTTACAACTTGCGTGGTTTAATTGTGTCACGCGTTTGTGAATGATTGGGGTATTATTGAAGCTATACTATAGTATTTTGTGTCGTCATACACTCTGGAAAAGGTTTCAGGAACCATCTGTTGTTGTAGGATACATTCTTTAACCGAAGACACGAGAAGAGATGTTTGAAATGTTATATTATATAATTATAAACTCGAGACACCGAGAAAGGTTGAACGAATTGTCAACCAGCGATTTTGAGCACCTTGACCTATAAATATCTGGAGCTAAACTAAAGCCTTGAATGTTACTGAAAAATAAATCTGGTGCAGAATTATTGGATGCAAATAATATTCTTTTGAAAACAATCTATATTCAAGTTTAAAGAATAGTTATTCACGCGATTCATGTGATTATGAAGTTTTGAGCTTCTATTGTTTTGACCGGAAATATGAAGCTGTCAATATAGTACATTATTTAGTATATCTAGCTAGTTTACAGAAAAAAGCCAGGCGGTGTGCGAACTGGCAGCGCAAAGCATGATGGGCGAAAATAAAAATCCGTTCATTTGCATGTTGACTATGGTTGAGTGAACATCAATTTCAAAAGGTTCATGAATATTCAATATGGGAATTAATGGTCTGTTGCCTTTTGTCAAAAAATACAGCAAAGAATGTAACTTGCAGATATTTTCGGGTGAAACTGCAGCAATAGACGCTTCTTGTTGGATACATAAGGCATTATGTGTATCTATTGACAGAACTGGAAGTCGCGAAAGGTAAGCAATTTCTTGGGAAATTTTGTTGAACATCATTCACATAAATTATTATAAAATAATTGTATGAAAACTATTATACACATGGTACGTTTAGCCTAAGACCTTATAACGACTCGACGTTTGTTTATATTTATACTGATATTTATAGACTTGGTGATATTTTTGAAGCACGTCTACGGATAGTAAAAAAATCCGGGGTTATACCATTTGTTGTCTTCGATGGATTTGCCCTGCCTGCAAAAGCTAGCGAACATGAAAGACGGCAAATGTGAGTACATATTATAAGAAAGTCAATGTTGTTATTGTTTTGTCCAATATTCCCAGTCTGTTGAGACCCAAACTTGTCGTGTTTTATTTCTTAAGTTTTATCTTTTATTTGCAGTGTACGTGAAAAGATTTTAAAACAGGCTGAAAAACCAGGCATATCAAAATCTGAAGTAAATAAGTTACATAGCCGAGCTGCATCAATGACCTTCGAAGATATTGTCGTTTGCATAAATGTATGTAATTACATTAGTAGACAAACTTGTCTATGTAAAAAAATGATATTAATTTGTAGGCGAAATAAATAATGGCAGTGGTATTGCAGTGTTTTATAAACTATTGACGCATTGTCTATTTATTTTCTTTGAAAGATTTGTTTGGCACACAATGTAAAGTATGTTGTGTCACCTTATGAAACTGATGCACAAATTGCTCACATGCTTTTAAATGGCCATGCAGATTTTGGGATCACAGAGGATTCGGACCTGTTGGTTTACGGATGTCAGAAGGTTTGTAAGGAGGAACCTGGGGAATTATACTCTTTAACTCAACCAAGTAAAAGTTACATAATTATTAATATGGAACAACTGACAAGGTAGCCTCCATAACACAGGTATTGTTCAGCACAAAAACGTGTAGTTTGTTGGATGACTGCAAACATTATTGGACTGAGAGGCACATTCTCTACGCAGTTAGTCATTTAAATTCCAGACACCACACCTCAGGCCCGCATACTCAGGGCAATTACCTCCTATTCACTAGTTTACCCTTTATGCCTAGAGTGAGGGTTTGGTGGGGGTTTGCAGGAGGTTTTGAATGACTGGTGCATAACTAGTTTGTAAGAAGTTAGAAAACTAATTTATTTACATGTCTGCCTGTTAGGTGATGGTTAAACTCAAACTAAGTGGAGATGGTGAATATTTCCAACTTGAAGAAATATTGGGTGGTTTAAATCTAAACCAAAACCAGTTTCGGCAAATGTGTATAGCCGCTGGTTGTGACTACCTTACAAATGTGAAAGGTGTTGGCATATGCACAGCATTTCGTTTTGTAAAACATTCAACTGTGGATTTGTTGGAACTATTGATAAAGAAAGGAGGAACTGAGGACTACAAAAATTGTTTCAGCAAGGTTGAGAAAGTTTTCAGACACCAAACAGTATTTGACTTGAATACCAACTCAACTGTTCCCCTGGAGAAATGTGAGGTTGATCTTCCTGAAGATGTCCAGTATCTCTGTGGGAAGTATCCTTATACCGTAAATTAAATGATTGTCTATAGATTATCTGAAGAATTTGCAATACAAAATATTTTTTTCAGTTGAGTTATCATTCTTAACTTACTAAGTAAACTGGCAGATGGCTATGCAAATGAAATGGCTGTTGGCAACATCAATACAAAAAGTGGGGAAAAGGTTAATTCTCATTTAGTCAAGGTAATATATTGTGACTAGTCCTTCTATTATACCAAATTTTCCCAAATATCTTTAGCCCATTTGTTCTAATGCACCCACTTCAACTGAAATTAATTCCTGTGTCATATAGTATATCAGGGCTGGTGTCATATAATATGTTGTAACCATTCATAGGACCAAGCAACTGGTGAACAAAATGGTCATGATAATTCTGAATTGGTCGCATGCACACAATTGCCAAACTCCGATGGTAAGTTGAAGTTATGAAGTGCACCAAGTGTTTTTTGTTGTCTGAAGTGTTTTACAAACTCAAGAGAACAGTTATAAAAATCATGTGGTGAACAGTCAAGTGAGTTCAATTGTTCTGAAGTGTTCAGTTGATTGGTTGCTGTGTTGAGTTTTGCATTTAAAATACACTGTCATTTTTTTACTGGTTCTATAATTTATAGTTAGAATGTTTCACAGAATTAAACTGACACAAAAATTGACATGACATTGTATTTTTGTGTAATAAACACATTTAAAAAGTCTTACTGTGGTCTATACATTGAACACAAAATATATGTGACAAGATTGTTGTATTTGCTAATTTAATTATTCATTAATTTGAGAAACATATATATATATATATATATATATATATATATATATATATATATATATTAAAATGAGTTGTTATAAAAATGTGGAAAACCAGAGCATTAATATAATTGAGAATAACGACTCAACAATTTGTACTTGGCATCTTTATTACTAATAGTTTCGTACCACCGATGTGGCACTCATCAGATAAATAAGCCTATTATTATTTATCTGATGAGTGCCACATCGGTGGTACGAAACTATTAGTAATAAAGATGCCAAGTACAAATTGTTGAGTCGTTATTCTCAATTATATATGTATTTCTTCTCATATTTAAGGTGATATTAATTGTCAAGAATTTTCCTGTGAGATCATTCATGTTGATCAATTGTCTTCTGTTTCGTGGCAAATCCCCCAATTCCCAGTGATGATCTTGGAATTTGCCTTTGTCCAATTCAAGAAAGATACAGAGATACTTAAAGGTGTAATCCTAAAAAGCGAGTTGGTGAACATTCAACCAGGAATATTCACTTGTACTTCTCACTGTGAAATAGTAATTCATGGCGAGAAGTATACAGTGCTGTGGAAGCTAGTTCCAGAGAAAGCCACCTCTAGAAGATCTAGGAGCAGTGGAAGCAACCCTTCAGTGTCCAACACTCTACACGATGACTACATGTTTGAAGATGGTGATGAGTTTGTGTAGCCAATTGAGGACATAGATCATTGTTTGCCATTTAAGGTTCTGGGAACTTGTTATACGGTAGATAGACAAAACGCCCTTGAGGAAGCCTTCATCTACCTCGAAGAACATAACAGACATGTATTTGCAAAGATTGAAGCTGAGCCAAACAACCCTTATGACAAGCATGCAATTGCAGTTTATGTTATGTCTTCGTCAGATTATGAAAAAGTAGGCTTCATAGCAAAAGAACTCACACAATATGTTCACCCAGTCCTGTGCGACAAATCACTTGATGTATCTGTGAAAAAGATTCGTTTTTGTACCACCTATTGCATGGTTGGATACTATTTGACAATTAATATCAGCAAGAAAGGTTTATGGGATAAACAAGTCATCAGTGCCAGCAAAAGAGTCAATTAGACCCTGTTCACAAAAGACCAGACAAATGCTGTAAGGGACGAATTGTGGACCTTATTTTTTTGGTGTGAATCTGTCCGTTTAGCAGTGCTCAGATTTGCTTGGTTTCATTTGATCATGTGCGAATGCAAGGTGTAATCGTGCAAATATTCGTCCAGTTCCAAATTTGTCCGGCCTAGTGTGAACTGGACCTTAGTGGTCAACTAATTCCAATAAATATATGGTCTTTGACTTTGTACGTTTGCATGGTGTGGTGATCATTCGATAAACAAGTTTTGTGAAAAACACCACATATTTTTATTTCTGCAGAGCTTTGGAACTGTGCACCCAGATCCCTTCACCAGTGCAGGTAATGTAATTGAACGAACTGTTCAATTCTGTTATATATTCGCGCTTATGGCGACCACTGGCACACAGATCGAAAGCTCTGCAGAAATAGAAATATATGGTGTTGTCCACAAAACTAAACTTTATTCATAGTAGATACATGTTGACTGTTCTTAAGTTAACCTCTGCACTGGTGGCAGTTCCACAGGATCCCTATGAAACTTTGCCCTTGCTGTAAGCTGTCCCCTCTGCGGCAAGGATGCCCTGTTCGCTACGAACAGCCCTGGGTCACCTCGTCGTGACAGGTTTACCTTGTCTAGTCTCTCTTTGCCAGTTCCATTGGATGGCTGATTAAATGAGGGCAATTCGAAATCTGTGTACCGTTCCTTGGTTCCAGACCAATAAAAGAATTTTAAATCCGGGTCAATTCGCTTTGTGAACTCATTAAAAATCTTCCTTTGGGCATCAATAAACTGTTTCATGTCGAATATGTCACCAAGCATCTCGTGCATGAGACCAATAATTCCTTCAACATCATCTGATCCTGATGCCCGAGGGTGCTCTGGGGGAAGACCTCGATCTTTATACTCCACACGCCGCTGCTCTCTCCTCTCGAGGTTGGCTACAAGGCCAATTACAATCTCTTGAGTCAGACCACATATGCCTTTAATTCTTCTAGTTATAAATATTAAACAGCATATTACGTAGTGAATAATTTTTTTCTCTAAACCACAGAATTGATTATAGACCATGAACATTTTATATATATATATATATATATATACCGGGTGGCACAAAAAAATGTTCACGCGTTTGATTTACTAGAACAAAAAAACTATAAGAGCTAGGTTGTTCAAATAAGTGTAGCTGTATTCGTAATAGCCTAACTTAAATTTTGAAATATGCCGTGTTTATTTACGTGCAACATTGACCAAGATATCGCGAAATTAAATTTAGAACGAAGTTTCGAAAACATGAAAAATTTGCTAAAATTGGCGTATTAAATGTGTTAAAATGTTAGTATTTTGTCACAAATATTCGTTTGTATGAATTGAATTGGAACGTACGGCGAATGGTTTTCCCCGTTTACTTTTTGTTTTATTATAATTTGAAAAGCATCAAAGTTTCGAAAAATAAAGTTATTCCGATATTTACTGCTGTAAGTTGTGTTCTTTGTAAATACTTCATTAGCCTATTTTAGCTAATTTTGGAACTTTTCGGAAATGCGTTTTCAAATTGATTTACCAATATCTCGGGTAATACTAAACGAAAATACACGTGTTATATAAATCAAAATTTAAGTTAGGCCTTTCTGGATACGACAACATTTTTTTGAAGAACGTAGCGCTTATAGTTCTTTCGCTAAACTAAATCAAACGCGTGAACATTTTTTGCGCCACCCGGTATATATATATATATATATATATATATATATATATAGTTACCTATTGACATCAATGGTGGTATAATCGGGCAGAGTATTGAACCAAGGCATCCAATCAGCTAATAGCCACTCCTTCATCTCCTTACAATAGGTCGACCTCTGCATTTCTGACAACCCCCGTCCATCCACTGCTTTGTGCCAGTTGTGTAGACGCTTTATGATGCAGGCATCAGTCGTGTGACCTTTTCGTTCCAGAAAAGTAATAACACCGGGACCTATGAGACGCTCACAATCTGGCACAGACTGCTTGTTCTTTCCTGTGAGTGCCTCGTATGTCAAACCAGTTGAAGGATCATGTAGGGCATCTCTGAGGTGTCGTAGGTCTAAGCCTGGGATGTGCCCTTCTCGAAGCCTTGAAACTATACGCTTTAGCAGATGGTTGTGATCTTCACGATGATGTACTCTCTCACCATTTGCATCTTTCTCTGGCTGGTATAGGTTGTCAGCAAAATTAGCAGGATCACTGGCATGGTTCTTGAGATCATCAATACTTTTCCGGTAGAGTAAAATAGCCATAATAGATTTCATGATCTCTCCAGTTGTTTCAGGTCTTCCTATCAAAATATAACAACACATGTTGGTTCAGTGTTTAATGGTTACAACTTACAAGAGGTACTTGGCAAGTAGAATTGTCTGGCATTAGACACAGTAAAATACTAAAGGAGGGTGTATTGCACGTTAGAAGGTGACAATCAATTCAACCTGCGTTGGTTCAATTCCCACGGGAGGACCTAAGTTGCATTTCTCGCAACGTTCCCGGGTAGGTCTAATAATTGCTTATGATAACATCACACTCAACAAATACCAACCACTTCAGAAAACTAATTACAGTGTGTATAAAAAACTGTACCTTGCACCCAAGGGTGTGGATCATGCATAAATGGGAATAATTTCCTTCGTAAAATGCAAACAGCATTTTTAAATGACTCTGGATCTTCTTGACGTTCAGATATGAATTCATTCAGCCATAGGACCTCTGACAGGGGAACAGCTGCATGTGCACAAATTGGATGACCTATTAAAAAAATAAATAGCTACAGCTCTTTTCAACTGGAACAGAAACTCTACTCTGATTTGATACAAAAAGGGGTAAAAAAAATTGAAATGAGAATCAATTCAATCTGCACCTTTTCCATCCAGTTTAAAGTATGTAAATATGGTCTTCACATGAATACTCCTTGCTTGGTTTTTTGCACTCTTTATAAGTTCAATTACAGATATTGGACGTGTAATTCCCATTGTTCGCAAAGAATTAAATTCGCCGTCTGTTGTGAAACCTGGACAAAAAAATCACAATAGTGATAAACAAGCGGGCTTATATGCAGGGGTAGCTTATATTCGGGGGGACTTATATTCGGAGGTTTATGGTAATTGTATATACAGCAATTGCCAGATAGTTTGGTCAGATACAATGAAATGCTTGTTAGGGGTGCACCGGATAGTACTTTTTACTATCCGGCCGGATACCGGATATGCCGGATAGTTGAAAAATATCCGGCCCGGATATCCGGCCGGATACCGGATATTTTCTTATTCAAGACTTCAGGGCCTCCATTTCAGGTTGAATAAGGGTGTGCATCAATGCAATGATGCTGAAATTGTAAAATGTTAAGCGTCTTCGCTGTTTTCAGTGTTTTGCATCAAAATTAATTAAATTATAATGAATTAGGCAAAAAACTGTGGGGAAAAAAATATATCTCATTAATCTGCGAATCGGGAAGGGAATATAATAGAGGACTGGGGGGCCTGGGGCAACTTTTGTTTGGTGAATGCTGAACACTTTGAAAGGTAAGAATTTTATTTTTACGAATGGTGGGGGAAAACGACCGGATTTCCACTGTTACGCGAGCTTGCTCGTAAATTGCTGTGCACGCCTTCGTCGTCAGTATTCTCGGAGAGAATGTACTCTGAGTATGGCAACATTTTTGAGGATAAACGGAGCAGACTCCTTCCCATCAAAGGAGAGAAACTTCTCTTCATCCATCACAACGCGAGAAAGTTCTGACTCATGTAAATAACAAATTATATAAATAACGTGGTAGAAACTACAAGTGCTACGCAGTTATTACTTATATCACTGAGTTATATGACCAAAGTTAGTCAGGTAGTTTTAAGTTTTTTGTAACAACTTACAAGTTGAGTCAGTTGACATATTTCACATTTTTAATTTTTGTTTGTCTATTTAAGGAACTAAGGTAGTTATTTGCTAGTTAACTATAACCAGAAATACTGCGACAGTAAAGTGTGTAAACCAATTAATATAATATTGTTCTTTTGTTTGTTGCGTTGGTGTCCAATTCCTGTCTTTTTATTGCATATTTATTGGCCGGATAATGAAAATATCCGGCCGGATACCGGATAGTCGAAAAAACTCATTATCCGGCCGGATATCCGGCCGGATATGATATCCAGTGCACCCTAATGCTTGTCTAAGATATATTTTAGTGAAATATTAAACAATTAAATACTTTTGGCAAAATAATTCCATTTTTTTCACTCAAAAATACTTCACTGTAGCAGTATAATTTGGGGTTGAGATTACCAACCACTTAGTCAAACTAAGACAAAGGATTATAAAGAAATTCACAACACACCTACAACTGTCATCCCTTTACTTCTCATTGCATCTTCTAACTGAATTTCAAGTTCCCTTAATTTTCCATCAGTTAGTGACATATATGGCATGAAGCGTATGGGGATGGCATATGGCTTGTTATTTCTCAGCTCATCCGCAATCATAAATACCAGTAAATGAGTCGCAGCTACTCGTTTCTTAGAAAATAGTCCTTTGAGGTAATTAAGAAGCTCCAACTTGATTGCACATATATCAACATCTTTATCACCACCAACAAATGCATCCAAATCCCTGCGTATACTTTGAAGTTTCTTAATGAGATCATCAAATCCAGTAGCAGCCCAAGCCAATTCCATCATTGACTTCTCGATTGTCTTACCCTCTTTAACTGCTTTACTGTATGCTAAGTTTGCAGTTTTGGAACCAGTTTCTAGAAAATCTAAATCATGCTGTAGGTCACTTTGCACTTTGTCTATATCTTTAAATGTCCAATTCAATCTCACAGATGTACCAATACTCTAACAAATGAACATCTTGCCTTGTATTCATTAAACAATATTTGCAATGAACCATCACCCAAATCCTCGTCTCAGCCCATGTTCCACGCACACTTTCTCTTAAACCTTTCCGAATATCGCAACCATCTGCCTTGATCCACCACCGTCCCTGCTGATTTGCTTCTTTAGCTTTCTTGAGTGTCTCCACCTCAGGATTGAAATATTGAAAATAATGTCAAGTAAACCGATTTACTGGCTGTACTCTTCCACTGACAAGTAAAATTGTCTGGTGTAGTAAATAAAGCAGTGCACATTTGAGCACACCGACAGATAATGGGGTTAATATTATGATCAGTTGTTCATAAACAAATATAAAAGCTAATTTGAGCCTGACACATAGAGGTGATAGATTTGTCGGTCCATGTACAAGTGATGTTAACCCCATTAAAATGCAAAACTCTTCCCTTGATTTCCCATTATGATGCAGATGCATTCCATCTTAATTAATGGGTTAACTACAGAGACAAGAGCTAATTTACCCAGGAGTAGATGTATTGCACAAAAGCTAAGAAGGCAAATGACTTTTCTAATAATCTCACTTACTTGAGTATCCACAGTTTTTGTGAATCCTGAAGACCCAATGCGCTTTTGAATCTGTCGAGCACTTACACTTGCAATGTTAACCTTACTCTATAAATATAAAGTTAAGTGCAAAAATTATCAAGACTGGCTAGTTCCAGTGTACCTAGATATAAGATATTATACAGAAATAATTTAATGATACTCTATTGTTAATACTGTATGGGCATTTACAGTACATGTACTGTACATATATGACAAACCATACAATATTGACAGATGATACTATAAACTATTACAGTATTAGAATCTATTTCCACCAACAATAGAAGAACATAATATAACACAAAACATACTACAAGATGCTCATATTTTATTAATGAAGTATGTTAAATTGTGCTGCCTATATTTAAAATAGTTGGTACAACTGTACCGTATTTACTTGTTTGGGTGCCGCCACTGATTAAGTGGCGTCCTCGAATAAGCGCCGCTTTGTGATCGCCAACTTAGTAAAGAGTGCCGCATCTGAATAAGCACCGCAGTATTTACAATTTGTGGTGCTTAATTGTAGTACTGGTACCATCTAACAACCAGTTATAAGAGAACCAAAATATAAACAAATATAGTCCATTTCAATCTTTAATATACTTAATAAATTAATAACTCCATTTTAAAGAGCGCCACCTCAAATAAGCATAAAAACACCACCGCATCAAAAACTCTAAAATTTTAAAGAACGAGTAAATACGGTATTTGTAATACAACTGACCTTCAAAGGATCATACATATCTGGGTTGTGTTGTCGACGACTTCCTGCCAGTGGCTTGTATACCATGTAATTTATCCAACTCTTTACAAGAAACCAATCCCAGGGCCATATCCTGTTTGTCTCCTTTAGACATGGAAGTCCACAAATGTGACACCTGCAAAGGTTCTTCTTCATTGACAAATTCTGGAGAGGGAATACTGGGGGAATCAGTTTGGAGATCTTCACAGGTTGTAGGTGTGGTTACTGCGTTATCACTAATAGACAAGTTGCATATGCTCAGGTCAACATGTTCTATCATTTCAAGATAGTCTTCTTCATTGACAAATTCTGGAGAAGGAAAAATGGGTGAATCATTTTGGAGATCCTCACAGGTTGTAGGTATGGTAACTGTGTTGCCAGTAATAGACAAGTTGCATATGCTCAGGTCGACATGTTCAAATATTTCAAGATCTTGTTCCATGTTCACAGGAGGAGCTGTCTCCAAATCAATTGATGAATGCTGCAGTGCCTCTTGGATAATGTCAACTTCTACCACATCAGTACTATGTCCAGGATCACTTGCAATTGGCAAATCTTTTTCCCAGTCTGAACCTCTCTCGTACTGCCACATTGGCCCCCTGTGTAGACATAACCACTTATGGCCAAACTGAGTATACATTGTCTCCAGCCATGAGGCATAATGTTCTTCCATATGAAGATTAACCGTTGTATCACTGGCAAAGAAGCGGATATTGTAATCGATCAAACCATAAGGCATCCGATTTAAAGACATTCTTGGGCTTGTACCTTCAAAACACTTGCTTAAGCCATAAATAAGATTGGGTTTACTCTCACGAAAGAGTGTTTTCATTGCACCAAGGCTTCTTGTCAGAAAATCATTGTTGACAAATGTGAAGAAGTCTTGGCCATCTTCAGCAATAACACACTGATTAAATATGTGATACAATACTTGCATCTTCATCCGCAATGACATTGAGCTTGAAAAACATGATACAAAATCTTTTATCACATCCCCAACAGTAACAGAACTTGTATGTCTTTTTGCACCAGCATTTGGGAACACTTGAAGATAGGTGATAAACATTCTTCATTGATAAATCTTGGTGGACTACTCAGGCAAGCATTATCAAATGAGGAGGTATTGAGCAGGTAGTCAATGTTCAGTGCCTGCTCTGCCTCTGACAAACATTTGTATTGTTTTGATAGATGTTTTGTGACCCTTGTGCGACATGATGGACCTTTGAAAGGAAACAGAATGATGAACACTAGCTACATGTATTTCACTTATACTGGCAATGGCATAACCACTGGATGCAACCGAAAATAAAAACATTTTATACCAATAACATCTAATACCTATATAATATTAAAATAGTTGACCTGACTGCTGGTAAATTAGTCAGTGTAGAATAAAATCCCCACATGTGCCAAAATAGCCAAATTTCTGTTTATCCTCCTTTATCACGCTTAAAATTATAAATAATAGATATGCTATAAAACATTAACATTTTGCTAACCTGTTCTAGTAGAGTTGCATGCCTTGTTCACTGCACCTGCCACAGCATCCCAGAATTTTGCATCACTTTGCATAGGCCATCGGTCTGAGTAGGCATCTTCCCAATATAAACAAATATACTGTACTAAAGTAGAAGTTTCTTCTTCCGACCATTCCTGTGTCCAGATGACTTAGGTTTTTCAGAAAAAAGGCTTTTTCTCGAAGTTCCCTTAGTTGCCACTCGTTTATTTTCAGGCTTACCTGGCGTATTGCCTTCCACAACAATAGGCCGTTTAGAAGCCATACTAGCCACTTTATAGTAGGAATCTAGGACAAATTCAAAACCGAAATATTATATGATGCGATGGAGAGCGTTCGAGAGCGTTCATACACCGATCTAAACAAAGAGTTAAAAAATCAATTTAGGCTATTTTCACGTGTCAAACATTCACCGACAAATTCTTAGTGCAACCCAAAGTAGGAGTTAAAATTTCACCACATGAGTGCGTCTATTTGTTACGTATCTGCACGCGTTCAATATATGAAAATTCTATCTTGAAAACACATCTTTACTTTTATAAGACATTTATCGTGTAAATAAAGTAAAATGCCTAACGTTATACTGGTAAAATAAACGAGAAAACAAGCCTGAAAACTTACCGGATTACAACTCTTTCGTCGCCATATTGGAAAATGTTCGACCATCATGCTTTGCGCTGCCAGTTCGCACACCGCCTGGAAAAAAGCCAGACTATAGCTGTTCTCTGTGTGGCTTTATGTGTAGCTAAATAGTTTGGTGAATTATACATGATGAAGCTGGTAAAAATATTGCCGAAAATGTAGCGATTCCCATTACAGTAATTCAGTAAATATAGTTATTAATTGCGTCAACACACAATATCAATTATAGAAGTGAGAACTCTAATATTTTTAGATCTTTTGTTATACTCTTTTTTACGAAAAGTCAATACGCGCATATGGGTAGGGATTAGGGAATAACTGATCATTAAAATAGAAATTAATAATTTAATGCGTTGCCGCACTGAAGACTTGCTATTAACTGACATACCGGTATTCTCTTCGCTTTTCAAAATGACTGTAGTTGTATTAATCTTGTTTGTTTTATACTTTTATTTCAATAATCATGGGTAACTTAAATTTGCACTGTCAATACAAGCGATGAAGCGATATACTCTCTACAACAATCAATAATATACCTTGAATGCGAATACAGCATGTTATTTGTAGTTTGTTTTATGTAATAGCGCTTCTTTATACTACACTGTCCAACTGCATTGAAAGTATAAAAGGAGTAGTTCAAATCTCAATGATGAACTATCCAAATTTTTAGGCCTTTATTCTTGTGTATTTTGAATGTATATCATAATTGCGCCAGCTATTTAGGTTTAATAGTTAGTATTAGTATAGACTACACTTATTTATTAAGCTTTGCCGTCTAACAATACATAAACAGTTATTAACACAAGACTACATTGTGACAATTTTATTTACTGTTGTATTTTCAATAATAATTGGAACTGGTAACTGAACGTGCTGATAGAGATTTGATTGTTTTGCAATTTGAGCAATTTTTATGCATTTACCAGCGAGACATTCAGGGGATATAGACAATAATAGCATAACATTGCATAAGGATTTCCTATGTGATATTCGAATTTATGCGTCTATTTCACGCGGAATTGGAACAAATAGTATCAAAAGTAGTGGTACAAACATGTTACACACTTGTTAAAACCTTTCTGCCGTCTATTTTGCCGCAAAGTTTACCGCGTGTGGTAAACACTATAGAGTTTATATTAGAGAAATTGTGTCAACCCATCTAATGACGTCATTTAATGTTTCATGCATAAATTAGCATACGCCGTTTTTTTCAAAATGGCGGACGACTGTTGAACTTTGTCACAAATTTTCTCAACAACTAAATGCGATGGACAAGCGAAACTATGAAATTAAGTATTCCGTAGGCATGCTCTATAAATATAAGGAATAAAAATTTTCGTTGCCAATGTCCTTTAAGACCGTTTTCCACCTTAAACGAAACAAAGAAATACGCTACGTTTCGGTACGATACGGGTTCAGTGGAAAACAGCCTTTAGTGAAACCTACACAGCTAACTTAAATATAGACTATAACAGATAATTACGTCACAAATACTTCCTTGGCAGCCTCGCTCCCGTGAATCAAGACGATAGCCTATTCGTTCACGATTCATGAGAACGAGGCTCTCGGGCCAATGAGTGATTGGCGACGTTTACATTCATTTTTGTCGAAGTATGTTATATAGTGTTACTAATAACGATAGAAATCAAAACTGACACTAAAGGTTTTATATATATTAAACACCCAAAACACAGCACACGGGCACGAGAAATGTCGCATTGCACTCGTGATTCGCACGCACTGGTTGCTGTATAAATGCGATGTCATATTCTCGCTGCTGAATTTACAGACAAAGTGTTTCAATAAGTGAGGCGGTGCCTTATATAGAGAGTAACTGAGTAAGTAAAAGCTGAGCTACTATAACGTAGACGTAGTCGTGACTTTCGTGCGATTTAAACTGTAAGTGTATGTCATTCGTCAGTAAAAAACTCAGCCCAATTCAAGAAGTTGACAATGAACAAAGTGGTCAAAAAGAAAGTGCTAAAATAGCCGAATTTTAACCTACCGTAGGTTGCCTGCGACATCACCCACTATTTACAAACACAGAGATGGCATATAGTTCTCGCCGTCTCACACAGAGACAAAATATACTTCTCACTGTCTCACACAGAGAGGCTACAATACTTTCCGTCCATTCACACAGAGATACTACAGACTGTTCATATATAATGTCGCACAGAGGCGATATATGCAGAAAAGATTAAAGCCGCTCACTCAATTAGCACAATAGAACATGGAAGTAATAAATATGGAAATTTTCCATGATTAACAAGGAAAATCACAGGCCGTAACCTAATAACAGCCTTGTAGGGTAAGGAAAACCCCCCACAAAACTACACATAGGACAGCCGAAAGTAGGAGCAACATGTATACAAAATGGATAACAGAACGAAAATAAGTAAGCAAACCTGGGGAAGGGGAGCAGGAACGGCTTGTTGATCTTGGGGGATAGGCGTCGCGACCGAAGGAGGATTCACTGGAGGAACATTACGAGCGGGGCCCTGCTGTTGCGGAGCGTGACCAACTGGAACGGCAGGTATTTTCTCTAAAACGTCCTGAGAATGTCCACATCTTGAAGTAGAATCGCTTCTGCCATTGCTTGATATATCTAGCTCGGTTCCGACACGTTCTGGTGCGTGATACCCGAAATATATTGTTACTTCCCAAGTTTGACGAGCAAACACGTAATGTGGAAAATCGAAATATTGATTCAGTCGACGCGAACTAGATACCATGTCGGTTCTGGGTACTATATAGTTATATACAGTTATATACAGTATGTAGGCTTTGCCTGTGAAAGCACCCTATATTTACAAGAACATGAAAGAATCAACCAAATTGGCTGAATTTTAGTATGATTCTAGATTCATCGTCATAGAAGTATGGTTAAAAAATCAGAAAGGAACTGAGGAACTTCTAACAGAAACTGAGGAACTTCTAATTGGCTTAGGAACATTGCAAATTTCCTCAAGGGATTTGCAACAAGCTTTTTTTAAGGTAATTAGGAAAATTGCAAATGAATTAGGAACTGAGAAGAGGAACGCTTGACGTAGTTTACTTGTAATGCCTTTTCTATCGTTAGAGAGCTTACTATTAATCAAGTATGTTCGGTTACACAATAAAATTTATTCCCTAGAGCATTTATCAAAACGTTGTTGCCGACAGCGAATACTTAGAAACTTGTGGCTGACAGAGGATGCTTAGCAACTTGTGGCCGTCGTATTTTCTCTGTTACTGCATGTCGTTCCAATTGAAGTGTTCCTCAAATATTGATTCGATACATTACCTCGTGCAGACCAATTCATCTGTTCAAGTTCCTTGAGATATTCATACACTTCCTGTGAAAGTTGACCAATCACAATCTGCATGCGATTTGAATGCGAATCAACTGACCAATGAGGAACTGATCCTGCATTGCAGGAAGTAAACAATATTGAAAAATCAAATTCCTATTTCGGATTCGGTTGTTTTCATCATTCATGTAACTTCAATTCTTCAAATGTGTTTACATTTGTGCTCAGAAAAACGTTTAATTGAAATATTGCTTCTCAAGAAAAATGTCAAAGTGTTGAAGATTTTCTAAATGGTTTAGAACCAGAATTGAATAAATATGCAAAGCCGTTGCGCGAGATCAAGGTTTTACTTCAACAAATATAACAAATATTCATTTTATTTTTAGAAACTAAGCGATCAAACGTGGGGGTTTTCTAATCTATATTTCAAAGCAAAACGTCACTTTCATCTGTTTACAATATATATTTTTCCCGTTAACTCTTTTAGTACAGTAAAAATAATGGAAGTGTATGACAAAAATGACAGGCGTCAGTTATAGTGCAATAAATGTCAGTGGCAAATGTTGGTTTATAGACGAAATAATTTATTGTAGAGCTACGAAGAAAAGTTTTTCTAACTTTCAAATTTGTTCTCTGTATGAAATTGTAACAAACTTTAATACTCAATTTTCGTAAACTGGCGTTCTTATTGGTCAATTTGTACCACGTGTGTGCATTTTATATAGCAACAACGCACGGCCGTGCCGTTATAGTTTATATCAGCACGGCAAGATGGCGCCCGAATTCACGAGTGGAAAAGTTTATAAAATTTCGTTTATTTTAAACCGAAGACAATCCCAAAACCACGAAGTGGCCAAATTTCTAAAATAATTCCGTATTTAACCGTAAACATGTGTTGTTTATTTAGTTTATTTTACGAATTTACGAAATATAAGTTGTGAATGAGTGGCGAAGCGGCGAAACCGGTTGAAAATATATTCGTATACGAATAGTCGGCAGACTGATTCAAAAGAACAACAAGGTTGTTTCTTATATAAAAGCTATTTGTCGTTTTAAAATATTCTAAAAACACTTTTGAATATTATCAAAACTAAACAAGAAACTAGTAAACAGTTAGTTCAACAAAGTTTATAGAATGTTTTTGCTCATAATTCATAAATAAAAAAGTACCGCCAAAGTGTTTACTCAAATTGAATATTAAAACGTTTAAAGCACTCTTTGTTCGTTCGTTATCGTGATTTACAAGCACTCGTTCACGAACAAGGAACTCGAAGTTTAATACTGCACTCGACTGCGTCTCATGCAGTATTAAACTCTCGTTCCTTGTTCGTGAACTCGTGCTTGTAAATCCCGATAATGCGCTCACAGAGTGCTTTAATCCTTAATTACTGTAATATAGTAATATTATTAGAAACAATATAGATTATAGTACAATTTTATAGTTTTGGAACACACATATATGTATTTATGTACTTGCTTGACATTTATGATTTTAATATTATCGTATTATATATCAGAATCGAACCTCAAAATAGCGCCACAAAAATAAACACTGTCACTGCATGTTTGTCTGATTCAATATTACTATATTACAGTAAAAGTTTTTTACAATTTCATACAATCTTCGTACCTTTACAATAAATTATTTGGTCTATATAAACCAAAATTTGCCACTGACATTTATTGCACTATAAAATGACGCCTGTCATTTTTGTCATACACTACCATTATTTTTACTGTACTAAAAGAGTTAACGGTAAAAAATATATATTGTAAACAGATGAAAGTGACATTTTCCTTTGAAATATAGATTAGAAAACCCCCATGTTTTATCGCTTAGTTTGTAAAAATAAAATGAATATTTGTTATATTTGTTGAAGTAAAACCTTGATCTCGCAACGGCTTTGCATATTATATATACAATTCTGGTTCTAAACCATTTAGAAAATCTTCAACACTATGACATTTTTCTTGAGAAGCAATATTTCAATTAAACGTTTTTCTGAGCACAAATGTAAACACATTTGAATAATTGAAGTTACATGTATGATGAAAACAACCGAATCCGAAATAGGAATTTGAATTTTGAATATTGTTTACTTCCTGCAATGCAGGATCAGTTCCTCATTGGTCAGTTGATTCGTATTCAAATCACATACGGATTGTGATTGGTCAACTTTCACAGGAAGTGTATGAATATCTCGATGAACTTGAACAAATGGATTGGTCTGCGCGAGGTAATGTATCGAATCAATATTTGAGGAACACTTCAATTGGAACGACAGTAAGGACAAATGCCAGGGGGGTCATTACCCGATCTTGACAAATGCCTGGTCTCCGAGTGAACGCGCGGCTGCAAATGCCCTGGCCTGGGAAAAAGTTAGCTTGCAAATGCTCTGCACTGTCCGGGGGGAAGGAAGGAACAGTTGCAGCTGGCATTGACTGATGCATAATGTTGTAAGCACAGTATTTGCTGCATTGTATGCATAAGTCGCGTAATAGTGTGTCAGATGTATATGAATAGCTGTTACACATCGTGATTCAGTGTCGGACAAATAACCACAATACTCTTTTTTGTATTTTACCATTGTGAAATGCTTCGCCTACAGCTGATTAAGTTGCAGATATTCCTATGCATCACTCAATGTAATTGTAAACCACCAACCTTCGATCCAGGGGCTGTTAGGCAGTCTAGTTGTTTTTGAGGGTTTGTAGGATCAAACCACAGTGCCGCTCAGAAGTATTGTAACACCCTTCGTGGACCAAGTTACGTGCAGTGAATGCTTCGTGTAGTCAATGTTTCGTGTAGTCAAGACTACACGATATTTGCGTGTAGTCAGCATTTGCGTGTAGTCAAATGCATATAGGGTTACAGAAATAGTATTGTTGTCTAAAATCTTTATGTGAAATTCACGGACTGCATCGAACTGCAGCAGGCGTGAAAATATTTGTCTGTCTTTTCAGCGGTTTTTGAGTAGCAACAACTTTCGCTTCTGCGCACAAACTTTAATGTTTTTGATGGGCATTTAATGTCTGTATATTTGGCGCTGTCTAACGGTGGCATGCAGTCGCATTGGCAATTTTTCAACAACAAGTCGAAGATACTAATAATAATAAAAATAGGTTCAATCATTCAATTTAAAAATACAATGGACTTACAATTTTATAATATTTTTACAAGTGTTCAATCCTAAAAAAAGTGTTAAAAATGATTAAGTGAATGTTAAAGGAAAAAATATTCTACTGTATAAAAACTATGCCTAGTATGTACTCTGGTGTACTGCCCGTGGAATAAAAATATTTTTATGCCGTTCGGTTCCTGAGAAAGGTAATTGTTTATTATTTCTAAGATTGTTTCTCTGGATATAAGGTTCATTTACTCGTTCATGAAAAGTGCGGCTTTGATCTCCTTTTATTATGTCTAGTTCCTTGGTTAAAACTTTCTCTCTTCTCTCTTCAAGCCTTGGCAGGTAGTTATAGGGAGTCCAATGATTTGTAGGCTCCTCTTTTGTACTCGTTCTTCCTTGAGATACCATGGTAGCCCCCACAAACCGGGGACCCATATTCAAGCACAGGTCTAACTTTTGATAGATATGTTGTTAGACCAACTTCAAAAGGAAGATTTGCTCTTCTGCATTCTCTGAAGTAGTACAGTATTTTGGATGCTTTGCGGATGGTCTCCTTAATATGCATGTTCCGTTTAAGATTGTTTTGGAACCAAACTCCCAAGAGTTTGAAATTCCGAACTCTTTCCATCTGAACATTCCCTACGCGCAATGGTGGTGGGGCCGGTGTTTCCACATAGACTTCGTCTTTTTTGCATTCAACTTCATTTTATTTTCCCAGCCCAACATTGAACTGAATCTAGGGCTCTTCGCAAATTGGTAGGTTGATTAGCATTTACATGGGTATCGATGGTGCAGTCGTATATTTTCCTGTGTTTACTCTTGGGTGTGCAGGAACGCCATCTTCCAGATCGTTAATGTGTATATTAAATAACGTTGGCGAAATAACGGAGCCCTGTGCAACACCGGCAGGGCAGGAAGCAGTATTTGAAAGTTCTGCCTGGAGATTTACTTGTTGTGTTCTTCCTTCCAAGAAGTCCTTGGACCATATCTAGTCGGCCGGCCAAGCTATCGAACGGTGCAAGTTGATGGCAACTTTATGTTAAAAGCCGGCAACTAAACTTCAAACGATTGCCGAAAATTACGTTGCTATGCTACAAGTTTCTTTGCTCTGATTGGTCATCAATAACATTCGCAAAATTTTACGATTTCAGCGACATTTAGGTAAGTTTTTTCGTGTTAAAGCCATATACACTCCGTAAACATATTGTACTTCATTCAGCGACACTGACTTGGCCCTAGTGTGTCAAATTTATTTTATTGTTGTGCCAATACTTTGACTATTTTTTCAAGTATTTTTCAATGTTTAAATACAGCCAGAATCAAACTATAATATGGAGTGCTGAAAATTTACAAAAATAAATGCTAAATTATAATATATTTATCGATGTTAGTATGGTCAAACATTAACTAAGATTTGGTAGACATTTGCAGCAATATAATCGGCGTTTCTTTTGCAAAACATTCACATACATTTTTTGGTAATACATTCCAAATTAGTTGGGTTCATGAAGTCAACGCAATATATTTGTGAGTTTATTAGGGTTGAATTCGTTTGTGACTTTATTCTGTCTAAATTTTGTAATATAAAGATTCCGTCTCTGTCATGTTCAAGAGTTAGGTCAACAAAATATCATATTTTCCAATCTACTGTAGCACAACTTACTAGAATAATAATCACTGACACTGTGCATGCTTGCATGGTAATGCCAATGACCTGTTCCTGTCAATTTATATCGTGTGTTTTTTTGACAGTCTTGTATAGACTTTTATAAAGCCAGCTTTTAGTTCAAATTAGCCTGTAATAGTTGTTTTCCTCAAAATTATAGAGTAACACTGGCCAAGTCTAGTTTACTCCAAGTTGCTTTATGGATTTTATATGGCAAACGAAATACATAGCCTTGAATTATGTGCGTTTCTTAATATATAATCGCACGAAGTTTACGGCAAAATATATCAGTTTTGTATATTTTCTATTAGCTGTAATCCGTGAATTAGATTGTATTTATTAATCTAGACAACTATGAACACTCAAATATCCTATAAAGGCAAGTACTAGACAAGTAGAATCTAACTAAATAAGGTCGGAAGAAGTACGAAGAATTTTGGCACAAGAATAAAATAAATTTGACACACAAGGGCCAAATCAGTGTCACTGAACAAAGTACAATATATGTTTACGGAATATATATGGCTTTAAGTCGAAAATCTTACCTAAATATCGCTGAAATCGTAAGATTTTGCAAGTTTCTTCCTCGGTCTTCTCAGTTTGTTTACATCGTGAACACAAAAACCGGAAATGCACACGCGTTTACGTTTGCTCATTGGTCGACTAATTAGACGAGCGTTATTGATGACCAATCAGAGTAAAGAAACTTGTAGCATAGTAACGTAATTTTCGGCAATCGTTTGAAGTTTAGTTGCCGCGACGTTGCGGGAAGGCGGCCTAAAAACTTTCGAATTTTCACTTAAAAATTCATTTCTCGGCTTGGCAACAACTCAAACCTTTTTCTCTACATCTATCTGAGTATGAATATGTTTGTTGCCAGCTTCTAACACGAAGTTGCCATCAAACGTTTTTAGAGGCACTTTTTGATATCTTGGCCGGCCGACTATAAGTTGACAAATTCATTATTTCGATCGCAATTTTACAGCAAAGACACACAAGGAAATCAATCCTTTTGATGGCCATTTTAAGTCTTTGCTCCACCGGAACACTTGGACACCAAGTTTTCGCCATGCATTTCAGTCAAGTTGACGCATGGGCAGACGTTTTTCCGCGGTGTTGCAGTACACACGATTACACGAACAATGTTCCTTGTTCAAAAGCTGGCATGACAAGCGCCTAGCTTTCAAACAAGGCTTCTTGTCAATAAAAACTTTTTGTCTCACACACGAGGAAATACACTTGTCAAGGAAAACTTACTCGTCGATACTGGGCTTTAGTTGAGGAAATTGCGTCCTATATTAGTCGGACACTCATTATTAAATAGAGCGTTGAACTAAGGTTTTCTCTGGGACGGTAACTCGCCTTAACTCGCCTCGAGATAATGCGAGTTAACGCGATTTAAGGGAAAATTGGGATTTTAAGCCAGGCGATTTAAGGCGAGTTGAGGTCCCAGAGCAGACATGAACTAAATGATATTGCGGTTCTTATTTCTGCGTTTTTGTTGTGGCGCTTGTTGCATGTAGCATAGATTGCACTTAAAACTACTGTATCTCAGTTCATTTAGGTAAATGGGTGCAGATTCTTGAAATATTTCCTCGTCAGAAAAGAGCATTGAAATGCTCTTGTTGATTGATGTGGTTAGATGTTTTGTGATGCTTGGTGGTTGATTTGAACGCCTATTAATGTATAACGGATCATCATTGGGCTTCCTATCTTGTTTGCATTTTCCATTATCCCCGAGCTGGCGCGAAGCGCTGTGCGAGGGTACTAATTCCGCTCGGATATTTACGCCCGGATATTGTGAAAACATTGTGGAATGCAAAGTTGTCATGGACTGGACTGGACGTTTTTTTAAGTTATGCGCATGCGCAAGTTCAAGCCGAGAGAAAACTGGTAACTAGCAACATCATGATTGGCTAAGACAACGACTTTATTTTTATATGTATACGTCAGAAAAATAACTGTCATTTTGGCATTTTTTTTTTGCATTTATATGAAATGTTTGTCAAAATTGTACTCTGGAGTCGGGACATATTAATCAGTAAAACAAGATAAATGAAAATGTTTTAGAGGACTTTCACTTATTAAAGTCAATAGGAAAATAAATCAGTCGAAAGGGCGAGAAAGGACAGGATTTTCGAGTTTTAAAGCGTTTTAAATGGGTAAGTGTTTATTTTGCATACTTGCTTTTGCAGTTTTGTCGTCAATTGGCATGCACTACAGTTTGTGCTCTTGAAAATGCGTAGTTCATCCTGTGTGGTCAATACAACATTGACTAATCTTAAAAATTGTTTTAGTATTAATTTAAATATATGCGTCATATAGAATAAGAAACAACATATTTTATCTCAAAAACTTCATAGTATAAAAATACTGTTAAAAAAGAGTTGAAGATTTATGACAATTTCGAAACGTTTTGTGAGACATCTAAGATTGAATTTTACAGCAAGTCAAAGTTAAAAGAGTACAAAATAACATACCTACTTTACATAGTTGGGCAATTGTTAATTTTATAGTTAAAAATTAATTAAAATTCTTATCACTATTTTACCAGTTTGTACAGAAAAGAAAAGAAATATACAGTATTACAGTGTTCGCTTGCGTGTTACCATGGTTACAGACTTACAGTAATCGATTTAGTGTTTCATGTTACAATAACTTTTGGGGTGTTCAGGAGAATAATTGTTTGGTTCTAATGGCGAGGGAATTCTGCATAAATGTATTTCAAGTTTAGGTCGAAAGTTGCATCTAAAAGGATTATTTACTAATTCTAAAATTTGTTTCAGATCTGACTTTTAGGTCAAATTGTTCGAAATTTTTGTGGAATTATTTTCTTTTATCAGCTAAACGGGATGACTTTTTTTCTACGATTGTCAATTAATCGTCTCCATACCGGCCTACGTTGCCAAACTTTATTTCGCCAAAAGATGGTTTAATATGTAAAGGCCTAAAAATTTGCAAACTTCAGTACCACAGTGGAAAGTGCAACAAAACGCAAAGCTCTTTTTATCTAACAGGTGATAAGAACTCAACCAAAATAATCCCTTCAGGCTACCTTCCAACAAAACACGTCCCAGCATTTTGGAAATTAAACCTTTCGAAGACGACTTTATAAGAATTCAGGAATCTTTGAGTTTGGCAGATGATTTAAAGAGAATTAATTCGTCAGCAAACATTTCTCTTTTCCCAAGAAATCTAGAAATATTTATGAAACACCGCTCGACACATATACAGGGTGTATAAAAAAAAACTGAACAAAATTGAAATTGCTCTCAACTTCGCGAAGCGGCTCCAGGTACGAAGTTTTTTATTAATATATATTGTTTGGGCATTTATAATGTAGAATAAACTAAAAAATTCTGAAAGTTACATTTTTCAAAACCCAGGGGGGGTGTCTTGTCCAACAGATCAAAAATGGCTTGCGCGCGAAATTTCAATGCTTAAAAGTTATTTTGAGTTAGTGGGTGGAAAATGTGTTGGGTGTTGCATTGCTATTCAAAATTGCAGAAAATTTGCTTAAGTGTAAGTCCTTCAAAACGTCGCGTAAACTTTCATTTTTAAGAAAAAATCAGCTTTTGCATGCTTAATTTAATCCTTTACCTAATTTGCATATTGTCTAGACAATATGCAAATTGTCTAGAAATATGCAAATTAGGTAAAGGCATTTTGAAAACATTTTAATATTTATCTACGTTTCGACTATGTTTATTCTCATCATGACTGAAACATAGTCGAAACGTAGATAAATATTAAAATGTTATCAATTTTTGGAGTTACCCTTGTTTTGTATTTTAATTGGCTAATGCGCGTGCTTTATGACATATTATATTATAAGTAGTATCTAACGAGCAATTTGATTGGCTAATGCGCGTGCTTTATGACGCAATAAAGCACGGCCAGCGTTTTCATTTTTCTCACTTCGTCCCCGCTTGTTAAATTTTCCTCGGAATTGTCAATACAATATGAACAAAATTATAATAGTTTTAAATCCAAAGTCTGTCAAAAAGCAAGAAAAAATAGACCTAAACGAGATGGAAAAAAGCCAGCCAACAAATAACAACGGAACATAAACGGGGAATAAAGATTCGTAGCTGTTTCTGAGTTTGAAATATACTTTTTTGCTTGAAAGTTGGCATTCAACGGCGACAAGAAACGCGAAAATCTGTACTATTTTGACATATAAAGGTACAAAAACTGTTTTTAAACACAAACCAAACCAAATTTATCCACAGTTCTAGGTGCAAAAAATTAAAATTAACCATTTTGGCATTGATTTAGATATAAACAATATGTGTACAGTTTTTAAGCTGTCAAGATGCAACGACAAAAACCTACACAAATACGACATGTTTATGCATTTTTTGACAGTACGTTTGTCTGAGAAAATTTTTAACCACAAACCACTGAACTAGCAAAAAACACAAAAAATATTCAAACAGTACTTTCAAACAAAAACTGCCTGATATATTTGGTTCAAGATGAATGCAGCTTGACAAAAACGGAAAAACCCTTCGCTTTTATACGAATCCAAGACAATAGTGAAGCAGAACAACGAAAAACCAATCTGTCTATCATTGTGCACTATATTTGAAAAAATTTCAACAGTTTTTGTGCCTTTTTAATCCCTAATTTTTGTTGAGTTGCAAGTTTTTCGCTCCTTCGCCGGCCAGAATTCAAGCTTGTAGTTGTTGCCAAGCAATGAAAACATTAAAAAGCTTGCGAGTGACGTCAGTGATTACATGTTAGGAGAATATCAATATTGATCTTTGAACAAAATTGTTTACTGTGTTTATATACCACTTATAATATAAAAGAATTAAAAATCTCGTCTTGTGCTGTTATGGTGTAATAATGCACTCGGGGGAATGTTGGGAGAATACTCGAGAAGCGTGTAAAACACTCGGCTACGCCTCGTGTTTTACAAGCTTCTCTCGTATTCTCCCAACATTCACCCCTCGTGCATTATTACACCATAACGGCACGCGACTCGTTTTTTAATTCTTAAATAACACATACACACTGTACAATCAGTCGTCAAATATGCACGGCTCATACGCAGTGTCCATCAATTTTCCCGTGCATTTTACTGAACAATAATCGATGTCAAATATATCGCTGCCACTGTTTAAGTGTTTTGGGTTTTCAATTTTTCTCGCTTCTTCTCCGCTTGTTGTCAATGCAATTAAAACAAAATTAAATAGTTTTAAGTCCCAAGTTTGTCAGAAAGCAAAAACTAGATGGAACAGCCAGCCAACAAATGACAACCGGACAAAAACGGAAACAACCGGACAAGTTCGTAGCTGTTTCTGAGTCTGAATTAAAACTTTTGTTTGAAAGTTCGCATTCACAGGCGACAAAAAAAGCAAAAAACGACTATTAGTCCTATCGAACGGGATGCCGAGAAAAATATTTTTAAATACCCAGTAGTTAATAGAAATGATCAATGAAAACTATAGAGTTTATCACAGAACGGCAGTTGAAACCTGAAGGAAAGATGTTAAGATCAGAATTACGAGAAATTTAAGTTCGTTTAATTCCTTATTTAGCGTCATTTCTTAATAATGATGAATACGCTATGCAGCACTTTATATTTGCTGCGAACACATCCTAAGCATCGTCATTCAATCTATTAAATATTGTCACGTTCATGGAGTGAAAAAAATGTGTGTAAAACGAAAATGTAACAAAAAAAATAGAAAAAGGGGGAAATGTTACAAAGCAAGAAAGTTTTTTGAAATATTCGTTTGTTCAAACCAGACATATCAAAACGAACCCTATACCACCCACTGCCATCACCCTGGTAAATATACATCAACATTTTGTTAGCTCTTGACAGCCGGACTCCGTACGCATGGAAAACAATAAATAACTTATTAGGAAGACAAAAAAATCAGTGAGCTACATCTTGAAGGGAATAGTATAACAAATTCTAAGGATATTGCGGAAGGCTTTAACAATTTCCTTTCCAATATTGGTCCACAACTAGCTGAGGAAATTAATACCTGTCCATCAAATTGCAATTTTCAAGACTACATAAAGAATGCAAATTCTAAGTTCACTGCATTTAACAAAGTTACTACTAGCACAATTTATTGGCTTATATATGGACTTTCTAGTGCCAAAGCCATAGGAGTTGATAAAATTTCAAGTAAAATTCTCAAAATACACCAGTCTGCATTTCGGAATATTTGACATATATTTTCAACCAAGTTGTCACTCTAGGTTGTATTCCTGATGAATGGAGTATGGCTAAAATCTCACCACTTTACAAAAACGGCGGGCCACGTAACTTGCCTGGAAATTATAGACCGATCTCAGTTCTTCCAGCTATTAGCAAAGTCATGGAACGAATTATTTATGATCCACTATATCGTTATTTAACTAAATTTGGTTTACTCAGTGAATGTCAACTTGGCTTTCAGAAATTTCACTCTACTGCTACACAGCTACACCATTGATAGACTGTATTGTCTAATAGCTGGTATGTGAACATAGATCGAAAAATGTTTAACTTGGTAGTCTTAATTGACCTTAAAAAGGCATTTGACACTGTTGATCAGAAAATATTACTTAAAACGAAATAACTCCATGGAATCAAAGGGCCTGCGCTTTCTCTATTAATTTGGGTCCCGGCGCAGGTGCCAAAATGACCCGGTAAAGTGTTATCCAAATTATACCACATATATCCACATATATCCACATATATACCCCTCTACTCATGCGTAGTTACTAAATACATTGTTTATAAACAATTTTGGTTGCAATTTGGGCAATTTTGGTTGAAATTTTTTTATGTTTTCTGTTTAAATTTTGGAATTTGATACTTTTGGGCTTTAAAAATGGCGTACAACAACATATTACTTGACAATGGATGCGATTTTGGAGCCTTTTCAAGCCGATTCAGATGCGTAGAGTGATGCAACCAATGAGTATAATATTCTATCAAGAGGAGATGATGATTTTGGTGTTTATATACTTCAGGCAAGGATGAACCATGTATTAGAGAATGGATATTGAATAATGATGAAGATTTTGGTCTGTTACTTTGTACACTGTTAGGTTATAACTCTAAAATAGTTTCATATAAACTAAATATGATGGGCTATGAATAGCTGACCTTATTGTTCAAAAATTCTGAGTTTCAAAAAGCATGAATAGTCGCTATATGTTCTTCTGGGCTCATCTTGGTTAGGTCTCCGTTCCTGGTTAGGTCTTAAATTGTGTATATATCTACTCACTTGGATTATCCACCAAACCCAGTATTCTAGTTCAACCAAGTGAAGTGCAAAAAAATTTTTGAAGTTCATCTTGTGAAAGCTTGATTGAGAGTGAGACCGATTTTGATGAACATGTGGAAATTTATCGGCAACATATTTTGACACTTTATGAGGGATATATGGCTTATTTGATATCATTTTTCTGCCATTCTGTTCAGTTATTATGGAAATATTCAATTTAGGTGATTCTACGCAGTTGTATTTCACTGTTAATCATGAATATTGGTAACAAGAAATATTATTGGACATCATATGATGTCATAAGTACAACTGTCATGCAATCACAAAAATATTTTTATCAGAAAGATTGATATATATGCATTTTAATGATATTTATTATATAAAGTATAGTGCTTTATAGAGATTTCGACCACTGATAAAACTGATAATCTCACATGTGAGATTATTTATGATAATCTCACATGTGAAAATTATCGCTTTTGATGTTGATGAAAATGGATGTTTAATTTAATTTAATTTTATTTGTTAGAAAAGACTGTCCTTTATATAATAAACAGAAAAATACATGGATGCTTGGAAATACCAGATTTATTTCTCGTGTTGAGCATGATATCTCACTCGTTCGCTGCGCTCACTCGTGAGATATCATGTTCAACACTCGAAATAAATCTGGTATTTCCGCGCACCCATGTATTATTCTCTATATAATTTGTATGGGGTATTTGTAATACAAAGAAGTAAAATACATTGATATGGCGGCAAGTTATATTTATCTGAGTTTTCATAATTTAAATTGGGGCACAAAGGGTTAAAACCTTACCTCACAAATCGCAACCAAAAATGCCAAGTAAATGGTTACACTTCGTCAGAGAAAGTAATCAAATGTTGGGTGCCCCGAAGTTCTATTTTAGGGCGTTCATCCTTTTTACTATATATAAATGATCTACCTCACTCTCTAAATCAAACAAAACCTCGAATATTTGCTGATGATACAAACCTGACGGCTACCGTTGAATCAATTGCTGATATTGAAAATGCAATGAATTTGGATTTGGAAAGTCTTAGGCAATGGTTAATTGCAAATAAGCTACGCCTTAATGTGGCAAAAACAGAATACATATTAATTGGATCGAAGTCGATGATAGAAAATGTTTCACATGCCCAACACATGCAATATTGTAATAGATGATAAACCAATTAAGAAAGTGCATGAATGTAAAACCATCGAAAATGGTCAGCATCGAAAACATTTGAAAGAAAATCACTGCTGGAATATCAGCGCTGCGTCGTCTTAGAGAATTTTCCGACAAAGATACCCTATACTTTCAGTATATAATTCTATTGTTCGACCATACTTCAATTATTGCTGTGAAGAATGGGAGATATTTTTGGAGAAAAAAATCTAACATGCTCCAAAAGCTCCACAACAAATCTGCACGAATTATAATGAATACGAACAATGATACAGATCACTCGATTGTTCTACGCGCATTAAGCTGGGAGCTTCTTAAAACAGAGAGAATAAAAGCTAATGTTTAAGCCACTAACTGATCTTTTCACTAATAAAAATGAGAGAACAAACTATGAACTTCGCGGCATATCAAGTTCCCTCTGTTTACCACAATCTCGCGCAAATAGCATGAAAAAAAGTTTCATGTATGACGCAGCACCAGTATGGAACTCTCTACCAAAAGAAATAAGGGAAAGCAAATCTCTCCCTTGTTTTAGGAATAGAATTGCCACTCGATCACACCTTCGATATTGGAAACGTGTTTTGTAACTGGATAGTGTATGTCTTAGGTTTAAGTCTTTGTAAATAGCTTCCTAGTATCAAATCGTTCTCTATATAGTTTATATTTTTGTACACGCCCCTTGTGGAAAACAACTCAGGTTGACATTGTCAGCGTGTTTAGATAGAGTTTTTGCTACTACTACTACTAACGTAGTTGGCGGAGCGCGGTACGTACTGGCCTATAGGTGCATTTTCGTAACTGCTCCTGGTTGGGCTCAAATCAATGTGTTTCGCGCGAAATTTCTAACTATGGAAACTCTCCAGCATTCAATTCTGTCGGCAAGATGCCCAAAATTTAGTATATTTACCCTTATACAGTATGTTCTGACTGCTTTCTCTCCCACAAACTACATTTAACTGAATAGAGATTAAGAGGGGATGAATAAGTTTCAAATTTTCATTTTTATGCCAATTGCTAAAAAATACCGATTTCATGCTAGTTTTATATACTATTTGACTATCGCGTATTCTTCCTAGATTGCTAACTAACCACCAGATGCATAAATATTAATTCAAACTATTTGCTTTCGTGAGGGAAAATATGCTGAAGAACTCAACAGCTGCAGTTATGAGGAAGAGTACGAGCAACTAAGCTGTTAATCAAAGAGAAATTGAAACAGGTAAATTTACCATAATGATGTAATGTTGAAATATTGTACACTGATAGCCGAATATGGATATAAAAACATATCGGTATTCTATAATGTAGAATGCAGATGCTGCCGGAAATAACCTAATTAAAAATGATAAAATGGATGGTAATTTGTATGAAAGTTGTTTGCCATTAAAATACATTCATGGATGTTTTGCCTGTACACTCTCAATATATTGCATGAGTTCAAGGACGAAAATCCATCTCAAAAAGTGGTGGGAATGGAGCCTGCTAATAGTTATGGAGGCATGTAACACGTTTAACGTTTTCAGGGCTTTTTCCCATCATTTATAGACACCTCCCGACGGAAGCATAACTTCGGTCTACGCGTTAGAGGTATGGGTACGTTTTGCCCGACGAAAAGGCGTGGTAAAGGAGCCGGCCAAAACCAAAATTGTCCGATTGAGCCCCATGCCGCTGGCGGGAATGCGCAGGTATCGATTGCCGAAAGCACGAGGGCACTAGGGGTTTATGCGGGAATGCGCCACCAGAAATATTTTAAAATCTAGATTCTCTGAAACGCCATTTCATGCACGCTCTTTGGGCAGTAGCGAAGCCAGCCTGACAATTTGGTCATGCAATGCAAATTTTAAATCATTATCATTATTCATTTCTTTAGAAATTGATTGTTTTCACAGTCTATGAACACGGAAATATTTGCATAGCATGACCAAATTGTCAGGCTGGCTTCGCCACTGTCTTTGGGGGAATACTTTACAGAATTCTGATGATCAGAACATGTCGTTTAAGCAAAAGAAGAAAAAAGTGGAGGATAATTACATATTGATCCACCTCTGTCCAAAAGGTGGGGGAGATTCCTTCCCCCCCGTCCCCCCCAGGATTGACGCCCTTGCATGACTTGGGCAATATTTATCTTGAGGATATTCTCAAAACTAGTCAATAGTCCAACCAATGCAGTGAAACGACATGCAATATCAGTATAAGTATGTCCTCACCAAATTGATGTGTGCAATAGTTCACCAATAGAGTTACTTAATTGTTAACATTTTAATAAGAAAACATATTTCAAATATTCCTAGGCAATTGAAGTTGATTAGAAGCCAGGGGCAACAACATCGAATATTTAGATTGAACTGAAAACATTAACAAAATCTTTGATGGTAAATAGAAATTTCTTGTGGTTTCTGCAATACTGGTCAATAATACTTGACGTATTTGCTGAATATGATCATAAATCTTCTCACTTGTTAGCAATGTGTATGTATTAACATGTAATTTCATGGGCGAATGGGTTAACCCCTTCAAAATGAGCAGGACAAAAAGAGCAATTTTGAAATAGCGATAGAGAGAAGTTAAATTTGTGATTTCTTCTTGATGTACCAAGGGCGGTATTGTAGTTGTTGTTCTCACATGGAAAAGCATCTTCTTAACTTAGCAAGCACATGATGCAAAACCATTTCAACAATAACAAAAACTTCATCGAGACTGATAATCCGTTACCTGCGCTAAATTGCATGCAACATTAAGCTGTGCATGTATAGATGCAACAATTGTTCAGGTTCATCATGACATTTTTTTCAGTACTGCCACCAAACAATCCTGAGACCTGGGGATACTTCCAAGAAACTTGTTCACATTACCTAAAAATATGTTATGACCTGATAAATCTCTTACATCTGTAAAATATAATGAAACAGGAATCTTATCAAGTTATTTATACTGAAGCATTCCTTTGTGGTTGAGAAACCTTTTCAGAAACCCACCGATGGCAACTCTGATTGAATAAACCTATGTTGCTAATAATATTATAAGTTACTAAACAAAACATGTAAATATAGACTTATTTAGTATTACTTAACCATGTAAAATATTTTCTATGATTGAACTATATTGAATTGGTATAATATGATCGAAAAATAAATATTGCTGCTTCAAAATCGTAATTAAATATATAACAAGGAAAATATTTTGTTATTAATATACACTATACTTTGTTGCTTAAATGATTGTAATACTAATGTCGATCGCAGTAAAAAGAAACCATCAAAATCTATTCTTTCAGCTGTCTGGTCTTGTTTCGTAAGAGGTTTATCATCGTGCGGGGTGGTGTACAATATTGAATGCTCACTCCAAATATTCGTCGCCAGGGGCGTAACTTGGATCCAAAGATTAGGCGGTTCTGGCATTGCCAGAACATAACGAGAAGGGGCTGGCCAAAACGAAAACGGTTTATGGGCCCGCCACGCTGCTTGCGGCTATGCAGATGTTTATCTCGAATGCAGAGGCACAAGGCCAGTAGGGGTATGTGGACATGCTACCAAAAAATGTTGAAATCCAGAATCTCTGAAACGATATTTAATGCACTTTGGGGGAAGATTTACATAATTCTGATGGTCAGAAAATGTCGTACCTTACAATAGAAAATTTTCGAATTGCCTATATAAACTGGTCCTCAAGGTCTTTGTTCTTACTCAACATGACTTGAACGTAATTTTGCCCATCCAACATCGCAAAAGTTGCCCACAAAATTGTAATTATTATAATTTTAGCGGGCGTTGTGGTGTATTTTGTCGGCTAAAATGAACAAAACAGCGCTGAATTTTAATGAGCGAGTGGAGCGATAGAAAACCGTTGTTCATACGTCTTTATCTGGTTGCCGGCAAGTGTCTTTTTTACACTTTTAACGACAAAATACATGGCTGAAAAACTAAACGAAGAAAAATTTATCGATCTTTATTATTATTAATCCTTTATTTTAACACGTTGACTTATTCAGCATATAATGATGCTGTTATCAATTAAGGACATGTCGTAAAACTAATTTTTAATATAAAACTAACTAATACAATATGAGAATCTAAATGCTAAATACTATACTACCGTACAGCATAATATTTACAATTTAAGATGCTTAAGAGTCACAATGCACGAACTGATGCAAAAGTTCACGCTAATACTGTTGCATTTGTTCTTAAAACATAACAATGACTGTTCTATTTTTAATTTGTTAGCCAATTTATTAAAAAGAAGTGCTCCTTGATCATAGGCGTACGGGCACATTTTTTTGGGGGGGGCTGGGCTGAATTTGCCCGAATGACATGACGTCACCAGACCGTCGTTGCCCGAATGAGAAGACAATTTTTGCCCGAATAGATAAATTCTCAAAGAATTGGGGGGGCTGCAGCCCCCCCCAGCCCCACCCTCCCGTACGCCTATGTCCTTGATATGCAAACGTTTTCTTCCACATTCAGGCTTAACCCTAAGCCTGTTCTCCACTATGCGAATTTTTTCGCGCGATGCGAAGCGAAAACCGAATTTCGGCAACGTGATTGGTTCGTGAAAAAATTATCCGCGAAATGTTTTTTCACCAACCAATCAGGTTGCCGAAATTAATTTTCGCTTCGCGTCGCGCGAACAAATCTGCCTAGTGGAGAACGGGCTTAAATCATTTCATATTTTGTTCAAATAATGCTTATAATTACTTTTTGTTAACATTAACAAATCTTATCAATATTTGTACAAAATAATAGAAATATACAGTGTTACCATGGTGACATTGATCGACTCAGTACTTCATGTTACAATAACTTTTGGGGGAGTAAATTGCGTGGTTCGAATGGGCGAGGGGATATTGCATGCATGTATTTCTAGTAAATTTAGTAAATACAATGCCGGCGTGATGGGGGCATTGTTCATTTTATATTCTGCTTGCCGTATATTTTTTATTTTTTTATCCGACTGTAAGTGTATGCCCTGTAAAATTATAATAATAGTAATACAGTTGATGTTCTTGGGCATAAAAATATTTTTCGCTTTCCTCAGAATTCATTTTAACCCTCTCTATGCTCGGGCTAAAATGATTCTGCCTCAAGCCAAAAACATATTTATGCCCGCGAACATCAACTATATTGTTATATTGTTAAACATTTGGGAGGCATCACCCCTCTTCCCGAGTTATCCCCTTGTTCGTCGCTGACACTGGCAGTTGCGATTTTCGTACTCCTGCTTCAGTGATGCACTATTATTCGATACCAAGTTTTTGTGTGAAAAATTAACTAAAATAATGAGAAATTCAATTTCGGAAATGCAGAGTGCGGCCTATGTTGCTTGATCTTCATGCAGGCACTATATAATAGGTATACATGAAGTGTTGATTTGTGATATATAGTGCCACCCATTCAGATCGAAGATGAGTGGACGGTGGCATACTGCGCATTTCCTTGTCAAATTTTCCGTGTCGGCGGTAAAAACAAATAAGTTTCCTTTTTCAAGAGCTGGTATGACTGGCTTGGTAGCAAGGCTCCTTGTCATGAAAAAGTTGTCAATATTTTGTCAACCTAACGGAAAATAAGACTTGTGAAGGAAAACTTGGCAATAAAAAATGACGGGGCTTAACCGCATCTTTAAATTTTAGAAATGAAAAATTATTTTACCTAAACGTTTTCTTTTCAGTACCTCGTTAAAAATATATTACGTAGAGACAAAAATGTCTTTTTTTAAAATAATTAGGAATAAGCACGGATGGCAGCTGCCCCCTACCTCTGATTTAAGCCTGCTATAGAGCAGGTCGAAGGCAGGGATTTCTTTGGTTGCGAGGGTTGAGCTAGGAGGAATGGTAAACTTATAATGAAAATTAAAGCCCAGCATAATGCACGTGAAAGAGACACCATAAAATGATGGCTTTGCAGTTGGATTCATGGTCATCTTTGACGTCAAATTGAATGAATTTTGCAATCGTTTCAAAACGTTTGAAATAATATACTATAAATATCTATATTTTTGAAGTTTACATGTTGGATATACCAATTGCCTATACTTTAAACTTGATTATATGTTTTTCTATTCTTCACTTCTTTTGCTATTCTGTCCGAACAAGCGCCCTTAATCAGACTGTTGGGGGCGTTTCTACGTTACCATTGTAAGAGTACATATGCGGTTCACACATTTCGTATCAGGAAATGATATCCTATTATTTCCATCCAAAATATGTTTGAAAATACAAACAGTGAATATTTTTAAAAATTTTGTCCAAGACCAGCTTAAGGCTATCCGTCCATCTACGATTGGTAAACATATAAAACTAAACCAAGTGGCTTTCTATTTGAAACTGTTTTGAGAATTCGAAAATATTGAATAGTTGTATAGTTTTTGCTGAAATAGAATATTAATAATTCTGAAAGATAATCGCAAAATGTTCCATAACAGATATTTAAGCACTTAATTATATAGACGTGCTTTCGCGTCGCTATAGTAAATCAGCAGCCCTGGGTCGCCATCTGTTCAGTGTAGATAAGATGCTTACATAGGAACAGTTAAACTTGTTAATATCTCTTGTTTCGGAAATGTGTTGTCTAAAATACCAAACAATAAGTTTTGTCAGAGGTCTAAATTTATTTTCAACAATTGGCTGATCATCAGAAGACAAGATAATCCAGTAGAGATACAAAAATATTTTAGGAGTGTTTTTACACACATATTATACAAACTGACATGCCTACTAGAGATTATGGGCAATAGCCCGTAAGAAAGTTATCATATTCTCGTAAGTGTGAATGTCACAAAAAATGTCTTTCAGTCCCTGATTCACTAACTGGTACTCCTTTTTTGGTGACGGAAGAGGTATGCGGACAAGCACATGCTCCAGGATATTTTTTCAGGCCTAAGAAATGAGTCATCGACTCAAACAATTTGGAAAACAGTGCGGAAGTTTCTTTTTGAAGAAATAGCATTCGACAAATTGGCAAAATGTACGTTCGACAAAATGATTTTTCGGCAAAAAATTCGTTCGTTAAATTGTCCATTCGGCAAAATCTCCATCGGCGCATTGTTCATTCGGCAAAATGTGTTTCGGCAAAATGTTTTCGGCAAAGTGTCTTCCGGCAAAATGTCCGGCCACCGAAAAGCATGCAAGCATAATTTACTAGCATTGAGTTACTTGTCTTTAGTTAATAAAAATTCTGAATGATTATGGAAATATGTTTCATAATAAATGTAAGCAATTGACCGCGTGGAGGTCCAGTGGCGTCACTATCAACGACGCCAACCATCTGTTCAGTTTAGAGAAGACATAACAACTGCTAAACTGAATTTACTGTCTTGTTTCCGAAGCAAAATGAAAAGCCGTCTCGGAAAAGCGTTTATTTCACCCAAATTTCTCTTCATGTTCTTGTTGCCTCTTCCTGTCATGTTACAAGAAGACACCTGCACATCAGCAACTATTGTTGCCATGCCTTTTCGGGTGCTGCATAAAGGTAAGTTTTAATGTAACTCATATGTTAGTTACCGTTCTATTTTTCTCTCCTTATTATTGACCTATCGCTATCCCTCTTTATCATTCGAATTTCGCTGTTTCATAAGAAAATAGTGTAAGACAAAGGAACTTGCACGAGTCTAACGGTGTTAGACCAGAGGGAAATTAATTTTAGATGATGCTACTGCATGTGAGCTGCTATACACAGGGCAAGACGAAAAATTGCGTGAACCGCGTTTATAATCGAATACGCGACTTTTGGCTTTGGCTTGCTAGTCCATGCATGATTACTACAGTACCAACTGAGTAACGATTTATTACTTAAATTTATTACTACAGTACCAACTGACTTAGATTTATTAGCAAAGATATAAACAAATGTCAAAAAGAACTTTACTAAGTTCCAAATTATCACCTAAACTAAGTTGGTAGAGCATTGGGGGTAGCAAACCACAGGTGCTTTTTACAAAACTCTGGTAAAACTTCTTGCCGAAAAGACATTTTGCAGAAGGGAGATTTTGCCGAAGGAACAATTTGTCGAAAAGACGTTCTGCCGAGTGTTATTTCCGCAAACTAAGACTCCAAAAACGTTTCCTATGTTTTTGAGTTTTTGGCGGTTTGCGGAAGACTAACCAGTTAACGAACAGACTGCATAATAACATGAATGTTAAGAAAAATATTTATTATGATAAAAAACAGCAGTAGAAATACAAAAATATTTTACGAATGTTTTTACACACATATTATACAAACTGACATGTCTATTAGAGATTGTGGGCAATAGCCCGTAAGAAAGTTATCATATTCTTGCAAGTGTGAGTATCACAAACAATGTCTTTCAGTTTCTGATTCACCAACTGGTACTCCTTTTTTGGTGACGGAAGAAGTAAGCGGACAAGCACTTGCTCCAGGATTTCGTTTCAGGCCTGAGAAATGAGTCATAGTCTCAAACAATTTGGAAAATAATTCGAATCAATTTATTTTGACGAAATAGCATTCCACAAATTATCCCTTTGGCAAAATGTACCTTCGGCAAAATGTTTTTTCGGCAAAAAGTTCGTTCGTTTAATTGTCCATTCTGCAAAATCTCCGTCGGCGAATTGTCCATTCGGCAAAATGTGTTCCGGCAAAATGTCTTTCGGCAAGGGTCTTTCGGCAAAATGTCCGGCCACCGAAAAGCATGCATGCATAATTTACTAGCATTGAGTAAATACAACATGTACTTGTCTTCAGTTAATGAAAATCTGAAGAATTATGGAAAAATGTTTCATAATAAATATATAAGCACTGGCGTCACTATGAACGACGCCAACCATCTGTTCAGTTTAGAGAAGACATAACAACTGCTAATTAAACTGAATTTACTGTCTTGTAGCAAACCACAGGTGCTTTTTACAAGTCCCTGGTAAAACTTCCTTTCGGTTACTGTGATCTTGTGTGTTGTAACATATCCTGCATAAATTCTTTATGATTACAAAAAGAACAGAACGATGCTGTTAGAGTTCTCGTTACGAAATAAGGTTATTTTGATGTCATATCAGCTGCGACACTAAATGCAATCCTTGAGGAATACGCCAGACTAGAGTCTCAAAACCTTCGGTGCTTGAATGGAATTTGTTCTTGGATTATATTAATTTACTTTATCAGAGTAGCGAACGAAATGATGTCTGAAAATATAAATAGTGCATATTCTCCATTTCATAAATAGATGTTATTTACCGGCAGGGAGGTCCTTACGGGAAAAATGTTTTCCCGACCTTCGGTCTCGGGCCGCTCTGAGACGGAGGGAAAATATTTTTCAAGAACTGTCCGACACAAGCAGTAATAAAATAACGCATTAATTATTTTTTACTCCATAGTAAATTGAAATATAAAATATTCCAGTGTTGCGAACTAAGTTTGAGATTAGTGGTGTTGCGTAATCAAGCATACTAACGAATTACCAGAAAAATAATATCGAAACGTTTTGAGAAAGTTTGGAATAGGTTTGAAAAGTAACCCGAAACCGAATTACCAGAATAATTGACTCAGCAGAATTTTGTGAAAATTTACTTGAATTGTAACACAAAACCTTCTTTAGCCTTTAACATCATATAACAACATTTACAGCAAAATAACCCTGCCGGAAATACAAAATATATATTATTATAATAATTTGTAAACATTATGGTAAGTAGGTAAGTAAGTGGGGGTGTGCTAATCAGCCATATTTGCAGCTGAGAGCTGAGCTGAATAGCGAAGGACGCAACTCGACTTAATCGAGTCGAAGGCTTATTAAATGCACCACAGGCAGCCAGCGTATGACTCATATCTGATCAGGGAGCACAGCTACGATGGAAGGGTTAGTTTGGGGCTAATCCAAACCCACACTATCAACATTCCCTGTGGGAGGAAACCCAAGTACCCGGAGAAAGTATACTATTCGATATACTATACACAGAATTGTATTCGCGGTAAATGAAAATTTTACTAAAAATTCTATACTTTATTCATCACGATTTATATGATGTCATTATCCAAAATTAAAGACTTAGATTTATTAGCAAAGATATAAACAGATGTCAAAAAAACTATACTAAGTTCTAAAATATCACCTAAGCTCAGTTGGTAGAGCATTGCAGTAGCAAACCAAAGGTGCTTTTTACAAGACTCTGGTAAAACCTCCTTTCAAATACTGCGCTCTTGTGTGTTGTAATATATCCTGCAAAAATTATTTATGAGTACAAAAAGAACAGGACGATGCTGTTAGAGTTATCGTTACGAAATAAGGTTATTTTGTTGTCATATCAGCTGCGACACTAAATGCAATCCTTGAACAAAGTAGACTCACGACCCGAAAGTCTAATTAGATCGCTGCCCTGAGGAATACGCTAGACTAGAGTCTCAAAACCTTTGGTCATGAAAGGAATTTTTTCTGGGATTATATTAATTTACTCTATCAGAGTAGCGAGGGAAAACATGACAGGAAATAGAAATAGCAGACATTCTGAACTTCATAATTATCACTTATTTACTGAGACCGAGGGAAACAGCGTGTTTTGCGGCCCCGAGATAACGTATTACATTTTTTTGTTCCATAGTAAATTGAATCATAAAAAAATCCAGTGTTGCGAACTAAGTTTGAGATTGGTGGTGTTGCGTAATCAAGCATCGCTGACAAATATTTAAAAACACGCACGCGAAAACAGACAAAAAACATAAAGGAAAGGTATATTTTCAGTAGAAATGTACACACGTTTTTCAAGATTATGGTAGCTAGAAAGCCTAGCAATGAATCGTCTTGCCTTTTGGTCTGGGGTTTGGGCGCTTTACAAATATTGTTGCTTCGATATGAAAAGGTCCATGCTCGCTTGCTTTGGCTTTACTAAAAAAAAAACATCACCAAAATATAATTTGGTTTTGTACTTCTCTGGTTGTTCTACCATAATAACAAGTTTGAAAAATAACACCCAGCCTTAATTTAACTTGCCGGAAACACTTTCTTGTTGTCATTGTTTATGCAAAATATATGACACAATTGAGTCAACTTAACAAATCGATGTATTACACTGCAGTTGAACGTGTTTTTGAAAGCTTGATGTTTAAGGAAAAGTTATATGTTCAAATCTTCTGTTTCAATGTATATATTTTTTAATCTAGTTTAAGGGTAGCTGAGATGCTGAATACTGCATCAGTATTTATTAAAGCAAAACAAATACAGTACAAATATTTGGTGCTTTTTATGCATTTTGGTCAGAAAAGCAGTGAAAAATATTTCCAAAAAAAATCCCACCAAAATGTGCTTCAATTATATTAATCTTAGTCAGTTACTCCTTAGACGATGTCTAAGGAGTAACTGACCTGTCTAAGGAGTAACTAAAATTTAATCTAGCTTAAATATTATGTTGAAAACGAGAAAAGTAGTAAGTATAAATATAAACAATATCAAGCGACGGCTTCGGCTTCGCCGACATGCATCATGCATCATATTTTTGGAGAATTTGCTGTAATTTGGTTTTTAAAACTGATAAGAAGTAACCGTAACACAATAAACAGCAGTGTGAACATGTTTTTTCATCTTAAACAGCGTTTCAGTTGTACAAAAAACAACAAATGTCAAATATTTTCGATAGAGTAAAGTCGAAGCACTACCCAAAACGCGCAGTTTTAGCAAGTTTTAACGATGAAAAACCACGCATAAACAAAAATTAAATAAACAGGCATACCTTTTTCATAGTGTCTTGAAATATTTGGAAAATTATAGTCTTTAAAAAATGCAAATCCCTATCCTTGTGCAAGTTCCGACGCAAATTCAGTTGTCGGCGAATTACTACCTAGACTAGTTCCTGGTAACCAGCCAGTTTGAACACTTCAACAGCAACAAGAAAACACTTCAACAGCCAAAAAGTGAGAAATATTTCACAGCTGCCATAATATTGAGTAAAGTATATGTTATTTACCGGATGGGAGGTCCGTACTGGAAAAATATTTTCCCGAGGTCTCAGAAGCGGCCCGAGACCGAAGGTCGAGGGACGCTTCTGAGGCCGAGGGAAAATATTTTTCAGTACGGACCGACCTAAACGGTAAATAACGTTTTTATTTTTTTCCTTCATGGAAGATTGAAAATGTATAAAAAATTCCAGTGTTGTTCGAGATCAGTGGCGTTGCCTAATCAAAACATGTTGCTAAATATGAAAGCCGGCAGTCAAAAATCTTGAAGGAATATATCTTTTTACATTATATTTTACTCAAGATTATGGCAACTGTGATATTTTTCCACTTTTTGGCTGTTCAAGTGTTTTCTTGTTGCTGTTGAAGTGTTCAAAACGCCTTGTTAACCCGGTACTAGTCTTGGTAGTGATTCGCCGTCAACTGAATTTCGCTCGGAATTTGCACAAGGATAGGAATTTGCGTTGTTTTTGGACTATAATTTTCCAAATATTTCAAGACACGATGAAAAAGGTATGCCTGTTTATTCAATTTTTGTTTATGTGTGGTTTTTCATCGTTTAAACTTGCTAAAACTGCCCGTTTGAGCAGGGCTTCGACTTTACTCTGTCGAAAACATTTGTTGTTGTTTTGTACAATTGAAAACGCTGTTTAAGATGAAAAACATGTTCACACTGCCGTTTATCTTGTTTTCTTGGAGGGAATGTCTTGTTTTCAATTGAACATTTTGTTATGGTTATTTTTTTATAAATTTTAAAAACAAATTAAATCACAGCAAATTCTCAAAAACATGATGCATGCTGCATGTCGGCCAAGCCGAAAGCCGTAGCTTTACATTGTTTAATTTTTTATTATTTTTTTCGTTTTTAACATAAAATTTAAGCTAGATTAAAATTTTGACATCGTCTAGGGAGTAACTGACTAAGTTTAATATATTCCAAGCATATTTTGGGAGCAATATTTTGTTTTTCAAATGTTATCGTAAAAAGCTGCCCGCTCACGCAGCCAAGCAGATTGCAGGAAATCAAAAAATATCAATAGCTATACACAAATAAAAAAATTAATGAATTCAATGTAAAAAATATATGTTCCTTCAAAATTTTTTACTGTCAGCTTTCAAATTTACAAATATGTTTGGATTAGGCAACGCCACTGATCTGGAACCACACTGGAATCTTATATAAATTCAATTTTTCATGAAGGAAAAAACTAAAAAGGTTATTTACCGTTACGGCTGTCCGTACTGAAAAATATTTTCCCTCGGCCTCGTGAAAAACTTTTCCCAGTACCGACCTCCCACCTGGTAAATAACAAATATTTATATTGACTGAAATATTTTGTGTAATACTTGGAATATAAGTCAAATTTTAACCTTTTGCAGACATTAAAACCGCATGCTGACATTAAAACCTTAAAATTACCTCAATCATAGTTAAGGTTTCAATATAGCACGAAATCATCAATGCTATAAATGCAATAAAAATTCAGTTAGTCCTTTCTGGATAAAAAGGATAGTTAGTGTAATCGGAAATACATTTTACGTTGTGAGATAATTGTTGACTTAAAACTACTTCTTTCATTAAATTCCATAGATGTCTGTCCGTTGGTGGAAAATATATTACTTGAAACGTATGAATTCCAGAAACAATGTGCTCAGAAATGTTTGCAAGATGATTTCTGTGCTGAGATCAACTTTAATGAAAAACAACTGAAGAAGCCAAACTGTCAGTTAACGCACAAACTTGATCACGACTTTTATGCCTGCAACAAAGATGACAAAGGCTGGAATTTTTATCATCCTGTTAAACCTAGGAAGGTAAAAGAATATATTTTGTATTATACATACTATATTTCCTATATCATTACGGTATTGAGCACTACCCGAAATCATTCGTATGAAAACGATAAAGCTAGATCTTGAAATTAAACAAAAACATTTATACCTAATATTAAAACTGATTCCATTGGTTAAATTTGATACTAAAAGTAAGAAGATCTGTGGATTATTAAGAAACTACCAAACCAACTGCTTCTACTGACATAGCAAAAACACTGAGTTATCTCGTGAAGGCGTGAAGCATGGAGAGGTGGGAAGTGTATACAACAAAATAATGTGGTATAACCAAGAACATAAGCGTTTGGTTACAGTGTAGGTAGAGATTAACAATATGCGCGGCGTTGGGTTAAAGATGCAAGAGTAGTAGGGTTGAGAAAAATTATTTTCAACATTTTTCAGATTGTTGCATTCTTCAGCAAAGCTCGTGAATAACCCACAGCATATTCAAATACTCAAACTATTGAAGAGAAACGTTTAATGCATGTTTTTATTATATTTTATTTATTTCCTTTTCATTTAAGGTTCCATGTAATAAAATAAAGAATTGTAAAAATGGAGGAAAGATGATCATTGATCTCAAAGATGGACCTGGTTCAGATCCTTACAGATGTCAATGTCCAAAGGAATACAAAGGAGATCTTTGTGAAGATTTTGGTATGTTTCTAAATATAACCTGCCTCGACGAATGTTCTCAACAACATTGAAATTTACAAGTAAACAAAATTAATTCCCGAGCCGGCGCGAAGCGCCGTGCGAGGGTACTAATTCCGCTCGGGGATTTACACCCGGGTATGTGAAAACATTGTGGAATGCAAAGTCGTCCGCCACTTTTTTTTGTCATGGACAGGACTGGACCGGACAGGACATTTTCGTAAGTTATGCGCATGCGCAAGTTCAAGCCGAGAGAAGACTTCCGTTTTGCAAACTTTTTTCAAAATTAGTTTTGCACTCATTTTATAAGTAAGTCTCTATGTCTCCAAAACAAGATAAATGAAAACTATTTAGAGGACAAATTAACAAGAGGAGAAAAAGTCGAAAGACCGAAAAAGGAGCGTTTTAAACAGGCAAGTGTCTATTTTCCATGCTTGCTTTGCCGATTTTTTAACATAGAATGCAGTATAGTTTGTGAATTTGAAAATGTGTAGATCATTCTGTGTTGTCAATACAACATTGATTGATCTTTAAGACTATTTTAGTATTGATTCAAATATGTTATAGAAAAATAAAAAAAACATTAAATCTCAAAAACTTCATTGCAAAAGCAAGTGCGAAGTATAAAAATACTCCTCGAAAAGCAGTTGAAGTTTTTTGAAAATTTCGAAACGTCTTGTGAACGTCTACGGTTGAATGTTACAGTAAATCAAAGCTAAAAGAATACATAATAGCATACCCACTTTATATAGTTGGACAATTGATAATTTTATAGTTAAAAACAAAATAGGATTTTGTACAAATTAAAATATAAAAATATACAATGTTGCGTTTTACCATGGTTACATTCGTCGACTCAGTACTTCATTTTACAATAACTTTTGGGGAGTAACTTGTTTGGTTTAAACTTAACTATGGTTCAAATGGGCGAGGGGTTACTGCATGCATGTATTTCTAGTATCTTTCATAACCTGTACCAGGAGGTTATGTTTTCGCCTTGGTTCGTTTGTGTGTTTTTATGTGTGTGTTTGACTGCCAGCACGATTACTCAAAAACTATAAAAAAGTTTAATACAATTTTGCTGAGTTAATGGCCCTAAGATAAAGGAAAAATCGGTCACAAGTTGGGTGAATATGGCTTTCTTTTTCCTGACTGAAAAGAGCTAAATGCCTAATTAAGGTGCCTATAATGAATGCATGAATACTTCGCATGATCGGTAGAGTAGTTATACAATCTCAGTGTGCCCTCTAGTTTCGGTTTTATTGCAATTACCCGGACGTACACTGCCGAACAGACCTACTACCCTCGCCCCAAGCTTAGGTTCAGAACGGCGCTTATAGACTTTTGATTAGGGATTAACGTAAAAAAAATAATGGCATTAATTTTGAGAGAAAAGGATGCCATATCATCATTTTTAAATCGGATGTTAAACAATAATGTATATTGAAGGCATATGTTTACGAGTTCTAATCTATTATCCCAAGTGGTGTGGTAAGGACGTATTGGTTCAGTTGTATTACAGGAAGAAAGCTACAATTTATAATGGTAGCTTTCTCAGTTATAATTATTCTCTCTAGGGGTACAGTAAGTCCATGTCTTATTGTTCCAGTGATATTACAACGGGAGATTTCAACTAAACTAATATCAGTTCTAAATTGTTCTTATTAAATAATTGGCCTAGCAAATACAGGAGAAAATTTTACTTTACTGACTTTATTACTTGATCGCTTTTTTTCTAGAGGTCCAGTAAGGACATTTCTTTTCTGTTAAGGGGGGGGGGGGGCAATTTCTTAAAAGGCACGTTTATTCTTTTGTATATACACAATTCTTTTGCTAAGAAGTTCTGTATGAGAATTAAAAATCTATATATAAAATAACCCCCCCCCCCTTTTCAGAGGAAAATTTTTATTAAACCCCTCCATTCGTCACAACAAAGAAAAACAGTGTCAGTTTATTATAGATTTGTGAATTGGCCTAGAATCCCCCATTTTCTATTTAGCCCCTCTCCATTAAGTCCCTTCACCTTAAACATGCCAGGAATTGAATAATAGAGGAGAGCTAAAAAAACATTTATTGGATAAATGTTGGGAAAAAAATATTTAACAACTCCTTAAATGAATTCTTAAACCGCGAACTTTGTTGATAATGTACTAAAATTTATTGCCAATCATATTAGATGTTGAAAGAAAATATAATACGCATTTAAAATTAGGATAGTAATAAAAGAGACAAATTGCATGGGAAAGTGATTGTTTTATTTCTTACACGATTTATGTGGGACTTTATGTGCAAATTACTACATAACCTTGACAGAGATAGTATCTCTTGAAAATAATTAGAAACTTTAGAAATAATTTTTAAGAAAGTCTACCAGTTGATCTCTTATGAATGGCTGTGTTTCATCTACATTTCTATTGTTTATATATTCTATTTTAGTGAACATGTTTATTGAAAGAGTGTTACACCCACCCAGCCTCCCTATTTTGCATTCGTTCACAACAGTTTGGGAAAGAAATGTCAAGCTGTCCCTCCATCATTATACCCATCGAGTATCAAAACTAAGCTACATACTAGAAATACATGCATGCAGAATCCCCTCGCGCCCATTCGAACCACACAATTTATTCCTCCAAAAGTTATTGTAACATGAAGTACTGAGTCGATCACTGTAACCATGGTAACACGCAACACTGTAGGCCTATATTTCTATATTTTGTACAAAATGGTAAAATATTGATAAGATTTGTTAATTTTAACTATAAAATTATCAATTGCCCAACTATATAAAGTAGGTATGTTATTACATACTCTTTTAGCTTTGATTTACTGTAAAATTCAACCTTAGAAGTCTCACAAAACATTTCGAAATTTTCACTAAACTGTTTTTTAACAGTATTTTTCTTGTTTTTTAACAGTATTTTTCTCGCACTTGTTTTTGAGATTTAATATGTTGTTTCTTATTCTATAACGTATTTGAATTAATACTAAAATACCTTTTAAGATTAATCAATGTTGTATTGACCACACAGGATGACCTATGCATTTTCAAATCCACAAACTATAATATACTGCATGCCAATACGGCAAAAGCAAGTATAGAAAATAGACACTTACGCGTTTAAAACAATTTAAAACTCGAAAATCTTGTCTTTCTTCGGTCTTTTGACTGTTTTTTCCTCCTGTTCCTCTAAATAATTTTCATTTATCTCGTTTTAGATACTTTGTTTGTCTGTTTATGTCCCGATTCCCGAGTACAAAACAGTTTTCTCTCGGCCTGAACTCGCGCATGCGCATAACGTAGAAAACCGTCCATTGCATAATGGCGGACAACTTTGCATTCCGCTATGTTGTCACATACCCGGGTGTAAATATCCGAGCGGAATTAGTTCCCTCGCACGGCGCTTCGCGCCGGCTTGGGGATGAATTGATGTTGACTATAGAAAAGTTAAGCAAAGACCATATAATATATAGACCCATAGCCTTGTTCATTATTTGCTGGCAGGCAAACGTTTTTAAAAAGCACCCAATAGAGCTTCGTTTTTGTTGTATATATGCTTGAATGATAGTGAAGAACATAATCGTTTGCATATTCGGAATTTGCTTGCCAGAAAAATGTGACCTAGCCAAGGGGTCAATTACATCGTCACTTTCATCCAAATAGGGTTGAGAATGCAAAAGGCTTATAACACTTTTATGAGTGAACTTTATCTAAATCAAGTCAAATAAGTAAATATTTTCAAACCTTTTATATTACTTACTAAAAATACTCTCAATAATTCGCCAACAATACGTTGATAGTGTTGCCTCAACCCTAAGAGGCCAAAAGGCATGCAAAGCAACAGGTTTGGATAAAATTCCTGCTAAAATTCTAAAATTATCTGCAGACATAATTGCACCCTCGTTGACATTCATCTTCAATCTGTCGCTTACAACAGGCATATATATAGATGAATGGAAGCGAGCTCGTATAACGCCAATTTTTAAATCTTGGGATAGACGACAATGTGAGAACTATCGGCCTATTTCTATATTACCGGTGGTGAGTAAAGCCTTTGAGAAGGAAGTTTTCGGTCGGGCATATGGTTACTTGTCTGATTCTCTATTGTCAAAATTTCAATCTGGATTTCGTCCGAAGAATTCAACTGTAACTGCCCTCATCCAAATGTGCGATGAGTGGCTAGAAAATATGGACAATGGTAAGTTAAACGGTGTTGTGTTCCTAGATATCAAAAAGGCATTTGACTCTATAAACCATCGCATTTTACTCAATAAAATGAATGAACAATTTGGAATTTTTGGCATCGAACTAAAATGGTTTGAGTCATATTTAACAAATAGAGAACAGCAATGCAATGTTAATGGGAATTATCTACAGTAGCAATAAAACTATTACCTGTGGAGTGCCTCAGGGTTCTATACTGGGACCACTGCTATTCCTATTGTATATTAATGATTTGCCCGATTGCTTGAAATCAACTACTCCAGGCATGTACGATGTCAATGAACTTGTTATAAGGTTAAATTCGGATCTTGCTCATATCTGTAACTGGCTTAAAGAAAATAGGCTGCAGATGCACCGTCTAAATGTAAAATGATGTTTATTGGCTCCCCGTATAATCTTAATAACATAATGTGTGAGGAAACCGTTGTGGCTAATGCAAAACCCATATTACGAACTGGTACACAAATGTGTTTGGGAGTGAAATTAGATGAAAATCTTAATTGGGACAGTCACATTGAAATTATATGCAAGAAGGCGAGTGCAGCTATTGGCGCTATGAAACGTATAAAGCCCTTTGTTCCAATGCATACCTTAGAATCTATTTATAAAAGTCTTGTGCAGCCCTACTTTGATTATTGTTCCCCCCTATGGGACACTTGTGGTAAGTTGCTAAGAGACAAGTTGCAAATATTTCAGTTTCGTGCAGCAAGAGTCTTAACGGGTGCTAATTATGATACTCATTCAGCTGATCTTCTTAACACGCTTTCTTGGGACACACTTGAAAATAGACGGTCTGGTGCCAAGTCAGTATTAATGTATAAAATACTTAATGACCACACTGCGCCGGGTCTTCGGGGGTCCTTCGTGAGAAGAAAAATAGATCAAACTAATTATCATCTCCGAAGTACTGCAACAGATCTTACACTTCCGAAGCCGAAACGAGAATTTCTTAAAAAAAGCTTGAAATATAGCGGCGCTATGCTCTGGAATCAACTCCCAAATGAAGCAAAATTGGCCGAGTCGCTTCATTCGTTTAAGTCAATAGTTGGATAATGATATGCTTCCTAGTTATCATATATTATACAACAAATTGAGGGTTGCTTCGCGTGTGCCTAAAAGATATAAACAAAATCTCGACGTTTCGTCTACGTCTCTGCATTAAAGTCTACCATATCATATATTATATGTGTGTTTGTGTGTTAGTATTTAGTGTACCTTTTTTTTAAATATTTTTAATACTTAAACACACCCCCTATGTAAACACACCCCCTAGAGTTGATGGGGCTAGCGTGTTCTCTATTTTGATTTTAAATAAAGTATTACCTACCTACATACCTACCTACCTAATACAAAATATAGAAATTCCGTTGTTTTAATGTATAATTCCCATCGTTAAATTATAGCTTGAAATATTTAATATCTATCCAGTTACATGGAGAGTTCAAATAGTAACATTAGTAATATTGAATATATATTTTGTGTTTCAAGACACAGATTACAATTTTGCCCTGCTTAAACCGACAGCACAGTCTTCAACAAGGAGTAATATTGGCTTGTGGTCATCACAATACGCCGTGGATGGTATCAAAGCTGATTCTTGTGTAACAGATGGAGTTTCGTCATGTGCACATCTTGATACTGTACAGGACCAGTGGTGGCGAGTGGACCTACAGGTATGCAATCACTGATGTGCATTAATAAGGGTCATATTGAGGTTATAACCACAATCGGCGATGCTCATAAAGATGGGGTAATACGAGCAAAGAAATTGATAGAACTTGCAACAAAACAGATTACTAAAAGATAGAGTAAAAAATGTGAAAACGATGAAATAAAAAGCCCCGGTGTTAATTTACTATTTTAACCATAATTTGGCACAGTGTTCAACGTGGGTAACTTACAAGTGTTCTGTACAATTCATGGCGCGGGTGGCGCGGGTGGCACGGGATTTGACAATAGACTTCTTCTCCATTCGAAAATTTAGCTTTTTATGTGTGTATTTCTTGTAGAAAGTTTTGCTTCGATTAGTTTAGTTTAGTTTAGTTTAATAGATTTGCCAAAGATTACAAACGAGACATATTACAGACAATAATTACAGTTTGTGGCAGGGAATGAAAACAGGACAAAAGTCCCAATTGACATTCAATCCTTTAAATGCGACGAGTAGAAGTATTTATTTTGAATTTTGTTTATTTATCGGGTATTTTCCAGCACGCATGTGCTTGCCGTAGTTTGACTATATATCGTTTGTCCAGCCTCGTACCCAGGCGCTTTGGCTTCCTACACGGTTACGTCACGAGCGCGCGGGAAACCCGTCCCGTCGTGGCTACGCACTTGCTACGCACTACAAGTTTCCAAGCGTGCGTCACGCAACTGCTTAGCACATTAAAGCGCCTGGGTACGAGGCTGTGGTTTGCCCACAGTTTGTGGTTTGCCTAATCGCTTCATGCAGTCACGACAAAAATATCTTATGTAGGGTATTTTACCCTGGGGAATTCATTCCGGCCACTTAAAAAACCATAGCAACATGGTCTTTGGGCCTCTTCCGGTTGTTTTTGTCTGAAAGTCCAGTTTGGCCGCACCCTAAGATTTCAAATTTCGCCGTAACTTTGTCAATTTTTATTGTTTTTCTTTGAAAGTTGGTCAGTAGGTACTGTTTTTAAAGCTCTATGAAACGGTGTATTAATAAAAATCACACGGTTTTTAAAACAGAAGTTATAATCGACCAAAGTACTGAATATATAATTAGTTTACCGATATAATAAATATACCAGATTACTAAGGTTAAAACTCACGGGGATCTGTAAAGCAATGAGTTTAGCGATTTGTTTGGCATTAGCCAAGAACAGTTTTTGTTTGCTGAATCGATTGGTGGTATTTTCGTCCGTTTTGGATGAGGGGCGCCAAAGATACGAGCGCTCAAAGTCATCCTACGATATTCGACGGTCCAGATTTATAATGACGTAATGTTCATTTTGTGGCTAACAATCTGAGATTCGACAAAAATGCGTGCCGAAACACAATAGTCGCTGTGGGCACAGTGCCCCAGCGACTAATAAAAATAAGATGATGTTGTCAAAGCCAAAAACAAATTCAATTAAACGAACTTTCGGTTATGCTGCTGCTAATGTTTGGAATGAAAGAAAGAAAAACTCTTGAATGATATTTATCTTATTTGGGTGGGGTTGGAGTGAGAATAATAAAACTTTGACTCTTTTTCTTATATTAAATATTTGCGTGGTTTGGGAAGGGTGGGTGGGAATTTCTTATACTGTCTGTAACTACACGGCCTAATGAAAAGCAACGAAAACCTTGTAAATATTTTATAGTTGATTAACTACCGTGTTAAAAGATGTTTTTTAATGATAATAATAATAATAATTACACTACACTACGCTACGCTACGCTACGCTACGCAACGCAACGCAACGCAACGCTACGCTACGCTACGCAACGCAACGCAACGCAACGCAACGCTACGCTACGCTACGCTAGGCTACCCTACCCTACCCAACCCTACCCTACCCTACCCTACCCTATTAATTATTTATTACAAATTTAACTTACAGGTGATGGGTCTTGCTTACATCCTAGTGTATAAAGATTAGTGCAATTAATGGTCATAACATAAAGATAATATATACATATAAGTGGCATATTCTTGTTCTAAGATCTTAAAATGTCTATAAATTTATAATGTTCCAAACATAGGTAACGTTCATCATTATGTACAGTAATATGAGTTTGATATTGATTAAGCACTACACTACACTACACTACACCACACCAGACCACACCACACCATACCATACCACACCGTACCACAACACACCACACCACACCACACCACACCACACCACGCCACGCTACGCCACACCACACCACGCCACACGACACCACACCACTCTACACCGCACCGCACCGCACCGCACCGCACCGCACCGCACCGCACCGCACCGCACCGCACTGCACTGCACTACACTAGATACGGTATCGACTATCTACTCTATACTCTATGTACAAGTTTAAGAAAAGGCAATTAAAAGACTATTTACTCGTTTAAGAACAATGATGAAATTTGTGGCGCTCATAGCCATTGGCCAGGGACAAATTGATTACATTTTGGTTCAATTTAGATGAAAATTGGATGAGAAATTTACAAAAATTTGTTTTCCTTTTCCTTTCTTTCAATTAGTGCATAATGTATAATTTATATAGGGATACTTGACTCAATTTGCTGGCGGAGGTTTCAGTCTCCGAGTGCCCTAGCTTTACTTTGAATGATGGTTGTTAATATGGAAATTGACTCAGAAAAACCAGTCAGATTTATATCATGTTGGAGAGACTAGGAAATTTTTATATCCTATTTTGTTTCGATGTGTTTCAGGTAGAAATACCAGTGGGTCGTGTCGTTATCACAAACAGGAAGGATTATGAAATTTATAATGGTTTGTTGGATTTCGAAATCAAGATTGGTAACAGTTTAGGGAACGAAGGTCGAGACAACCCAAAATGTGGAGATCGACACTCAGTCCCACATGCGGAAACTAAAGAAATTTCCTGTTCACCATCCTTGACTGGTAGATATGTTGTCATTCAAGGTTTTCATTCTCATCCTTTGGTGATGATTGAAGTTGAAGTATTTGCTGCAGGCCTAAAAGTAGAATAAAGGATAATGGGCTCATGCTGGAAATCTATAATGAATATAGTAGCCGCCAGCCGCACGAACTGCAACTGCTAACCGCACGAACCTAAGCCGCCAACCGCACTAAACACAATCGCTTACTGTACTAAACGCAATCGCTAACCGCACTAAACGCAAGCGCTAACCGCACTAAACACAATCGCTTACTGTACTAAACGCAATCGCTAACCGCACTAAACGCAATCGCTAACCGCAGTGTTGAGGAATTACGTCTAAGCAGTACTGTATTAACGTTAAAAACTGGACCAATCAATAAAGGGTTTTCTGCGAACACCCTACTATAGCTTAGCTTACTTTATCTTATTTCAACTTATATTGTAGGGTGGACAATTTGACGCAGCTAATAAATAAATAGAAGCTCAGAGTGCACGTGCACAACAACACGTCGTCTTGTGTTTTATTTAAGATAATGTAACCGCTATTATAGTTCAAGGTTTCAAGATACAGCCTATCAAATGACACAATGATTGTGATTGGTTGGTTCTCACAAAAATAGATTATAAACTACCGAAATCATCTTTAAAAAAAGTAATAAACATTAATTGCAATAGAAAACCAGCGGCAGAAAACATGTTGATATTAATTGGGTACGATTTTGGTACTTACCAATATCTTTTGTAGCGGACCGGTATCCATGAATATAGAGCCATCTGATTGGCTGGCGAGCGGTCCGGCTTTCTCCATCCGGACAATCCAGTGAACTCTATCTAAATTGGAACGCTAGCTCCTATGATCAAGTCTGTTGATTGGATGAAGCCAATTTGAAGCTAAGAGTGGGACCCGCCCGGGGAAAATGCACTTTCAAATAGATTAGGGAGAGTTTCGAGGAATGGAAATTCAGTCAAAAGCTTGTTTTTGAGCAAAAATGAGCAAGAAAAATCCGTTTTTCATCGAAGGCTTCAATTTAAAATAAATGTTCCTGGTTTTCTGGATTGAACTCACTGTTCTACACTTAGGTCCAGCGAAAGTTCGAGGGTTATCAGTTTTGTATTCGTAAAAATGGCAAATGTTGGAACGCTTCAACTCGCAAAAGTCCCAAAACTTGTTTTGTACTAAAGGCGCAAAGACCAGCTATTGAAGTCTATTTTGACCTTTTAGTCATCGCTGTAATTACAGTAAAACGTGAGTAGTAAATCCATATTTTCCAAGTGGCGTTTTTTTCTGCTCCATACGTCCATGGCGGCCTTCATGGGTGGCTTCAAAGATGGACGCCAAGTTATCGTTCCAGTCCCCTTAGAGTTCACTGGGACAATCCCGCCCCCGAGCCTGCGATCCTTTGGGAAAAATCGGAGACTTTGATAATCAGGAAACAAAAATGAATATGATTGGTTGTTGATACAGAATGGAATGTAGCAATTAGCGACAATTAATTATTAACCGTGTAATTTTTCATACAAGATGGCTGCCGTTTAGGAGTGTACGAATATTGTTTGTTTTTTTATTTCAGAGTAATTTTAGCAGTAATAAGGTGAACAATCTTTTGCTGCAATATTACACGGGAAATATAAAGAAAAGTACTATTAAGTTTGTACTATTTAATAAATATCACAAAAATGTAATAGAACGTGAAAACTTTGTTCAAATTTGTGCTGTAATTTAAAGCTCACATACTGTATGTTACTAAAATTTTTATAAGCTCTATTTTGGAAATATTCTTGGTTTTGAAAATCGTTGTCTTTATCACAAACTTTTATTTCATTGTGAATAACAGAATATTTGATCTACGTTTATTTAAATTAAAAAGCAGTTGGTATTTCGCTGCCTAATCTTGATCATCTTATTAGTAAATCTTACATTCTATTACAAGTAGTACCACTGAATGAATGATTTACCGGTAGCCAGACCACCATATTTACGCGCGGTTTGCGCAAAGAATCTTGGGATCGCCGGGGGCCAAACATCAATAGATTCGTAAAGTATCGAGGTAAAACAATCACATTTGTATAAGGAAATTTGTATTTTTAAATATTTATTATAATTAGAAATGGATTTATAGTCACTGCCGATTGATAGAAAGGAAGTTGTTGTTCGTGGAGAAGGTATTGCTTTTATAGAGCGATAGCGTTAGCGATGGACGGCAAAAGTGATAAGGATTTTGCGAATGTTCGAGCCATGTGTAACAACATAATCATTCAACATCCAACTACGTTTAAACCGTACCTACTACAATTGAGAAGCATCTAGAGAAAAGCCTTGATTCGGGTACTTGGGGAGAAACCGTCGATATTTTTGCTTGTTCAAAGGCGTTGCAACGTTCAATATCACGATATGTGTATATTCAAAGCTGGATCAGAAATTGTCTCGATTTGATCCTCGTCTTGTGTTACCTCCGGTATTAAATAGCCCAGCTAAGTGCGACTGCGCTATAACATTAATTTTGTATGATTTTCATCCAGCCTGTTGCCATTTTAATCTTCTACAGCCTTTTGAATCCCGTTGTTCTGCACCAAAGCCAGAGAATATACTTCAACCACCCATGTCCATTGATCTCGACAGCTGGGATGCAAAATCCCCTATTTTGTCAGAAAATGTTGCCTCCAAACCACAGATCAAGAACTGTAACTTATCTCCTGTTGCTAAAAAGAAATCCAAACTCATCCCTTCTACAAGCAGAAAGATTCAAAATCTATTCTTTCAGCTGCTTGGTCTTGTTTGGTAAGAGATTTATCATTGTGCGGGGTGGTGTACAATATTGAATGCTTACTCCAAATATTCGTCGCCAGGGGCGTATCTTGTATCTAAACATTAGGCGGTTGTGGATTCGTCTTGCCCGACGAAAGCCGTAGTCGGAACATAACGTGAAGGGGCAGGCCAAAACGAAAACAGTTTATGGGGCCCCCATGCTGCTTGCGGCTATGCACAGGAATCGAGTCCAGAAGGCACAAGGCCATGGGGAGATGCTACAGGAATCGCAGGGCCGCAGGTTCAATTCCTACCAGAGGGCCTAAGTTGCATTTTTCGCAACTGCTCCTGGCTATGTCTAAAAAAATGTATATCTATTTCCGTTCGAGTATCCTTCTACTAACACATCCAATCGAACGAGATGCCGAGAAAATCTTTATATTCATATATAGCCTTGAAGATGTCGGAAGCAAAGGACGAAACATTAGTTCTTTAACGAATCTTTTTAAATATTTCATTTTTTGATCGCTATTTTTCGTGCATAATGCTGGGCCTTAATTTTTATTTTAAGATTACTTAGGTTGGCTAACGTCCATGTTATTGATAAGCTAATGTCAGCAGTGATTGGTCGGTTCTCTCCTGTGTTTCGGGGCTTTTTTTCAGGGTACTCCTGTTTTCGTCCCTCACTAAAAGCTAACTCTCTATGATTAACGTTTACTAACTAACTAACTAACTTTCGGAGACTTGTCAATTGGATGTCCGTCAACTGAGAGTTGTAAACATATAAACCAAGTGGCTTTCTATTTGAAACTGTTTTGAGAATTCGAAAATATTGAATAGTTGTATAGTTGTTGCTGAAATAGAATATTAATATTCTGAAAGATAATCGCAAAATGTTCCATAACAGATATTTAAGCGCTTAACTGAATATAGATGTGCTTTCGCGTCACTATAGTAACGCATCAGGATTGGATCGCCACCTGTTCAGTCTATAGAGAAAATGCTTACGTAAGAGCAGCTAAACTGGTTAAAATCTCTTGTTTCGGAAATGAGTTGTCTAAAATACAAAACATTAAGTTTTTCCAGAGGTTTAAATTTCTTTCCAACAATTGGTTGATCATAGGAAGTCAAGATAATCCAAAAGTTATTTTCTGACTGAAAAACATGCACGCACAATTTGCTAGCAATAAGTAGATACAACATTTACTTGTCTTCAGTTAGCGAAAATTGGCAAACATGTTTCATAACAGATGTACTTAATTGCGTGGACGTCCAATGGCATCACTATACCAACTAAACAGCCATGTATCGTCAACCCAACCTCGTTCCCAGGCTCTTATCTCTTGGGGAGATAAAACCCTGGTTGTCGCTGGTCACGTGAACCCCCAGATTTTGGGGGGAAATCGAAATTGTTCTTAGGGATGGGTGGTAGAGGAGTGTGTTGTTGTCGCGTTTGGAAATTTTCAAATTTATGATTTTGCGTTTTGTATTCGTAAAACAGTATATATAGTATAACGCGCCAAATATATCAACAAATTTTTAAAAACAGCATTGAAATTAATTACATCCTGTCTTGGAACATATGGAGTATTAAATTACATCTCAAGTATGGAGTTAAGGTCAAATTTCAAGATCCTATCCATTCAATCGAGTCGATGGCTAGCAAAGACACGCCGAAAAAGCTCTACAAAAAACAAGAATCGAAGGCCAATATTTCACGTTGCAGACTTTGTAATTGTGTTTCTGACCCAAAGCACAGTAAAAGTCTGTTTCGGAGTCAGAATCAAACAATTCTACGCAACGCGGAGATAATTTATGGCGGTGAGTTGCCACAAGGAAGCGACCTTCCTCGCCAAATTTGTGCGCCTTGTGAAAGGAGGCTAAACAATGCCGTACAGTTGAAGAAAATCATCACGGAGACGCAACAAAAGTTACGTGAAAATGTTCGAGCGAAACGATGTGGAAATTTCGCCATCTGTTAATAAACCGTCTGCAAAAGTGCGTGCAGTTGGGACTACACGACGACGAAGTATTGACTTCAATGTTGCAGCAGAAAAATCTCCACATCCAGTAAGTGTTCATCAAATATTAAAGCTTCTGCTGTCATTTAATATCTTTAGTTAATTCTTTTCTCTATATAATTTTTTGAACATCATATTTCTAGTGAGTATTTTCGTTGAATATTTTGCGCCATTTTAATAATCATGAATGAATTCATTGTGGTCATGAATGAATTCATTCATGCATATAAAAAAAGACAAAACAATGGTCCAATTTTAATACAGTATTATACTCATATTTGAATTAATATCGTTTTGTGCTTTATGGTTTTACTTTAAACCTTTCAAAAACCTTTCAAAATATATCATTGTTTAGTATACAATAGCATGAAATTGTTTGATTGAAAATTTTGACAGTGTGACAATGTTTTAAGGTAGAAACTTTTGATGCATCATCATCACAAATTCTCAATGAGGCAAACAAAGAACTCCTTGAAGTGGCAAGGAGGAGTGATGCATCTGTCCTGAGACAACGAAAGTATGATGGGTTATCTTCTGAGGGTTGGATGTCTGAAGTTATAGAGGAGATGGCAACCAGGTGTCCGATGGTGCATAAAATCCTATCTGGTCTCTTGGAAAGCACCATCTATCCGGCAAAGAAGAATCCTGCAATCTGCTTGATTTATGGCATTGTGATGTTTTTGCGATGCCATGAATTAAGCAGAATCCAACGAATAAATTCAGTTCTGTTGATAGAAGGCCAAGCATCTGTAAATGTAAGTCATTCTAAAATTTCTGTGATGATCATCAATAACTTGACCTGTTTGTCGCACTGTTTATATGATCTTAGGTACTGGGACACTCTACCTCCTGAGCTACCCTGGGAGAGGAAAAATGACAATAATATTATAACAGCTGAAACGCAAATGTTTATATGGAAAGTTTTAAACTTGCCTCGGCTGGTAGGGTTACCCTGGGGGTAGGGTCACTCTGTTCGTGAAAGAGGGTGACCCTAGTGGGAGGGACAACTTATGTCCATGTAAACGGTTTGTCTTGGCCCCCAGGGACAACTTTCAGACAAGTTTTTCAGACAGACGAACAAAAAGGGAGTGTTTTCTCATATAAATGCATGGTAAAGTTGTCTCAGAGGGTAGGGTGTCCTGGTCCCCTCTCTTTAAATAGTCTCCCCCAGGGCCTGAAATTGGGAAAATTTAGTTGCCCAAGTGGCTAGATACATGTACATGGAATAAAATATGGTTGCCAAATATAATACCAGGTCTCCCTATATGAGGCTTATTGATCTATAATTATGAAAGAAGCTTGCTGCTGAGAGCTGGCTGAGCCACACTGCTGGGTGCCCGATGAAAGTAGGGGTAAGCCAATTTGTTGTTGCTTGACAAAAGTGCCCACCCACCCAGCCCCTATCTGAATATTTCTATATTATGTATATGTTTGTGTAATTGCTTGCTTTACAGTAATTACACAAACATATACATAATATAGAAATATTCAAATTTTGTGAATAAATGTTTATGGGTAAACCCATTGCCTGGCAGTCTGTACCACTGATGAGTAAAATTGTCTGGCATTAGACAGAGTAAAATACTAAAGTAGGACACATCTGGGGACATTGCCTGCTGATGGGTAACAAGAGGCAATGGCAGATAGTTTTGTTGACCCATTAACCACCAGTACTCTACCACTGACAAGTAAAATACTCTGGCATTAGACAAAGTAAAATATACTAAAGTAGTGTGCATCTGGGCATATTGCCAACTAATGGGTTATGCCATCCAATATATGACATCCTCTGGTTATTTGACAGTTGACATTTGCATCTGATAGTTGTCAAACAATGCATGGATATTCTCATATAAAAAGAAACCGCTCTTTCATACAGTATATGGCGGATCATACGCAAAAGCAGTTTTAATATATTTTCTATATTATAATGTAAACCTTCAATTTAACCAATGCTATTGGAGTTTGATGGAACACTAGAAATAAGGATAAACTAATTATTCCAGCATATTGGCTATCGAGGAGTTTCAATCTGAAACTCATTACCGAACAGTATAAGGAGTTTAAATAACTTAATTCAATTTAAGAAAGATCTCAAAATAAGATGTTAATTCTATTTGACTATTTGTACTTTGGTTCTTTGATATGAACCATGTTTTAATTGTTTCTAATATTATCATGTAAAAGCCTTCTGGGAGAGTTCATAATTTTAAATAAATAAAATTAAAGCTGTGGCTTGCATTTCAGCAAAATGAGAATTTCAATTTCAGAAAGAACAGCTGCTTTGTTACAAAGCAAAATATGATCTCTTTCTTTCACCTTCTTTGAAGTCCCCTGACTGCCTTAGTGCATAAGAGCTACGTTTGGATCCAGTTTGGGATTATTACATGTATCTTAGTATCTATTTTTGACACAGAAATGTAAACAAAACAGTGTGTCTGGTATTTAATAGTATATTATGCTTAAGCTCATGAATGTGTCCTTATACTTTCCATATTCTTTCAGCTGATTGCTCGCTTGAATAAGTATGGTCTGTGCCTTGAACCCACAAAGAAATACACAATTCTGGATGACATTGGAAAACAATTCATTGACCATGCTGCGGATTTGGTAAAGTCTGGACATAAATTTGTCTATGTATTAGACAACATTGACTGGGAGGAGAAAGCTCATGACATGAGACAGAATGTGCAAAACAGGAGTGTTCATGCTGTGGCAACAAGTATTGTATTTAATCGAGTTTCTGATGAAGGGTTGCCCGATTCTGGTCCACAGCAAAGTCTAAAAGATTGCAATGTCCATCAGTTGGTGGATATCAATCGACTGGAATTGGAGGCAATTAGAAGCCGATATAGAATACTTGTTGCTAAGCTTTTGTTTGAACATTTTCCTGCTTTTGCAATATTCAAGCCTTATGTAGCTGGAACCACTGAATGTCAACGAAGCAAGGACATGTCTACCAAGTCGGAAGTCATGACAATGCCCATCTTGATGAAAGACGAAAAATATGCTGAGTGTGTGGATGTACTGGATCAGCTTGAGAAGTGGACCCAAGAAATCTACACAGCTGCTGGGCTATGTTCCTCGTCTTCCTCAGAACCCAATGATGATGATACCACACCCACCATTGGAGCCACATCCAGACCAGACCAACCAGCCTCGCATGTACCACCTGCTGCCTCTGAAAGTGATCCATTGCATGGTGTAAAGATACCATGCTTTGGTGATCAACTCACCCGGGTCAGATTCGCTGGAGCAAAAGATTTAAGAGCTGGATGCCATTCTGCAAAGCAGAGACTGGATCACCTCTATCCATTTTGCATTGTTGACTGGCACACCAAAAGAAGTTTCTTAAAGGTATGGTTTCTGTAAGCTACAGTATTAACTATGTCTTGTGGGTAAACCAATTAATTCAAGACCCACATACAAGCTTTGTCTACTGCAGCAGTAGACCATATACAGGTAGCCTCTTCTTGCATCAGATGATATTACCCTTTGTACAGTACTTGTAACCACATCCAATGTACTAATCACATCCAATGTGTTTAGCACAGTACTAAACACAGTGGATGTTAATGGCTTATTTAACAACAGAGATAAACAAATACTCTTCTTACAGCACAATACAAAACAGTGATGTGTCTAGATAGGAGCCTCATATCAGAGTTAATTTGTAACCCATTACTAGTGGCATCCTGAACATTGTTAGTCTGTGCCCTTGCAGTAAACTATTATTGGGGGTAGAACCTCTTGGGGGGGGGGGCACCCCCACAATAATTTGGCATTTTTGGAAGCAGGGGCTTAAAAATAGGGCCTGGGAAACCTTTCGCTAGGGGCCCACTGCTCACGTTGGGAGAGTTGGGGGGTGTCATTTGCTGAGAAGAAAAATAGGATTAAATACAAAATTAAATTTTTGTTCATTAAATATCAGTGATTTATCCCAAATATTTAATGAAGGGCCCAAAACTTTATAAACATTGTAGACCTTTGCATGCTTGGGGCCCACAATTGCCAGATTTCCGGTGGCCCACCGGGAAATCTCCTGGTGTCCCGGTGGGCCAACGCCGCCCCTGTTTGGAAGCATCAGAATTCAGAAGCCCATTTTCCATGTTTCCGGAGAGGATTTTTATAAAAATTATGAGGTTTTTACATCTAAGAATTCAATATTTTTACCGATAAGTTACTTTCAAATTCTACATTCAAACCGATGAAGGTCAATTTACAGACAGTTTTCTTAAAAATTGGATTGGGGCATTTTGCACCCCCCCCCCTCGGTATGCCCTTGTCAATTACTGTGCTGTCACAAGAGATTACATTTGTTGAAATGTTTTATAGACAGTTGCAAACACTTCACTAGTATTGTACCAAATGTGGGCAGATTGTCAAATGCAATTCTTATACAGTTGTTCCACAATGTTTACTGATTCACCAAGTGCTAACAAAACAAACACAATAATATATGTATAGAACATCCATGTCAATATTTCTCTCTCTTAGGAAATATGTCGTCTTCAGTATTTATATAAGGATAATGATATGCCTTTTTTTTCTTTTAACAAAGTGACATCATGGTGTCAAAATGTGCCTTCTGTGATGACAAATGTTGGTTAAAATTAAACATTTTGAGAAGAGAATTTCAATCAAACCTCAAGTGAAAAGTTCAGTACCTTTAGCTATCACATGTACAATATTGTTATTTTTTTTTTGTACAGACTGTGTTCAAGAAACTGTATAAGAACTCTGGTAGAGAGAAGGGAACACTGCGATTTTTTCGAGAAAAGCTCAACCGAAGAAATGTCACAGTTGATGTAAAACACTATGAGGATTGTGAGCAGCTGTTTTACAGTGTTGGTAAGTGTTTTGTAGTTGAGGCCCTTATGGAGTTCTTCCAAATTGGGGATACGAAACACAAGCCAGCAGTGAACGGTCCTCATAGTGTCAACGTCCTAAAAGAAGAATATAGAAAGAGCTACATTATCAACATACTTGACAAATTTCTTGATGAGTTTGTTTTCGTTGGTGGTGAGAGTGATGATGGAGATATGGATGATGGAGATATGGATGATGGAGATGAGGACGATGGAGACAGAGTTGATGAAGATGGTGTTTGGAGTTACGGAGTTAACATCATAAAGTGTTTCATGTTGCTGGCTGATTTTAAGGATGCTGTCTCCACAGGCAATGGCGAACACCTATCGATCCTGAGAAAACAGCTGCTGGTCCATTTCTTTGCAACACCTGGATTCAACGAGTTTGCGATTGAAATGCTGATCAATATCCTCCAGTGTGAAGTGTTGCTGTCAAGAGCTGAGGCCCATCGTTGCAAATGGGCTGCTACGGTCAATTGGAGAGGTGGTGCTGGCAAAAACATTGAAATTGACCTGTTTCAAGAAAATAGGAACTGCGAGATGAAGAAGTTGATCAGATCAATGGGTGCCAACAAGACAGACAAGGCTATTACCAGAGCAAGTAAGGCATCAGGAGGAGTGACCAAAATAGTGGATGCATTTGAGCATCAGGTTAACATTCGTCCTAAATCAACAACGCACTCCCACAAATCAGCAACTGAGGATGAAAGGATAATAAGTAGGGACATAAGAGGTTTAAGGCCTTTTAAGAAGGAGGATGGAAGAGCATTTGAGTCCTTTGCAAGCATTTCCTGTGATCCCATCCACTCTTTGGACAAAGATAAATTTGTGACATGGATTGATAGACACAAGAAGAACATATTGATGCACTATCCGGTTTCAGAAGATGCTGAACTGTCCAATGAGTGATTTAGTTTATCACAGAACTGTCCAGTGAGTAATTTAGCAATTTTCAGAAAGTATATAGTGAAGTATATAGTTTTCAGAAGTCTATAGTGTAAGTTTGTTAAAAGAACTGTTGAGGTTTTGGTTGAACTACCTGAGAAAGGTACTGTAATCCTCAACATTTAGAGCTAATCCTAAGGACATTTGTCCAGAACATTCAAAATGTCTTGGTTTGCTAACTTGTCAAGGCAGTTCGATCAAAACCTTAGCAGGTTATTGTCAGATGATTAATTGCTATAAATATTAATTGTTAAAAATACAACTACAATCTGCAGACAGATACTACATATAAAGATGACACAGACTATACCATAAGCTGGTTTCTGTGAGAATTTAAGACTACTATAATAGTGCTGGTTCTGATTTGATTCAAAACCGCCATAAATTTTAACTCACAGATGGCAGCTTATTTCCAAACATCCACTATAAGATATCAATTAGACCAGAAATTTGTTTTATAGGGTGCAATATAAAGAACTCAAATATTTAGAGTAAGTTTAGTTGTGAAGGCGAGACTTCACTTGTGCTGATCATGAGTTTATGTCAGCCTTAGTAACAAAATTTAATATATTGTAATAGCACCAAGTTGCACTTGCACAAGTCATATGGACACAAATTTATAAATGTATATATTGCACATTTTTATGAGAAATTTTGAGAACAGTTATAATAGAAATTAACAAAATATTTACACTAATGGTCTCAGTCTGCATTTTGTTTGTCCATCACTCTAATGAAGTACAGTAACATGTAATGTGATAAAATATAATTTATATACCACAAACTCTTAGAAATTGGAATAAAATGTTCAGGGTTTGAATTAACAGATAGTGAATAGCAATTCCCTATCCATTTTTGGGATTTCGCTATTCACTTTGTTATACAGCGTACTGGTTTTATATAACACATCACTAGAAATTTGCTATTCATTTTTTAATTGCATGAATCAATAGTTTGCTAAAACTTGTAAATTTGCTATTCATTTTTAAACTTTTAATTCAAACCCTGAATATGCTGTACAATTTTTTAAGCAGGCAAAGTTAAAAAAGTTTTGTTGGGTCCTTCCAGAAAATATCACACTCCCTATCAAATAAATTGAACATAAACCCACCCACCATCTAAGAATGTAAGAGTATATTTTACTATTATCAAATGTAGATTCTTCTCCACTGATTGTCAAAAACCTCTACTATAGGAGGAGTGTGGATCTTTCCTGGACTGATCTGAATGTTTCACTTACAATTTTTCCATAAGAAGCTGTAAGCACATGGAACAGTTACATTCTTTTTCACAGACACCACAACAAAGGTGTAATGGCTTAATAAAAATATCCTGTTCATAATCAAGTGACTTCAGCAGTAACTTCCTCAGACATATGTTGTCACTTGAACAAAAGTTGCGCATATCATCTTGCATACCCACTCTATTCTTGCCAATGTCTCTGTTGTTGTAGTATAAGTAAGCCGATGAAGGTTTGCCATCTCTACCGGCACGCCCTGTCTCTTGGAGGTATGCCTTCACTGTACTTGGAGGCCCAACATGGATGACCTGACGGATGTCAGGAATGTCCACGCCCATTCCTATCGCTACTGTCGCAAAAACCACACGAATTGTACTTCTTGCTGAACAAAGTTGCTTCAAAATCTCATCCTTCATCTCAATGGTTTGAGGAGCATGAAATTGTGCAAACAGCCTGTTTGCTGGAATTGAGGCAGATCCAAGAGGGAAATATTGTTCAGCACCAAGAACATGCTCAAACATCTTGTACGCAAATCCACATAATCTCAAGGGTACATATACGATAGTCAATGGATAATTTATCTTTTCCTGTAAAAGATCTCTGGCTACTGGTATCAAAATCGATTGAATGGCGTTGACATCTTGCCCATGTCGAAAACTTTTTTGGTAGAAAATATTTTTCCGATCTGGATTGCCAATAATGCATTCACAATTCTTCAGTCCTAACGAGTCCTGGATACATTTAATATCAGTCCGACTTGCTGTCGCTGTCATTGCAATAACGGGTACATCGGGAAACAGTGCACACAGCACTCCTAATTTACCATAGTCTTTTCTGAAATCACTCCCCCTGCAACAACATAAAAACAAAATGTAAGTCTGATATAAAAGCACATTACATTCAGGTAGGAATACACAGGCTATGCAGATTGCAGAATTTTACGTAAGGCTCGCTTTGTCCCAAGCCACTTATTTATTTTCCAAATTTTGTGTTTACCACTACCATCATGATTTTGAAGGGAAGGTGATTGGGCATAAACAATCTAACATTTATTAACACTACAAGCTGACAATTCAGGCATTCGCTGTCTAACTTTATACCTTCTTTTCAAGTCAATTTTGTATTTGTGTAGGTATATTACACATCAAGATTACGCATATAAAATAATTTATAGTCATCATTTACAGTAGGTGTGGGTAACACGATTGCTAAATAACATAAAACTTCGCCATTCATATTAATACAGTGATTGGCAATCCTACAAGGACATCAAAATATTTTAATACTTGCATGGAAGGTGAAACGTTGACTTGATACTAACCAGTCTAATATACAATGAGCTTCGTCTATAACAATTGCAAAGACATTTTCTTGGTATATCTCGCTCAGCAATAACTCCCGTCCATATTTGCTCGAAATAAGTGTTTCTGGATGAGCAAAAACAATGTTGTAATGACCATCGCGTAAGTTTTTCTCTTCACACTGGCTGAAGTCAACATGTATATTTTCATTATTTTGGTCGTCAGAATCCTCGGCCAGTTGATCCATTCCCGATTCCTTTAATACATTGATAACCGACGCTCGAATACCACTCATGCTTAGACGCGATACTTGGTCACTTATCAAAGAATTCAATGGCGATACAACAATAATAATGGAGTTAACTACGGCCGTAGAAATACCTTTCGATGCCCGAAGTAAATCGTCTGGCAACTTGTATTTCGCGAACAACAACATTGGCAGAAGATGATAAATTAAAGACTTGCCATAACCCGTCGGTAAAACACACATCACATCCTTCTTTAGATACATGCTCTCCAAACAAAGAACTTGCTTTGGTTTTAGAATAATTTGTTTATATATACTATTTACAACCGCAAATTCTAAGCAAGATAAAAAGGCAATGTAGTCCAGCATGGCGGAAACGCGAGAGAAATGCTTGTCAAGTGGAAGCTTGTAATATGATACTTTCCCGACACCCCCTAAGGCAATGAATTTTTGATAGGTCACGTGACCAGCGGCATCCAGGGTTTTTCTTCCCCAGAAGGAAAAGCCTGGGTACGAGGTTGTCGTCAACCATCTGTTCAGTTTAGAGAAGACTCTCACATAACAACTGCTAAACTGATTTTATCTTTCTTGTTTCCGAAGCAAAATGAAAACAATCTCAAAAAAGCGTTAATTTCACCCAAATTTATATTATTGTTCTTGTTGCCTCTTCCTGTCATGTTACAAGAAGACTCCTGCACTCCAGCAACTATTGTTGCCATGCCTTTTCGTGTGCGGCATAAAAGTAAGTTTTAAAGTAACTCATATGTTAGTTACCGTTCTATTTTTCCCTCCTCATTATTGGTCCTCCGCTTTTCTCTCTTTAGCATTGGATCTTCGCTGTGTTAGACATGAGGTAAATTAATTTTAGATAATGTTACTGTGAGCTGCTAGTGGAATCGAGTGTTGTATATTAAGTAGACTCACGACCCGAAAGTTTAATTAGATCTGTGCCCTAAGGAATACACTAGACTAGAGTCTCAAAACCTTCGGTCGTGACTGGAATTTGTTCTGGGTTTATATTAATTTACTTTACCAGAGTAGCAAGGGAAAACATGTCTATAAATAGAAATAGCGCACATTCTGCACTTCATAAATACATGTTATTTACTGGCAGGGAGGTCGGTACTGGAAAAATATTTCCCGACTTTCGGTCTCGGGCCGCTTATGATACCGAGGGAAAATATTTTTCAAGTACTGACCGACCCAAACAGTAATGCGAATAAAGCTGAGCGCACACGCTACGATTTCCATTATTACATGAATGATGAATCCGAACACCAGTCACAGAGTATTTGGGAATTCATTGAAGCAAGAGATAGAATTAGCTTGGAAGAATTATTGGAAAGCCTTTTGGAATAAAATTTACGGTAGCTGAAATCACTCTAAATGAACAAAGTATTGGGTGTGTGAATCAGTTCAAGTATATTTGAACTCATAATAGTAATATAATACTCATAATAGTAATATCATAATAGTACAATTCACGAGAAGATCGTCAGTGGGGTTAGACGTATATTTTGTGCTCCGTTGTGACGCGAAATCTCTGACCTGCAAAATCTCTGACTTTTGTGTTTCTGCTCATGCGCAATGATATGCATGATTGATTTTTGCTCATAAATTTCGCAAGTGTTCAAGCTAGTAAAAGCTACAGAGAAGCGTGCGTCTTAAAAGCTTTCTTTACAAGTTTAATCGTCGTTAAATGGCTAATTTTACAACCGAGACTGATACTGCCTGTGTCAACATTGCATCGACAAAGCCTACAACAAAGATGAATAAACACAAGGTATGTAGAACTTTGAATTTTATAGCGATGAGATTGTTGGTATTTATATATCAGTTGTGTCGAACAGATGACAGTCAGGACACTTTGCATTTTATTTTCTCGTATTTTGAATGCCAAGGAGAAAGATCATTTACTAGCAGTGTTAACATGGTTAGTTTATTAAAAAATGTTCTTGGTATGTCATAAAAATAGGTTTATTTGCAAGATGTTCTCGAGTTCCTGAAGTCAGGACGCCAGATGCCTGCACACTTAGAAAATTTGGAGAAGACCACGAGGAGAAAAACCTTCCATGCGCTTTCTGAATTCTCAAGAAACTTTGTGTATGAAGGTATGGTATTGGCAAGGCATTACCTTATTAATTGTACATTATTTTTTGTCAATATAATCAATTTTTCATCAATATAGCTGTTATTATTTACTTGGCTTTGGGTGGATCTGCAATTTATTTTATTCTTACTATACTGGATTTACTGGAAATATATTGCTTGGTATCATTGTGACCAGAGCCAAATTTCCTCGTCCAAGATTTGCAATGGATTATCTATGATTTATTTTATACTTACTGGATATTGTTGCTTGGTATCATTAATTGGAAAGAGAATTCCAACTTATTGAAAGCTACAGTATATTAAAGCTGTAAGTTACACAACAGAGTGAGAGACTGAAAAATACAATCAAGGCACTAATTATTATACTAATTTTAGAATTAAATAACAGTCTTTATTACATTGGTCAACACATATTGTCAACAATATGTGGGTCATGCTACAATGATGTTAACAGGTAAATCAGATGTTTGTATTGTTTCACAGTGTACCAAACTACCAAAATTAACCTTGGGGGTAGGGTGCAGCATAGTCAAATAATGTAACTTTTTTTGTTATAGTGGACGAAGTGCAGGTGTCTGCAAAATCTGCAGGAAAGATGATGGGGATGACTGACTGGGTTGTGACCGATGTGGTCAATTTTTCCATGCAAACTGCATTGGTGTGGACTTTGCAACTGCCCTTGCAGAAAACTTTTATTGTAATGGACAATATTAGTTATTATAAAGTGAATTGTGGTTCACAAAATGTCAGAGAGTGCTCAAATAAATATCATAAAGATAGAGCAAATATAACAAGGTTACAGGAACTTCCTGTGTTATATTTGCCTGAAGATTCTATTTTATATTTATCTCTATCTTCATGATATTGACCATTCTCCAACTTTTCGGTGAACCACAATTATACCAATACCCTTTAATTGTAAATAAGTAAATATCTCAAACGTGCGGTGCCAGTGTGGGTAGGGTATAGCAAATACGGCGGTTGACTGTTGTGTAAAACTACCTGAAAAATACAATGAGAACTTTGACGTTTCGAGGAAGGTCCTTTGTCTGGAAGTTAGTAGAATGGGTCGGGGGAAAACATGTGCTTTTATAGTGAATACAAAAGCGATCACGTGATAAAAAATGAACCAATCAGATGGATTTAATCAAAACAAACTATAAACAAAATATATTAGCATGCGCATATAAGGAGCAGCGAACAAAGATAACAAAGCAAGAATGACAAAAAACAAGGAACAAAATATTAGATAACATGAGATGTAGAGTATCTGCTGATGGCAGGCATAAACAGATAGGAGTTAAATGTAAGGAGGCGCTCATTAATGCCGAGAGGATGAATGGTGCCAAGTTGGGAAATGAGATGCATTTCTTGGCTTTTGTAAATAAAAAAAGTAAATAACTAACCTCTGGATGTAAATATATGTAAATAATTATGTAAATGTTGCAAGAAATTAAGATAATAATGAGGTTAAATATTTCTTTAATGAACTGAATTGGCTTTGTCTTCTTTGTTATTTTTTAAAGTATTAATAAATACCATTAGATGTTGGGAAATTAGAGTTATAATCCCCCTGTAAGCCAATGGAGGTTTGTGAAAGTTGCAAAACTGTAGGGTGGTGCCAGGCCCAACCCAACCCAAGGCTTAATGTGGTGATATTTAATTACTAATTTCTCATAATACCATGGTTAATAAAATAGTGCCATGGCTGTAGGACAGAATGCCCTTTTCCTTCAGTGTGGCAATGGACATGGCTCACTAGGTCATGGCACCGCATAGTACTGTATCATAAATGCCCTGAATAGCATAGCACTTGATTGTTGTTGTCAGACAAACTGGTGTTCTGTGTGTTACCAAAGAACAATATTAATGAGACAAGGGCGAAGACAAGCATTTGGTATTTTCCCTTCTGTTATGGGACTTTAATATCTCAATATATCATTTTTATGACTTGTGAGTCAAAAGTTGTCGATAACAGGATACAAGCCAAGGTTCCGTTGGTCGATAACTGGATATAGAGCATGTACATGCACCAACACATGTTGTCCACACATATCGACAAACCTATGTGGACAATGATATAGGGTTACTTAGGTATAGTGTCACATATTAATGTGGCAGTGCACACATGACCTGTCATATAGGTGGCCATACTTGATACTGACAGTAACATATTTGCAATTTCAAACATAAATTTGCTAAAAAAGCATTCTAAAGTCTCGTTTTCCTATATTTACTATACCAAAGCTAGAAATTAACGTTTCTTACCGTGGATTTGTGTTAAGAATGAAGCAATAAACCCACGGGAATCTTTCAGAATGTGAAATAAATTATATAAAAATATTTCTGAGCTCTGTCCAGTCACCAGTGCGCCATTGTTAAAATATAAATGCCGAAGACTTTTACTGTAGTTTATGCCCTAAATAACTTCAGGTTTTAAGCATTTATTCTTCGATAACGATATCAAATTGAATCCAGTTTCGAAATACTTTTATAAAGACCTTTAATATTATTTATAAATATAAAATACTAAAATTCGCGCGAGGTCAGAGATTTCGCAGAGGTCAGAGATTTCGCTTGACACCGTGATCTCTACATATATCTGTTCAATTTTAAGTTACACCACTGTTGACAATATGGCTTTCAATTACAACGAAAGTGCTCAGATAAATCCACCAGTTTTCAACAGTGGTAAATTCAAATGGCTAAGTAACTTTAATCTATTTCAACGATTCGTACAAGATATATTGAGCATCAAGGGGAAATGGACAACACCTTGAGGTGGCTGCAAACAGATAAAGACAAACGATATCACTATTCGATGGTATGAAAACCAAAGTGTGTTACTAGAAGGCTCTATGATCGAAGAGTATAGAATGATTTTACAAAGAATATCGACCATCACACCGAACAGAGAATGCAATTTAGGCATTAACGACTTTGCTGACATAACGCCTCCGCAATCCGCTATCGTTTTGAATGAACTTATAAGTGCGTACAAAATTCGAAAACACCCGACTGACATTGATCAACTTGTCCAGGAAAATAATTCATTGAGAGAACAAAACAGCGCTCTCAAAGCGGACTTAGATGATCTTAAAAGTACTCTAATCGAACTAAATGCGAAGTTAACATCTGCATAAAAATGAGGAAGCTAGTCTCTTAACCGTCATTCGCCTATGAAATGAAGACCAAGCTAATATAAGCAGCTCAAACAGGAAAATTGATTCTAATGAATCACATAATCCGTGGCTTAACGGCTCATTCTCGAGGCACAAGTCCAAATGTTGATTGTAGTACAAGGCTGAATAACAAGTTCTCTATCCTGCACGTAGAAGACGACGAAGAAGCAGAAACGAATGGAGACGTTGGGAATATTATAAAATAGAATACAAAGCAACATTCTCAAATCACGGAGTTGAACAATGACCACGACGACGCTCCAACTACAGATTCAGCAAACCGTAAGCAGCGTACCAGGCAACAAAATACTATCAGAGGACAAACTGTGCAGAAAGAGCAAAATCTGGGAGACCAAGCGTCGCAACGCCCATCAGATCAATGAAAGATCACAATTGTTGGAGATTCAATGTTGAAATATATCAACCAAACTAAATTTCGTCAAAATTTAAAGATGAATGTAAAGGTTAGAACTTTCCCGGGAGAAAAAGTCGCAGATATGAAGTACTACGTAAAATCTACCATATCAGCATCACCTGATATCTTGATGTTGCGTGTTCGTACAAATGATCTTAGTCAAAAGTCAGCGCAAAGCATACACGAAGAAATAACCAACCTCGGGCAAGAAATCTTAGCTGAATCACCTGGAACGAAGTTAGTTATTTCTGCAATTGTAACGAGAGCGGACAACCCTAGTTTAGTTACTAAAGTAAACAAGATAAATAAACGCTAAATTGTCACAGGTATGTGCTAATAATAATTGGGGCTTCATTTCGCATGAGAACATTTTGGGATCTCATTTGAACGCATCTGGAGTCCATCTGAGTAAGCAGGGAACTGCCATTATGGCTAAAAACATTAGAACATTTTTTTACGCAGTTTCGTTGACTTTGTACTTCTACTTTATCTATCGATAGCAATAATGACTCTGAAAGAAGACGGTTATCAAACATAATTGCTATTTAAATATTACTAGTTTGATAAAACATTTTGATGAGCTCTTAGTTTATATGCAAGATAAACCTTTCGATATATTGACTTTAAACGAAACTCGGCTTGATGATAGTATATTTATCAGATTCTGAGGTTAAAATCTCTGGATATGATATAGTTAGACGAGACAGAAATTGAAACGGCGGCGGTGTAGCAGTGTACATTCCAAGCAGCATCTCATTTACCAACCGGAAGGACTTGGTTCCTGAGGTACTGGAACAAATTTGTATAGAAATAAATAATCCTAAAAGCAAGCCGTTCTTGATCTCAACGTGGTATAGGCCGCCTAATTCGAAAATTTATATATTTCATCATTTTGAAAAATTTCTTAAACAAGCTGATATCGAAAACAAAGAACTAATTATTAATGGAGATCTGAACTGTGATTTTTTAGAGCAGGAAAAAAGTGCTTGCACTACTAAATTGCTAGATATATTTGATATCTACAGGTATCTCCTGAAGCAACATATACTAAGTCCTATACTAGAGTAACTACCAAGTCTCAATCTCTAATTGATGTTATCATTAGTTATTTAGTTCCATCGACGATAATAAGACAACAGCAGCTGGGGTTGTAGAACTAGGTATTAGTGACCATCATTTAGTTTACCTATGCCGCAAAGTCAGTGTTCCTAAAGAATTGCCAAAAATCATATTCAGTAGACAGTTTAAAAATTTAAATGTTAATGAATTTAAGGAAGACCTAAGGAATAATATTAATATCATTATTAGTAGTGATGACCCTAACGTTTTGTGGTACGATTGGAAGAACAAATTTCTAACAATTGCGGAAAAACATGCGCCAACTCGACAACCTTAAGAAACAAGCTGTCAAATTTAGGTGTGTAGCTTACGAAAAGGCATGTAGTTGCTTCAATGATTATTTCTCCACAACACAATTAAAACTTGCGGATAATATAACTAGGAATGACGCCGATCCCTTACGATTCGTAGCTTGAATTAGAAATACTTTTTATTTCCAAAACATCAGTCCATTTGAACTGTCTGAAACGCTTGCTCAAATCAAAACAAAAAAGTCGTCAGGGGTTGACGGAATAAGCACTAAACTATTAAAAGCTGCCGGGGACATAATAATTGACTCATTGGTCAACATCTTTAGTTTATCATTGCAAACTGGAATATATCCAGATGACTCGAAACTGGCCAAGGTGTCCCCAATATTTAAGGAAGGTGCAAAAACAGAATGTGGTATTTATAGACCAATTTCTGTGATTTCTATCATTGCCAAGTTATTTCAAAAATTAATATATAATCAGTTAAAGTATTTCATGAAGGAAAATAACATAGTCATAAATGAACAGTCTGGCTTCCGTGAGCATCACTCCACGGAAACCACATTGCTTGATTTAACGAGTGATTGGCTTAATAATATGGACAAAGGTTTAATAAACGGAGTGTTATTTCTGGATTTATAAAAAGCTTTCGACACCGCGGTTAATCGCAAAATTCTACTTTCCAAGTTAGAGCTGTACGGTATAAGGGGAATTAGTCTTGAATTGTACCGATCTTATCTCAGTAATAGGAAACAAGTCTGTGCAATTAAAGGTAAACTATCTGATTTAAAAGAAATTAATTGCGGGGTTCCGCAGGGATCCAATCTTGGCCTATTCCTATTCCTCTTATACATCAATGATTTGCCTAGGTGTCTTGAAACAACCAAGGCTAGATTATTTGCTGATGATACAATTCTTTCAGCTAAAGGATTCACTGTAGATGAAACTGAAACAAAACTTAATCATGATCTTATGAATGTCAGTCAATGGCTCACTGCATATAAACTTACATTAAATGAAACCAAAACTGAATTAATGATGATAGGCTCACGCCAACGAGTCCCATTTTTCGAGAGGGGTCCCAAAATTAACCTTGGTGATAAAGTTATTAAGCGTGTATCTCACAAAAAGATCCTTGGTGTCATTTTAGGCGAGCAATTAAAATGGGACAAACATAATGAAGAACAAAACAAATCGATTTAAAAAAATATTGCTTTACTAAGGAGAGCTAAATCTTTTGTGCCTAGACATATTCTTAAAAAAATGTATAATCCCCGAGCCGGCGCGAAGCACCGTGCGAGGGTACTAATTCAGCTCGGATATTTACACCCGGGTATGTGAAAACATTGTGGAATGCAAAGTTGTCCGCCATTTTTGTTTGTCATGGACGGTTTTTTAAGTTATGCGCATGCGCAAGTTGAAGCCGAGAGAATACTGGTAACTAGCAACATCATGATTGGCTAAGAGAAAGATTTTGTTTTTATATTTATACGTCAGAAATTTAACTGTCATTTTGCAAACTTTTTTTAAAAGTTTATACTTTCGTACAAAATAAAATTTCCTGAAGAAATATCGATAAAAAATACAAAACAACCGCATTTAAAAAAATAAAAGCCGAATAGCAAAGAAAAGAAACAGCAAGACAAAAACGAAAAAGATACACACGCAGAAAGACTCGCAAAACTAAGGGGAAAAAGACGAAACGCCAGAAGAAAAGCAGTATCGGTTGGCAAAGCGTAGGACTGCATACAAACGAAGGACTGAAGGAAGTACAGGCGAGGGCAGAGAGAAGAAAATAGGGCTTATATCTGAGAAAGAGGGCAGAAAGAAAGAAGTCGAAAGCGAGAGGAGTGGTTTGCAGGTATGAGACAACAAGCTAGCGATAGAAACAAGCACAGAAGTGAGACTTGACAATGTAGGCCTGGCCGACACGACAGAACTTAACATCAGAAACATATGTTTGTTACCCGTGTAAAAGAGAAATAATTTCAGACAAAGAATGAGATGGACCAAGGAGTTGTTCCTGAACAGTTAAGAGGTTTGACACAGGTAGAAGAAATGTTAATTTCAAGGGTTTGCCCTATTATGAGAGTGTATAGAAAACATGGTTGGAAGAGGGGGTATAAGGGTACTTATCTCAAGATATTCAAATGTTCCTTGAATACTAGGTTGCCGGCACGTGTAGCTGACTTTCCAGTTATGATTGTGCGAAGACATGGTACTGACGACACATATAGATATTTTACTGTGCGTCGACACAGAGTTCTTGAAGCTATATAATTGTTAAAGACAAACAATCCATTCTTTAAAGACATAGAGATTGATCGAGATTTTATCCAAAGTTTACCAGAAAATGGTACATAGCATATGACCTAAGGTATGTTGTTGATGAAAATGAACTTTCAGTCCATGTTGATAATGAGGGGACTCCCCAAGACCCTGTAATGAGTGCTAATGCTATTGTTGAAGAATTAGTTTTAGGAAATGGTAGTACATCATTAATCATATTCCTATGCGTCAAAGACAGAGAAAAGACAAAGCAGCTATCCAAGATGCAGTAAATGAGGTTGATCCCTTAGACTGGCCGTCTACTGAAGATGGTGGCATTTCCGACATTGTTTCCTTATGGCAAAAGATGACCCAACAAATAGCGCGAGACAGCATTGTATAACATTAACAGAGGCATTCAAGCACTTAGGCGTAAAAACAATACCTGTTGTTCCGGTTCCCCGACCGACCCTAGTTTTTTCTGCCGACCCTATTATTTTTTCGACGCGATTGACCGTGCGACCCTATTTTCTCCGGGTGGTTGCGGGCTGCTCATACAGCGTGGCAGCGTGCCAAAATGGCGTGTGTTGTCACAGTAATTATTGAACCGTGTACTCACAATAATATGACTAGAAAAAGGCTTTTCGCATCAGTGCCTTACAACAAAACGTTCACTGAGTTATTGGAAGACTACCATGGGTTTCCTACGATTGATTGTGAAATTGGAACAGCACAGGAAGAAAACTTGTGCTGGACATTGTTGCCAATTGAAAATGCGAATTTGACACTACAATCACTTTCCGACTTAAAAAATAAAATATTTGAAGATATCTTGTACGATCAAACAGCAAGAATCTACAATGAATGTAGTAGCGACATCCACGATAAACGCATTTACAGTTTTAATGGCGAAGGAGTATGACATGCAACAGAACTGCATGACTTTGCCAAAACGCGTACGAAACGCGAGTACATCGCGCGTCTTGTGTCCATTTCCATGATTAAGACGCGTAAACGAAACAACAACAAATTGCCTAAATTCGTCCATACGAAATATGTATCTCTAGTTAATATTCATGTCGGGACTCCAAAACCATGAAAAAAAATATTTAAAAAAATTAAATTTTTTCGACCTACCTACCCTAATTTTCTCACGATATGCAACCGGAACCACAGGTTGTTTTTTTACGCCTTAATGAAGTTTGCTGAGAAACTGGCAGATGTTAAGTTTGAATGGAGGTTTGCTTCTCACCCACGGTTTCCATATTGGGCATTGGCCAACCTTTTTCTTTATATTTAGCGCAGCCGACAGTCATTGGCCAGATTTACAAAGGATGTTGCAAAGCAAAGAAGGTGCTTCAAGATCTGAACGGGCACAAGCTGTAATTGACAATCCACACCTGACAGATTGGTTCTTCATGCAGAGTTTATCAGACATTGGCTTAGTCGTGTCTTAGATGCTGAATGGTTTTGGCATCGATTCGAGTATCAGGCCAGGGGAAGTATTCATGTACACGGATGTGCAAAGTTAAAAAATGATATTAGATTATTACGTAATCGTGCATGTATTGCAGTGCTAGAGAATTAGACGAATGAAATGTCACAAGGTTCTTTTGATTTCCTTTTCCAGGATGTTCTCAGAGAGGGCGAAGACGCTGAGAAGTTGTTAATACGGTAGGAACCAATTGTTTTACATACTATTGTGATGTACATAAGTGTGAATTAGTCGACTATGGGGGGGGGGGGGAGGTGCTCAATATTACTTCCATTAGAAACACTTAAAATAGATATTTCCCAAATTTTCGGCCTACCAATAAGCAGTGGCGGAGCCAACCCGCCGATTTGGTCCCGCTATGCAAATTTCAAATCATTATAATTATTCATTTCTTTAGAAATTCATTATTTTCACCGTCAATGAACGCGAAAAAATTTGCATTGCGGGACTAAATCGGCGGACTGGCTACGCTACTGACAATAAAGACTGCTTATTGGATTACATTGTCAGTCTCGATTTCAAGCTATTGTTTGAAGTGTCTAGTATGATAAATGTCTGATAATGCAGATGTGATTTTTTGTTTTCATTATTGATTATGTATAAAAACACTCACCATATATGTCCAGCTAATGTCCAGGTACAATATATTACTGCTATTTTGAGTAGGTGTAAGTGTTGACTCAATGGTTTGGATCCACATTAATAATATGTGAAATGCTGTTTAGATTTCTTGAAAATGTTGCAATCACTGTTGAATCTAATCTGATAGCTACCACAAATATTTTGAAAAATTTCAATTTTCCTTCAAAATTGCCGGTATGAAATTTCCTAAGGAATTTAAGGTTTCATTGGAGTTGGAATCTAAGGGTTTATAGTGTGAACTTGAAAAACGGTGAATCTTGGATGAAAAGGTCTGTAGTGTTGGGATATACTACATCCTCTCCCATTGCGCTCCAGTCAGTATCGTTTTAGAATACAGAGAGTAGAATGATGTTGTGTATATTTTAATGTACTCTATGTTTATTAATTTTTTTCAATTAAGGTATGTTGACTGGCTAATGACAACAGTGAATGAAGACTTGCCAGATGGATACTGGAGGGTACCAGACCCTCACCAATCTTCTGTAAAATTCACAGCGGTCGAGAACCATGATAATGATTATCATAGGTTAGTTAATACTGTAGAGAGGCACACAAGATGCAGTCCAGCCTATTATTTGAGACAGAAAAGATTGGACCTACCCGCAGAATGCAGATTTGGGTTTCCAAAACCATTAGAAGATGCAACGACACTAACTTACGAGATTGTAGGTAAGAAGAATAAGTCTATAGAGTCTGAGTTAGACACCAAAAGAAATGACGAACGGCTAAATTCCCATAACAGGGTCATGCTCGAAATTTGGCTGGCCAATGTCGATTTGCAGGCTATTGTAGATGAGAAGGCATGTGCAAAATACAAGGCCAACTATGCTGCGAAAGGAGGACCGCGATCAAAATCTTCCTCTGAAATATTAAAAGTTGCTGTATCCTCATTACAGAATGATGACCAAGTGTCTTCAGCCATCAAGAAAGCTATGATCCAAGTAGCTGGAGATAGAGATATGGCAGCCCAAGAAACTGCACACACATGTTACTTAGTCCGCCATTGGTAGGCTGCACATATAGTTTTGTTATTATTTCTTTAGAAAACAGCAGGAAGGTTATTCTTGATGTGGAAAATCAAGGAGATCAGATACTTCAGAAATCTGTTCTAGAAGATTATGGAGAGCGTACAGCAGTGAGTTGTAGCTATACTGGGTTGTCTCAGTTGAATTTGATGCAATTAATATGCATCGCAGTACACTAATATAAAGTCAGAGGTGAATTGACTAAACGAGCAAATCCGTACACTGTCAGGACATTTCCAAAAGTTTCAGCCAATCCCGGTGGTCCTTATTTTGGAAAATACTGCAAATATCAGCTTATAAAGTTTAAGCCATGGGAAGGTAGCGCGTCAAATGGTTGGGATAATCAGGACGAGAGTGATGACATGTTTATTAACACTTATCATTTGTTTCTTCAAACTGATTTTGCTGAAGAGAATGTATTTAGGTATTCTGCTGAATCAGAAATGGTTCACGCTGCGCATTCTGGTCAAAGCTATGAAAATGATCAGAGTGATGATAAAAATGATGATGAAAGTGAAATCGATCCTAATGATGAGGACGAAGTTGATGATTGGATGTTGTTATGCAGACTCAACCAACATTATGAGGAAGCGGGTAAAGGGATGTCAAACAGTGAAGCAGTTGATTGGTTTGAAGCGGTAAGGGCTGTACCTACAGATTTGCTAAAGGAAGCTCCAGGATGGATATATAAACAGAGAAAGGATGCTGAGGAACTTGGTCACCAAGGAGACCGATAAGATGGTCAACAACGTGTTGTTGATCTGGAGACTTTGAATGAAAAACAACGACTGGCGCTTGACATCATCACATCTCAGACTGGTGATAATCCTGATCCTGTTCATATGATTGTCTGTGGAACAGCCGGGACAGGTAAAACATATTTAATTAGTGCTGTGAAACAAGTATTAGGTGATCAGTGTATATATTGTTACAGCAACCACTGGGATTGCAGCCTTTAGTATTCATGGCCAAATGCTACATTCTGCTGCTACACGTGAATATAGGGAATTACAGGGTGATTCTTTGCAGCGGCTACAACTGAGACTGGAAGGTAAGAGGTATCTGATCATTGACAAAATGTCAATGATTGGGCATAAAATGCTATCATGACTGAAAAACAGACTACGTGCTGGCACTGGAATGGAAGATGTCCCTTTTGGTGGTATGTCAATAATTTTAATGGGTGATTTTGGTCAATTACCACCTGTAGGTGATAGGCCAATGTACATTACTGGTAATGGATCAGTAATAAGTGACCGTGGTCACAGTATGTATCTGACATTTGATTCTGTAATAATTTTAGAGCAGGTTATGCGTCATTTAAGTAAAGGAGAAAGAGTTGCTGGATGTACTTTTGTAGCTACGTCCAGGGTACGATCGATTCATGATATCTTGTTTGGACCAATGACGTTTGACCGCCTTAAAGCAATCGGGAAGAATAAGAATATGAAGGAAAGGCTAGAAGCTGAAGAGCGTCTTAAAGTACTTGCAGAGAAAACTATGCAGAAGTATAGTAAGCAATGAGTAGTGAATTTGTGTGTTTGAAATTCTGAGATACTGGGCACATGTTCTGTGCTTCAGAGGTGAATTATTTGGCATGTTACTAGGCACAATTTTGGAGGTGTTATCACTGTGGTCTGACATTGGTCTATGCCTTTATAATTGTGTTTTTGAGGAGGCAATTAGAGATTGATATTTGTCAAAAGGTGCCTGTTACTAGACATACTATTTATATTGTGTTTTTGAGGTTGGATGTTCACATTGTATAAAGTCCTTATGAATATATGATATGGAATAACACGCGTTATATCTAAAGATTACAAAATTTAAATAACATGGAAAGCAATTTGAAATTTGAAGAGGTTAGTTGCAGTCCTATTCCTAAGTTAGTACCCTTTTAAACATCTTTCGGATATATAATTATTTCAAATTTTGTCGATTTCATATAGATTTCAACTGCGTGGATGTTTCGAGTGTTGCTATGGCTACCAAATAATCCACACGCAAGATCCACGCAAGTTCAAGCTCTTGGAAGCGCGGGAAAATATCCGAGTGATACGTGCTTGAGGCTGCAACTAGTAGACTTTGGCAAGTTTTTTAAACATAAAAATTGTGCCTGTTTTTACATATTTTCAATTTAATCTTTGCAACTCTGAACAGATAAGTAAAATTTAATAACAATACGGTGAAATATACCATTTAAATTGGTCAAAATTACTTTTAAGATATGTTTTAGTCGACGTCACTGCAGTCAGTTTTACCATTTCTCGCGAAAGTTATTTGATGACTTTCATGTTTCTGGGAGTTTATCGTTTTTACTGTGCCTGCATGTTCTTTTCTTTTTTTAAAGTAGATATTTGAAACAAGTTAAATATTTTCGAGGTAAGAATATGTATATTGAAAGTACAATTTTCTCCTAAACGATATACAGTGTACGCGCACAGTGTAAATAGTAAACACATAATTTCGACTACCGTTTTAATATAATAACTCATTGAAATGTTTTTTTATGCACTGTATCCTGCAAGAAATCTATTAAAGGAGAAAAAGTAAGCTACAGTAAAGGAATTATTGGCGAGCCAATAAAATTTCTATTGCTTTCGTCAGTTAATTATTATTATTTAATTTATTTATTGTTATTTATCGTAAGTAGGCATGTCACGCACGTGTGTGAAATTGCTTGATAAACAAGTAATTTAACACACGAGTGATTTTCATGTGATGCACGTGATAACGGGCTGTGGCGTATAAAAATCCAGGTTAGCCGCATGATCGGTCATTCTGCTCAGCACGTGAAAGCTCAAGCTTCATATCAATAATCTCTTATTTTCTTGTTTTTTGATCTGACGCACAGAAAACGGAGCTCATCGTGACAAGAACCTCGCCGGAGGTTACATATAAATAAAGGAAGCGATAAAGTTATTTATAAGTCATTGTTCTGTATTATATCTTTATAATCATACGCAATTTAGCAAATTGACATGAAATAAATAATATTAAATTGCCTTTTAATAATTAATACATTGCACTTGAAATCTTAGTTATTAATCTATTAAATTTTACATCCCGTGTTCTTAAAGAATCTTAAATAATTTAAAAAACTTAAATTTTATTCTGTTTCTTTCAAACCCCATAAATATTTTATATTTGTTGAGTTTTAATGACAGACAGCAGAAAATAAAAAAATCGTCTTGGTATGTAAACAATACAATTATCATACAGTTATCATTCATATCTCTAATATGCCTACATCTTAAATATGCCCCCTCTCTTTAACACCCACCCCTTTTCTAGATGAATGAAGTAATCAAGCATCCCCTCCACTGTGCCTGAAAAACTACAGTCATGTAAACCCAAATTAAAGGGTCATACTTAGATTACTGTATCAAAGTAACATAAAGCTTAATAATTGTATTTATATTCAGCTTTGTTATTGTACCTGCCTCTTTTACCACTTACATGAATACCAAAATGTAACTTTTCTCTTTTTAGATGTTCATGCTGAGGAAGACAGTGGTATATTATTACTTAAGTGATAAATCATGTTGTACATGATCCAATTATAATAGAATAACAATAACAGATAACTATTTGGTACTATATATTTGGAATATTATGGAGAAACTAGATGAAATATTTTTCAATTAAATGTAGATGCAAGTTATACAGAAGGTGAGGGCAAAAGTAAGTTTTGAGAAAAATGCATTTAATTAGACGGTATGATTTGAACCGGAAATGGACACAACAAATGCTTGTGATATATTATCTAATGTTTTAGGTTTTCCTTATAAACTAAAAATGGATTGTTTGATTTTATTAGATGACAAATCTGATAACAGACATAGTACAGGTACAGTTCGTAATATAGTTTTAAACCTTGGTACGGCCATTAAACTTTGCATTTCATGTTCTTAAATAACATTCAACAATTATTTTTCTTTATTCTGTTCTATTCAATCCCATAACTAACATGATATACATTGTTTATCAGACGCTGCACAGAACAACAATGGCCCAGATGGTACTGTTATGTACTAAACAATACAATAAAAAGATAAATTATTTGATTTCCTATTGCCCTTCTCATCCCACGTAAGCCCACTTACACACCTATTTCAACACCCTCTGCCCACCCATCAAGTCATGCAATCTCGAGCATATAGACCTTGCAAAAGGCCTTCCTTTTATTTTAATCATTTTCTTTCTATTTCAGAACAAAACAGTAATGAAGCCGGAAGGCCTAGATACGGTATTGCTTGACATAATTAATACACAAGTTATGGGAACCTCCTTATACATAGACATCTTAATCATATTTGAGCCCTTCACTGAGAACCTCTTTATGTAAATGCTGTTTACTGTAGTTTCATTTTACACACGACTAATTTGTACTTTAATCAAATTTAGGAAGATGCAATAAATGTGGCCTGAGAGGCCACTAGTCAAACAATTGCAGAGCACGTAAGTATATTGCCAAGCTCATCAATACAATAATCTATGGTACAGCATGTCTCAAAAATATCTTTATCAGATGCATTGTTTGAAAATATCAATCAGCCATTAGTTGTTTGGTCATTTGTGAAACCCTGAACCACAATCCCTTGCCTTGCTCCTGTAAAGTCAGAACAATTAAGTGTTGGAAATGAAATAATGAAAAAATTATAATAATATATACAATATCTTGCAATATAGATACATAATTATTAAGATTATAAATTACTAAACCAACATGCAGTTAATATAATATTTTATCTTTTCAATTTGTATTTGTATTTGAGAAGATCCCCAGTTAGCTAAAGCTAGTTTACACGAGGTCTTAATTACCTAAAGATTACGTAATAATAAAATACATTGGTATGGTCCTAAAATTTGTCTAACATATACCTATATAAACCAATCTAGCTGTTTAAGAACAGCAGATTTGAACGAGGATTTCGAAGATATAATCTTGATGTCACTATCCAAACTATTCCAAAGTTCGATAGCCCTAGTTCTAAAAGCTCTAGCTAAGAATGTGTTTTTTTTTAATTTAGGTTTTTCTAATAACTTATTGTCTCTTCGACACCTTGACGAGAACCTTGTGTTATATTCATGCATAATTTCAAGTGGTTTTAGATGCATATAGATTGTATTTCGTTCCCCCGTGACTAATGTATTATGCAATGTCATTAAGGTTCTGACATAAATCCTCTGTCTCACTGTTAACCAACCAATTTCATCATGGGGATTTTTCCTTGAAATCTCATCAACTTTATAGCCTAGAATCAATCTGGCGGCCTTGTTCTGGAGTTTTTGTAGATTATTAATCAACTCTTGATTTTGAACAGATCCCCAAACTGTGGTACAGTAATTCAGTTCAGACAATATAAGAGCCTCAGCGATTAGTTTTGGAGTTTTTGGTGGAATATATTTGCTGAACCTGAATATCAAACCAAGAGCTTTCGAACATTTTTTAAGTAAATCTTCACACTGTGGCTTCCAACTAATGGTTTCGTCAACCTGAACGCCCAGTAATTTTACACATGAAAATTGGTTGACGTATTTACTATTGATGGATAAGGTAAGCGGTTGAGCAGCTTTTACCCTTTGACGGCTTCCAATCAAGATACTTTTTGTTTTTCCCGCGTTAAGAACTAGCCGATTTTTCGAGACCCATTCTTCAACATTTGATAAGTCATGCTGGAGATCGTCAGATACAAGTCTGGCATTATGTGCAAGTCTGGCAGCGTACAAAGTAATGTCTGCTGTAGTTAAGACAGATAGCAGGTCATTGACAAACAAACTGAAGAGTAACGGGCCAAGACAGCTGCCTTGTGGCACCCCACAAGTCATTTCGATCGAGTTAGAGAAAGCACCATTGATGTATACAGTTGATGTTCTGCCCCTTAGATATGACCTGATCCAGTTAATCGCACTATCCGAGAAGTTATAACATTTCAATTTCAAAAATAACAAATTATGATCAACCAGGTCAAAAGCAGCTGAAAAGTCCAGCAGAATAGCGCCAGTTAGCATACCGTTTTCCATGCTGTCAAGGCAATTGTCAGTCATATGTATAAGTGCTGATTCAGTGCTATGATTGGATCTGTATGCATGTTGATTCATTAGGATAATGTCGTGTTCAGAAACGCAATTTCTTATCTTTTGGAATCGGGTGTAATTTAGCTATTTTCCACTGATCAGGGAAATTGATTTGGCGTATGAGCAGTTAAAAATGTGTCTGATTGGTTCCGCGATGATTCCTGAAGCAGTTTTAAGTAAAAAATTGTCGATGCAGTCAATTCCTGTTACTTTGGTATTTGGAAGATTAGCAAGGCTGCTTTGTACTTCGGAAAGACTCAATAATGAGAATTCAAAACTACAGTTTTTACCAGCCATGATTTCAGTAATTAATTTAGTTACGTACTCCATATCTGTCGGGTCAGACATCTCAGATCTGTATTTTTTAATTTTCTCAGCGAAAAACCTCGCGAAATGATTAGCTATGTCTTTCGGTTTAGTGTAAATTTCACCATTACTCTCCGCATAGGTTGGGACAAAATAATTTGAACGTCCTAATAAATTGTTTATAGTTTTCCACATAGACCTCGCATCTTTTTTTGCTATAATTAATGGCATCAAGAAAGTAATTTCGTTTGCTTCCTCTGTTAACTGTAACGACATAGTTTCTTAATTTTCTATAAACCGCCCAGTCAGAAGTAAAACCAGAATGATCCTAGCATCGATTTTTGCGGCATTTCTCATCTTCATTAAGTCACGAATGTTTTCGGTTAACCATGGAGCGGGTTTGGATTTAACTGTGTATTTTCTGATGGGGACATGGGTATCCACTATGTCTCTGAACAAATTAAGAAATATATCAAGTGCCTCATTTGGGTCATCAGACAGCCCATCCAACCAGAACGGGGCGAGTTTTAAGTCATTAATAAATTGATCTGCAGAAAAATGTTTATAACTGCGTTTGTAGACAACCTTTGAGGGTCCCCTGGGAATTTTGGTCTAAATAGACAATACTGTAAGGTCGTGATCGGTGAAACCAACTGGAATAACTTTGCATATGGAAATGTTTTGTTCGGGTGAATTTGTAAATATGAGATCAAGGCATGTAGATGTTGCAGAGCGAGCAGTACATACTGTTCTTGTTGCCTCAGTTACAGTTTGCGTTACACAACAAATGTTAGCGTAGGATCTTAAAAGTGCTGAGTCGTCTAGATCAAACCAATTTTTGTTAAAATCTCCCAATATGTAAGTTTCTTTATTCTCGTCCGTGGTCTTTTCCCAGGAGTCATAAACGTTAGTCATATAGGCTCTATTTGTGCTTGGGGGACAATAAAGTATTCCTAACAGCATCGCTGGTGCTTGTGGCCTACTAATTTCAACCCAAAGATCTTCAATATTCTCCGAACATAGGTCATGCCTTATTCTGCAGACTAAACAATCTTTAAAATATAAACCGATTCCTCCCCCGTGTTCATTTCTATTTTTTTTTTAAAAACTTATAACCTTCAATAGCTAAAGATCCATCCAGAATTAGGTCGTCCAACTTTGTTTCGGTAATGGCAAGAAAATGAATTCCAGTGTCGATCAACAAATCTTTAATCTCAATTGTTTTGTTTCTGAGACCATTAACGTTAACTTGACCAAAGTGAAGATATTTCTTTGACAATTGAGTATTGATAGGGCCAGGATTCGTTAATAAAGCAACATCGCCAGAGCGTTGTAAAATGACCGCAGCCAAACCGAAATTTACAAACCGAAGAGTTTGCTTCCCCGATGTATATGCTGAGACAATTGACTTGTACTTCACTTTCGTATATGGTTGTTTCACTGCGAATAATTCGCTGTTCAAACGTACGTTCAACACCAAACTATCACTTTGCCCATTACGTTTAGATTTATTGAACTTTGCGTGAGATAACTCGGCAAAGATAGCTTCAAATATCCATAAAATCAAGAGCATACGCCATACGTGATTCAACGCCATCTTGAATTACTGACATAGAAAGTTGTTTGCTGGTTATGTGGCGAGAGGGGGCACGCCAGCATTAAGTGCCCCCAGAGAGCCAAACAAGGTCGAACACCTAATTTTAACAATTGCACATTTGGGAATCTTAGTGCATAAATTGTACAGTATTTAATTCCCGAATGTGCAATTGTTTCCATCGTTTAAAATTATTTATTTAGAATTTATTTATTTGTTAATATAAATGAAAGCGATAATAAATGTTTTATTTTATTAGAACGACATTTCGATGTCATCTTTACATCATTTTCTAGTTCAATTAAAGTTCGTTATTATTTGACTGTTCGTATAGCGAGTTCATGGCGTTAGCAAATAATTACATTATATTACGTATAAAGTGACGCGCGCGAAAAAGTTACAAATTTTAAACATAATATACAATTAAAACTATTAAGTTACAAAATGGACAAACACATAAATATATAGCCCTATACGAATTCTATACGAACAGTCAAATAATAACGAACTTTAATTAAACTTGAAAATGATGTAAAGATGACATCGAAACATCGTTCTAATAAAATAAAACATTTATTATCGCTTTCATTTGTGTCAAAATGTAATAATATTTTGACTATTTATTAATTTTTTATCAATGTAGGCTATTATAATTATAATTTAGACTTTTGTTAAATAAATGTTAAATTGTGTTATGTTGTAATAAATTCTGTTACAAAATTATCTCAATGCTGCTTCCATAGTTTGACAAGGTAAAATTGTAAGGTTGACAAAATCAGAGAATCTTTATGGGATATATTATACCCTACCTGCTGATGGTTGAAATTCAGAAATTGTAATTTAAATACAGAATGAACAGTTGGTGCTTCACTGACGTCCCGTCTTGGTTAGGATCACTAGGATAAGAGCCCAGTGTAGCATGCTAGGTTTACTACAGCATATTTATGCATGGTTGATTACGATGATTATACTCATTGATTATATAATTATCATTTATAGGCAAGCGAGGGGCTACTGCATGCATGTATTTCTAATACATTTATAATTCCACATTTCTATTACTGTTCTAATGTTTGGAATGATGGTAGTAAAAGTAACAAAGCTGTCTAAACTTCAAAGGAAAGCGGCACGTGTAATTACCGGTGACTCGTATGATGTACGATCCCAAGAGATATTTCAAAAACTCAGTTGGCTACCCATTCATAATTAATTCGAGAAAATATAGCTACTTTTAAAGCTTTAACTAGATATTCGCCGGATTATCTTACCGAAATGTTTAATCTTTGCTCAAATAAAATTTACAATTTAAGAAGCAATTTCTGTCAACTTTCCTTAGCAAAACGTAATACAAATTTTGTTTAAAAAGTTTTTCCCACAGAGCGGCAAAATCATGGAACAATCTCCTCACTGACTTAACACAAAATGTCGAAATTACCACAGTTAATGCAGTAAAATCAATGCTCATCAGTTACTATAGGAATGATTAAGCTGTGGGATTTAGTATACCCCTCGTAATGTTAACTAGTATAATATTATAATATAAATAAGCACTTAATATATATTGTTGTAATAATCTGTTGTTAGTGTGAAACTGATCAGTAAGTAGGTTTCACAACCTTTGTAAATATTTTACTTTTAGCTAATACCGTACCATTGTATGAAACACGGCCCATTGAAAACCAGCTCCTAACGCTGAATGGCTACCGAGTTTAAAGAATTTCAATTAAAGATTAATAAAATAACGTATTAATTTATTTGCTCCATAGTAAATTGAATCATAAAAAATTCCAGTGTTGCGAACTAAGTTTGAGATTAGTGGTGTTGCGTAATCAAGCATCGCTGACAAACATTTAAAAATACGCATACGAAAACAGACAAAAACATAAAGAAAACGTATATTTTCAGTACAAATGTACACACGTTTTTCAAGATTATGGTACAGGTGTATGTACCACAGAATACCGCAAAAATTTACATATTCCATATCTTTTGTCAAATATATATAATGTGGCTTCTTAATATTTTTTAGTATAGTTTATCGATATACTTTTTCTTCCTGGGGGGTTTTGGGGCTAGATTTCATAGACTTAAATATTTTTTTAATTGAACATTCCGTGGAACAAACACTAATGTACCACAGAATACCAGTGCAGAGATAAATAAGCAACGGTTTATCAAATTGTACCAGGATTTGGTGAGTCATGTTGTGTGATAATACTGTAGGATATTGCTAACTTAATTGAGTGAAAGGTAAATACTAAAATCAGTACAGCATTATACCAGTGGTGTAACCAAAAAGTACCAGGTTTTTCAATAATTTTGAAAAATTCAGTTTTTCCATGGTAAAATTGATTCCTCGGTGAGATCCCTGTATAGTAATATTGTTGTGTTGCAATAGGAAAAGTAGTGATCAACATAAATTATACTGGTTTGCAAACTTATTTTTAAACTTTCGAATTTTACAGACATTATGCAGGAAAAAAGTATCAAAAACATAGAATGTTATTTTTTGTTAATCCTGATTATTTTAAAGAATTTTAATTAAAATATTCAGTTTTTGTTTTTATATGTCAATTAAAACTAAAACTAATATATATTCACAAAAATAAAGTATATAGTATGTTTCCTCCAAATTTTATAAGATCAATAAATAAGACTGGTATTCTGTGGTACCGTGGTATTCTGTGGTACATACACCTGTAGCTAGAAAGCCTAGCAATGAATTGTTTTGCCTTATGCATGGGTATGGGGTTTCGGCGAATTACAAATATTGTTGCTTCGATATGAAAAGGTCCATGCTCGCTTGCTTTGCTTTTGCCGATCAAAAACATCCCCAAAATATAATTTGGTTTTGATTAAATCGACGCTTTTCTACTCAAAAGACCACGAAGAAGGTATGCTGGTTAAAAAGTTGTACTTTTCTGGTTGTTTTACCATAATAACAAGTTTGAAAAAAATTTTTAACACGCAGCCTTAATTTGACTTACCGAAAACACTTTCTTGTTGTCATTGTGTATGAAAAATATATGACATAATTGAGTCAACAAATCCATGTATTACACTGCAGTTGTACGTGTTTTTGAAAGTTTGATGTTTAAGGAAAAAGTTGTATGTTCAAAGAGGACCGTGGCGAAGGGATGTCGATTGGGGGGCGTTGAAGGCCGAATTGCCGAGTAATAATAACATAATTTGCCGAGTTTCCCAATATTTCAACACAAGTTTCAATTTGACCTAAGGGACTTGCCATAAATTTGCAGGGCAGGAGAGGGCAGAGTTTTAACTGTGGAACAACAAAACTGGGATACTAACTTACTTAATCAACGAAGGAAAAATGCTAGGGGATTCCGGGGGCATGCTTCCTCGGGAAATTTAGAATTTCTAGGGTCTTTAAAGCAGCATTTCTCGTATTCTAAGACGAGTTCTGAAGAAAAATCATAACCATCAACAAAAGAAATTTAAGGAGTTTAATTTTGTTAGATCAACCAAAACAGACCATGGAAATGTCAGACTATCTTGACATTCGAGACAGTGTAGCCACATTAATTCTGGATGTGTTTAGTAATATATTTTTGTTCAATGCTGTTATCTTTATTCATGGGTATTGTTTTGTATTCTTGTCATACATCTTTTTGACTTTATGATCACATTGGCATAATTTTTATGACGCTCCCAGTTTTCTGTCTCTCTTTTTCATGACCCTCCCTTTTGTAAGGCTCAAATATTTATGACCCTCCCCTGTTTTTCACCTCCCCTATCCCCCTGTGAATTTATGGCAAGTCCCTTAGGTCATATGGAGTGGTAATTTGCATTAATAACGTTGTATATAAGATATTAGGATACAGTATCCAGTACATCCAGGAAAATAAATAATTTTATTATTTTACGTATATGTAATTATATATATATATAATTTATTATTATTAAAAAACAACCGCAGCAACCGCAGCCTTACTTCCGGCTTCAATTCTAAACAATAGATGTACTATCCAGTCTAATTTAAGATCAGTGGTCGTATACGACCCCATCCGTAGTTTAAGAGTTAAGTGATTGTCTGCTTGCATCAAACGTGACATTTAACGGTTTTCTGAAGAAAATGCCGCCCGCCTTGATAAACTTTTACTGCATAATAATAGCAAAAGATGCATGCATTTACGAATCTAACAAGACTTGTTTTCATCAACTTCTCAAATAATTCAATTGCTACATTTGAACAAAATGTTGTTGCTAACCTACCAGGTTGATTTGTATTGAACCCTGTGTTGCGTTGGATGACAATCCACTGAACTGTGAATACAGTTTGGCTTGGCTTAGGTCATTTGCTGAGAAATTTGAACGAATTTGGTGACAATGTCCCCAGCCAAGGAGTGTTTCTGAAAAAAGCTTGCTATTACTGAAAATCAACTATAGTTTCGTTGTGAATTCACGAACTCAAAAAGGAAGTGTTGTTTGCATAACAATGGATGCGAACATACGTCATGCAATTACTATAATTGAAATGTACATTACCTTGACATGTAGCCTACTGCAGTAAGTAGATGTTATTGATGTCTAAGTTAGTGGAGTTATAATCTAAAGTAATGAAGTATTTAGCGTTTGTCGGTATTGTGCAACATCTATATCCTTGTTATGTAACATGACACTTACCGCATAAAATTGTATTAACAGAAGAAGGAGATTTCATTTCATTTCATTCGATTATTGTTATGCATTTTCATCGCTTCACCCTGGACAATATATTCTAATCAAATACATCTGTAATAATTATCGCAACAGATACCTGTACAAGTATATAACAAATATTGTTTTCACTCTCCTTATATAAAAACAGCTTTAGTGATTTTGGGGGATATGGGTGTGTTAGTTCTATTTTTGTTATAATATTTGACTGTAAATATTTTCATTACGTAATTCTTTAACAACCAGGGGTCTTAATTCAACAGCCTGTTTTAGGTTTCTTGTAAACCTCTAGGCCAAATGACCCATTTCTTGCTTATTATTTGTAAAGCGCTCGAAAACAACCACTTCCTATAATCTGCATGCACTTGTTACATTGTTCAAATACCGTGCCTTGAAAATTACCAACCCTCAATCTTCACACATCAAGTACCATAGACATACTAAATGCCAGGTGTTATTACGAGGAAGTTGTTAATTAAGAATTAATGAGGAAATATGAAGAGGAAACTATCTTCTTGTGAGGTGTTTATTTCGCAAAACAACATGCGTGTTAAAAATCTACAGTCCAGTAATCTTTGTCGCGTTCCTCTTCCTAAGCTAATGGTCAGATATTCTATAACGCGAATATTTCTAGAGGTAAATATTCCTACGTACTACAACATATCTCTCTAGCAACCATAAAGTTCGACTCTCATAGATATGTAGGAGTACCAAGAGACTGGATGAATGCGGATATAACGGGCAGTTATTGGTTGAGATAGGACATTCTTTACAATGGAATTTCTGTCATTATTCCCATCCAATACCTGTAAAGAAAATTAAAATAATTGACCTTCTATTCGATAGAAACGATTGAACTTTTTAAGTCCTCCAAATAGAATACTTCGTCCAAGGTCAATGTTATTTTCTTTGGAGTGATGGGTAAATTTTCATACTAGTAATTAACCAGGGAATAACAAAAAATAACGAAAATTAAAATTCTTAATTACAAATTTCCTCTAAGCTATACCTGCAAAGTTTCATGATCCTTAAACAAGTATTGGCTAAATGCTGACATAAAGTAGTAAAATTAGACTGTAAGTGAAACATTTCTAAATAAAATAGTCCTGGAAAATACCACCTGATTTCCAGCGGAATTTTATAAGTCATCAACAAATCCGTCTAATGTTCGGTGGTCGCTACCATAGCAAACAGCTAAACTGCATTACACCTGACATACGATAATACAATTTCCTACACGTATGGTCAGAAAACAAAACTCGCCTTAACAACTTCATTAACTTTGTAGTCGTCGAAGATCTCTTCATCCAAACTGTAAGACACAAAATATGACATCACCCATTGGTATGCATTGTAACGACCTTGAGTGGCAATCGCTGTGATAATTTTCTCTCTGCCAAGATCAACTTGAATCCATTGCTTCTGATCACTTCGACTTGCAGACCAGGATTGTGCGCCATTCAATCGTCCTTGTGGTGCTGATAAATCCGCTATATAGGCAGTTGATGATGTCATTTGGGAACTTGGAATATTTCCATTTTCTACGCCGAGTGCCACCTCGTCGTTGCTGCAAGAACTTGCGTTTTCTAGAAGATTTGAATAATTAATTACTCTAAATTTAATTGCGATATCAACAGACATTAACAACGGCAGATTGTAAGTAACGGATAGCAACTGGAACAAACGAGAGCTTCAGATACCCAGCCAGCTGGTTACATGAGAGCGGGAAAGTGGTCTAGATAGGGTGATTATGCTGCTTGTTTTAGTGGTATCGGGTATTTTGAAGGAGAGTTTCATATTACGCTAGACCCAGCAGCACCACCAGTAATCCACCCGCCCTGCAGGGTCCCCGAAGCCCTCCGAGAACCATTAAAGGAAGAACTTGATTCCCCAGAAGCACAAGGTATTATAACTAAAGTTTCAAAGCCCGCTGAATGGGTTAACGCAATTGTGTGCATAACAAAGCCCAATGGATCACTCAGGTTGTGCCTAGATCCTAAAGATTTAAACAAAGTCCTCAAGCGTCCTCATCATTGCACCCCAACTATTGATGAGATACTCCCTAAGTTAAGTGGTGCCACCCTTGCCGAACACGACAAGAATATGAAGGCAGTCATGGAGGGTGCTCGTGCTTCGGTGGCGCAATCGACAGAGCACGCGCTTTTCACCTCTGATATCGTGGGTTTAAGTCCCGTTGGGGACGACTTATGATAGCCATGTGAAAAGAGTTAGTCGACGCTCTGCCGAAAGTCGTGGGTTTTCTCCGGGTACTCCGGTTTCCTCCCACAGGGAATGTTGACAGGGTGGGTTGGGTTTAACCCCTAACTGGCCCTTCCATCGTAGCTGTGCTCCGTGATGGCGAGCAAAAGGTGGCTGCCATATGCGCCCTAGAAAGCCTTCGACTTGGTCACGTTGAGCTGTGTCCTTCGCAATTCAGCATAGCTCTCAGCTGCAAGTAAAGACACCACTTACTTGCTTACTTACCTACTTAAGCTTACTTGCTTACTTACTTACTTACTTACTTACTTACTTACTTACTTACTTACTACTTACTTACTTACTTACTTACTTACTTACTTACTTACTTACTTACTTACTTACTTACTTACTTACTTACTTACTTACTTACTTACTTACTTACTTACTTACTTACTTACTTACTTACATTCCTTGGAAAGGTTCAATTTCCTGGTCGGTACATTCAAATCTAGCTTCTGTTTCGGCAGTCCTATGTGATCTTACCAAGAGCCCAATGAGTTTCAATGGAATCATGAACACCAGGAAGCAGCAGAAAATGTAAATTAACTGATCGCCACCCCGAATAGCCTTCAGTATTTTGATGGTAGCAAACCAGTCACCTTTCAAGTAGATGCGCCAATGCGTGGTCTACGAGCCACATTACTTCAAAGTAAAGGTCTCGTGTAATATCGCAGTAAACTCCTCACAGAAACAGAGCGTCGCTATTCAAACATTGAACGAGAGATGCTTGGTATTGTTTACGGGTTAAAGAAATTCCACTATTACGCCTACGGTCGACATGTAACAGTTGAGACAGACCACAAGCCCCTGGAAGGGATTTTCAAGAAACACCTCTCCAGTGCACCTCCACTTATTGCCAGGATGGTGCTACGTATCCAGAGATATGACGTAGAGATCAAGTATGTCCCGGGGAAAGAAATACCATTGGCTGACGCGCGTCACGACTATTTCCGGAAAGAAAATAGATGTAAACAACTATCGTCCGATTTCAGTGCTCCCGTTGGTTTCGAAGTTAATGGAACGTGCAGTTCAAATACAGCTAGTCATGTTCCTTACTGATAATAACGTTCTATCAGCACACCAGTCAGGATTAATTCCGGAAACGTCATTCTACCGAGACCGCTGTTGTGTTTTTGACAGATTATATACTGGAACATTTGGATAATCAGAAGATGACTGGTGCTGTTTTCATTGACCTAAAGAAGGTCATGTCTCACCATCAAGGCATCCAAATGTGTATATAACTGTTTGATTCTGCCGACTCTTACTTATGCAGATACTGTGTGGGGTGAACTCTCAGCCATGTGTACTGACAATTTACAACGAATGCAAAATTGAGCTGCTCGTATCATAACGAGACGATACAGTTCAAATGAGGCTATGAATATCTTAGGATGGTCTGGCGAGGAAGGAATAAACGTATCTTAGTCTTCAAGTGTCTGCATGACCTCATTCTAAAATATCTTAGTGAATATTTTATTAGAAACAGTAGCATTCATTCATATAATGCTAGAAGGAGTAATGATATTCATCTCTCCAAACCTAAGTTTAATTAAGCCTTGGGAAACGTACTTTTAGATATTCTGGAACATTATTGTTTAATTCTTTACCACCAAGAATTAAAGCATCTACTTCGTTGTTATCCTTCAAGAACCTTATTAGACTGCATGACTTTTAGATTATTATTGTGTTGTTCAAATTGGAGTTTTTCTTTTTTTGTACTTATATTACTGTATCTAGGACTCTTATTAGCTAATTACTATATTATTGATGTAAACGTATGTTTTGATGTACAGGGCCCTCTGGATACCAGCTTTGGCTGAATGGGCTACCCTCTTAAAATAAAGTCTTACTATTACTACTACTACTACTACTACTACTACTCCATGCAATGCAGACACAATCAAAGGACTTGATGTGTCTATCAATGAGCTACACGTGCACCTCAACGCAAATCCAACCAGAATCCAGCAGATCCAGACCGAAGCTGCCAAAGATCCTATTCTTAATTCGCTCAGGTCCTTCATTAGCCACGGATGACCAGATAAGAGATCGGACTGTCCGTCACACCTTCACGGGTACTGGAATTATCGCGATGAGCTCACGGTCACAAATGGTTTAATTCTCAAAGGAACACGATTCATCATAACAAATAATTTGCAGCCAGAAGTCCTCCAGCAACTTCATTATGGACACCAAGGCCCAGAAAAATGCAAGCTCCGAGCTAAGGGCTCCGCCTTTTGGGCAAGCATTAATGCCGGCATAGAGAACATGGTGAAAGGTTGCGGTCCTTGCCAGAACAATCAACAGTGTAAAGGAACCATGAACCACTTACACCTCACGACGTCTCACCTAAACCATGGCACACACTTGGTTCAGACTTGTTCTTTTGGAGCAATGAATCTTAACTCCTTGTATCAGATTACTACAGCAAATTGCCACTGATTCGTAATCTTAGCAATATCCAGTCAAACACTTTTATTGCACATCTGAAGTCCGTCTTTGAAGAGCACGGAATTCCAAGTCAGCTAATTACCGGTAATGACACTTCCTTTACCTCTTTAGCCTTCACGGAAGTCCTTACTAGCCCTTACTTGCAGACTGTGAATCCACATTTAGCGACTTTGTCTGTGAACAACACCCATCAACCATCACCTGCCGTCACCTGCAGAATTGTTTAATTCGAGAGCCTATCAATCCAACCTCCCTAGTCTGTCCAAAGCAACCTTGTCTCCAAAGACAGACCACGACACTAATGCCAAATTGCAGGCAAGACAATATCTGCAAAATGTTATTACGACGACAAGTCATCAAGGGAACTTCTAGAAGTATACCCAGGTGATAACATTCGTGTACTCAACCCTTGTAATGATAAGTGGGAACCTGGTGTTGTCGATCAAGGAGAAAGCACAAACACGTAAATCATACGTTCTTGATATGCCTAACGTAGCACTTTAAAGCGGAATCGTCGCCATATTCGACCTTCTGTTGAATCAGTCAGTGAAACTATCGGTGACAACCAAACTACAAGCAGTGCTGCACAGAATAATCATTCCCGAGTAATAGCAGTGTTCCAAAACCGAAGATACAAGGATCGTTCAAACGCGCGATTAAACGCCCGGACAGATTGAATTTATATTAGTTAATAATTTAATTAGATAATCTCTTTCTATTATTACAGTATTGCGATAAACAATCATCAGAGACTTGAACATTTAATGTACCGTGTAGTTTTAAATTAGGGAACTTCACTTTTAGAAAAGGAGGGATGTCATGGTGTACCTGTGTCATTACTTAATATGGATAACTAATTTGCATGCCATATAGTTAAATAAGACCGCCATCTTTGATTTCAGGTCAGTCTTACTTGATCTTTATACTTTGTATATTTTACTTTATATAATAAATTATTTGAAACTACGACAGGGGTAATAAACGCAACGTTAAAACGTACTGCATACAAATGTTGATTATTTTCAATAATTGGAGAGTCTCTGGGGTTTTGCTCAAAATGTAATATTACTACTTTATCCAACAAGATGCTAATTTCTTCATAAACAAACGTCGAAACTATTAAGCCTTTATAAAAATGGTCAACGGCTAGCGTAAATGGTTTGAAAATAGTGATATTTCCCTCTTCTATTTGTGGTACTGTTCTGGCGGAATATATAGAACTAGAAAAACATGCATGCAGCAACCCCTCGCCCTTCCTACCAACTATAGTTTAAAAATATCATTATCAAGGTATCTGCGTGCGCAATCATTGGTTGCCATGGTAACATAAAACTATTAATGGAAAAAAATAGAACGATTTTAAAATACTTTGAACTATAGAACTATATATATTGCTTGTACGAAGGGCCTTCGCTCGAAACGTCGAAGTTCTCATTGTATTTTTCAGGTAGTTTTCACAACAGTCAACCGCCGTATTTACTTTATTAGGCATTCAATAAGCTTCAATTTAAGGTGAAATTCAGCCTGCTCCGTTTTGTAAAACGTTTGGAAATATGTTCATGAAATTCCATTCTCCAGGTTTTAGTTAGTATATTTGAAATATTTTTTTCCTGAAGCCACATTGTATTGTTACAAAGGACTATAAAGACACGATATGTAAAATAAAACCGCCGGCTGAATTGCTAGTATAAACAATTACTAAGTATGAACATGAACTCATATAATTAACAAATTATTGTTAACAAACAATATGATTAACAAACAATTAAGAATGATACTAATCTTTCTAAATAATACTAATTTAGATAATAATCGAACACGTTTAAGTTCAATGCTTACCGAGATGCGGCATTATTACTGTAAAACTTTCAAGTTTGTTTTCCTCGTTTAGGTTTCATCTTGGACAGCCACACGAATTTTTAATACTGTAAGTTTGTTTGCAATTCAAACACGACAATCCCACGAAACACCAAGTACGTTCGTCGTTGTAGTTTAGTTTGTTTTAATGTTTCTTTATGAAATCCTATTTCGCAGTCCGTACGAAGAATATATAAAACTTATCAAAAAGACGAAAACTATTGCAAAATGAAATAATGACATCCAAACTGCTGACGCGTATTCTGAAAAAAATCATCTTATCTCAGCCAATCATGAACTTCATAGATACCAGTCTGCTCTCGGCTTGTGCTTACGCATGCGCATAACGAACAAAACTGTCCATAACTTAGGGTCCATGGCATAACGGCGGATGTTTTCACATACCCGGGTGTGAATATACGAGCGGAATTAGTACCCTCTTACGGCACTCCGAAGCGGAAGGATTTGTTCGAGGGCTTGAAGACATTTACGTAAAAAGCTACGCTGCTGTGCTACATATTGGCCACGGATCAGCTACGAAGAGCATATGTCAGAGGACTGGCCATTTAGTGAACGACTAACTCGTTCGCTTATACATAAAATAATCCCTCTCCTCACAATAAAATGCCGATTTATTATTAACTGGAAAACGATTAACAGTAACGTGTTTGTATCATGCAAAGATAAAACCCCGAAGAAATATCAAAGCTCTGTCGTCTATGAATTTACTTGCCCTGGATGTAATAGTAGGTACATCGGCAAAACTGACCGCTGTTTATACAGCAGAACTAAGGAACATTCACACCATACAAAATCTGAAATCCACCAGCACCTCTCCACTTGCGAACAGTTTGAACATATTAAAGCTCTTTTAGAAATGAATCTCGACGATGACGCAGAGTCTAATCAAACCAGATGTATAATGGCTGAACATGTTTTTCACAATACTAAAATCATAGATAAATCTAACCATTGGTCCCTTTTGCTTTTTCAAGAATCCCTCGCTATTCAAAGATATAAACCTGAACTTAATCATGGAATTAAAGCTTCTAAAGAACTTATCATATTTAACTAATTCATTAATAATCAACCTAATGTATCATATTTCTTCATATAAATACTGCTTTTGATATATAATCTAGTTAATTTATCCTGATGATGACTGAAACATAGTCGAAACGTAGATAGATATTAAAATGTTATCAATTTTTGGAGTTACCCTTGTTTTGTACAATGAGAAATGTGACCAGTATTATTGTTTAGCTATCTGGATTAAGGCTTACTTGCATTGTATTGTAATTAATGTAAGATCTGGTATTGCTTTCGAACGATACCTGTTTTGTACCAATGCTATCATAAATAACTTAATTGAATATTACCCGTCTAACTAGATCTGAATTGTTTAAATTTCGAAAGTACAGCGTGTCACATTTAAAAACGAATTTTCTTAATAGCAATCCAGGAGCTATTATATATCGGTTTATTAATGGGAGAAGTTGCTGCATGCATGTATTTCTAGTTTCATACATTAATTCCCGACCAACGGCATCCGCATGTAAGTGTCGTTAAAAGCGTAAGCCAGGAACGCGGGCAGCATGTCCACCAGGATATTTACACTCGGGTAACGAAGCAACAAAGCATGAAATACATTTTGTTATCTTGTACATTTCTATGTTGTGGTGGACATACATAGAGACGGGTTATATTTAACAATTTACCAATTTTGCAATGATCTCCTTTGTATTCCTTTGGACATTGACATCTGTATGGATCTGAACCAGGTCCATCTTTGAGATCAATGATCGTCTTTCCTCCATTTTTGCAATTCTTTATTTCATTACATGGAACCTCAAATGAATATATTAATAGATATAATAAATATATGTTATTTACCGGCTGGGAGGTCCGTACTGGAAAAATATTTTCCAGAGGTCTCATTAGAATGGTAGCATTTTTAAAATCCACCGATGTTCTTACTTTTCGTATCAAATTTGTGCAATGGAATCAGTTTTGATATTAGGTATAAATGTTTTTTATTAATTTCAAATCTAGTTTTATCGTTTTCATAGAACTGATTTCAGGTAGTGCTCAATACCATAATGATATAAACAACATAGTATTTTTAATATAAAAAAGATTGGTTTACCTTCCTTGGTTTAACAGGATGATAGAAATTCCAGCCTCTGTCATCTTTGTCGCAGGCATGAAAGTCGTGATCAAGTTTGTGTGTTAGCTGACAGTTTGGCTTCTTCAGTTGTTTTTCATTAAAGTTGATCCCAGCACAGAAAACATGCTGCAAACATTTTTGAACACATTGTTTCTGGAATTCATACGTTTCAAGTAATACATTTCTCGTCAAAGGACAGACATCTATAGAAATAAGGAACCAGTTTAAGGTCAATAATTCTAACTAAATGAATATAATCCCCCAACAAATTCCATTCACGACCTAAGGTTTTGAGACTCTGATGTTGTCCAGTGTATTCCTCAGCGCACAGATCTAATTAAACTTTGGGTCGTGAGTCTGCATTGTCCAAATATTGCATTAGCTGGCGCAGCTGATCCGACATCATGATAACCTTGACTCGTAAATAAACTCTAACAGCACAGTTCTGTTCTTTTTGTAATGACAATGAATTGATGCAGGACATGTTATAAAATACAAAATCACAATAATCGAAAGAATGTCTTATCAGAGACACTGAATAGGAAATGAACAGAAAGGCAACTGATGTCGGAAACCTTTGAAGTTGGTGTCCTCGCGCATGTCGTGTCGCGCATTTCGGAAATATAAGAGCGGCCATTACTCTGGTCTGTAACTTGCTGTTACAACCAATATATAATATATATAGTTAGAGCCGTCATTTTGTTTACAATGGACATTGTGAGGATTTCCGCCTATAATATTGGATTTTATAAAGCAAGTTGTTTATATATAAATTATATCCATTTATTAGTCAAATAAATCATTATTTTAATTGAGGTGTATATTACTGACAAACATCCTTTTGAATTAACATACAGTACGTAAAAGTGTAAATCATAGTCTTATTTTTGGATTGCTCGCTTGGTCGTAGTTTTGACAGCGAGTGTGAATGAATATATTTTTGGTTTGACGTTGAAGCGATGTAAGTTTTCTTACATATGCTGTGTTCTTGAGCAATTACTTAATTTGGCATTTTAGCTTTGTTTAACTCTAATGTATTTTCCTGCCCTTTGTTTTAGAAGTGGTGCAATAGTTCCAGCACAGCCCAACGCCAAATTGAATTTGTTTGAAAGAACCTTGGAACTGGCTCAATTGTCATTCAAAAACACTTTTTGAACATTGGCTACAAACTGATTTTATCTTACATAGTAAAATATTCTAGTGCTGTACTTAATATGTTATAAACAACCTTTCAACAATTACAAACCTTCATAGAATAGACTTTAATAGAAAATACAACTGTATAAATCTCAAATTACAGCGTTGTAAAAATTACCAAAAAAAAGTAGAAAGTAAAAATTACAATTACTTCTTCGAAAAAGTAATTACTAATTACTTTCCTTCAAAAGTAATCAATTACGAATTACTAATTACTTCTTAAAAAGTAATTAATTATACTAATTACTTTTTAGGTTACTTTTTACTTTTTAGTAAAATATTTTTCTTTTTAGTAGTATTTTTTACTTTTTAGTAAAATATTTTTTTACTTTTTAGATTACTTTTTAGATTACTTTTTTTAGATTACTTTGTTTACTGCGACGTATCAGACATCTTCTTCCATTACACGCTCGTTTAACCTTGTATAACAGTCTTATTCTTCCTCTGTTTGACTATGCTGACTTAGTCTGGGGTGATAAAAGCAAGTTTTACAAAATAACTCCGCGCGGATTATATTGGACTTATATACCAAAGTACTCCTCAGCATCTCAGGTCCTTGAGCAAACCATTATCTGTTCGCCGCTGCCATCATCGTTGTATCGCTGTTTTTAAATGTTTAAATAAGGTAACTAACTTTGATTTCAACCTGTCGAAGAACATCGACGTCCATAGCTATAAAGCTCGAAGACGTCAGGATATTCAACTTCCTCTGGCACGTACCAACTGGGGCAGTCAACTAGTTTGACTGCCTTTAAACGGATGCTAAAACGACTCTTAATATAGACTTTCAGTTTTAGTCTCATTTCTATATATTTTTGCACTATATTAATTTTCTATATATATCTCTAATTCTTTGTATATGATATATTATTATGCAGGACCTCCCTGAAAATCACTACGGTGAGCGGAGCATTCCTGTTTAAATATTGTTCTAATAATAATAATAATAATTACTTTTTTTTATAAGACAATATTTTTATTTAGCCGTTTATCCACATTTATGTTGTTTTCGCACTGTCTAAGCAAGGATGCACAACCGCGAAATGTACCTTACATTTCAATGGAATACAATTCAAGTTGGAACGGGCGAAAATATCCAACAAGTAAGTGAGAAAGATATCCTTGATAAAGTCGCTGCAAAGTTCAAAGGACAATTGGCATCGAAGAAAAATCCTATTACGGCAGCAGTTCAGTTTGACAGGAGGCATCAAAAACAAGGAGAGACATTTGACGTGGTTTGGACATCAGAGAAACAGACAAGCTAATCAGGAATGCTATAGCGTGCAAGTCTTTAGACGAAAGAGTGAAACAACGTTGTTTAGAGAAGAGTAAAAACTTAACTTTAGAAACAGCTATAAGTATAGGGAGACTGTTTGAAGCTATCAAAGATGGAATGAAGGTAATCACAGGTGAAGATCCAAACGTGTCGGTGCATGGTGTATCAGCAAAGGCCAACAGACTTCCCAGACGCAAGAACCAAATGAGAACAGATACATCCAGATCGACAGAGAAAGAGTCAACGTGTCAAAGATGCGGTTACAATAGCCATAAACCACAAGAAAAATGTCCAGCCAAGAACCAGTCTTGCCGTAAGTGCGGGAAGATGGGACATTTTGGCAGAGTGTGCAGAGGAGGAGAGAATAAAATACATGGCATGGGTAAAGATTTGTACTCCAGTGAGGAAACAGACAGCTCTGATGATGACTACCGGCATTCCAAAGATTTGCATTTACTGCAACTAAAAAGTCTGAAGATCCATAAAGTTGACAGCGAAGCCGGCCCGCCGAAGGATAACGAGTGGTGGGGGACTGTGCAAGTTGGCCATGGCACATTGCAATACCACCTGGATACAGGTAACAGGCTAGTGTCATGATTACTAAGCAGTTGCGAAATGTTGCTCCAGATGCACAGGTAAAAAAAAACACACAAAAGACTTGTGTCATATGGCCAACACCAGATTATGCCAAGAGGATGCGCCACACTGAAAGTGAAAGACAAGGAGAAAGAGACCAAGGTGAAATTCTTCATCGTCGACAAGGCTCAGAATCCAATCCTATCTGGAAAAGTGTGCAAAGCCTTAAACCTGGTAAAGCGAATACACGAAATTGACCACAGCCTCCAAGAGCTTCTTATCCAACATCCAGACTTGGAAGATGCTACAAGAACAATGCCAGGAACACACTCGAATAGGCAACCCGCAGCGCTCCTTCCAAAGATTACGAGCAAACAAAAATAAATGGAAAAAGAGGGGCATCTGGCGAAAGTAACCCAGCCAACCAATTGGGTCAACTCCATGGTAGTGGCACAGAAAGGAGAGAAGATCCGCATCTGCATAGACTCATCCGACCTGAACAAAGCGGTAAAGCGAGAGCATTATCCTATCCCAACAGTGGAAGAAGTCACCACGAAGATCCCTGGAGCCAAAGTGTTTTCAGTATTGGATGCCAAGAGTGGATATCTCCAAATGAAGATCGATTACGAATCAAGTCTCCTGACAACGATGAACACACCGTTAAGTAGATACCGTTGGTTAAAGCTACCATTTGGCATCAAATCAAAACCGGAGATGTACCAGAGAGCAATGGATGACATGTTGGAAGGGATAGAGTATGCACATGCCATAATGGATGATATTTTGGTGGCTGGACGTGACGTAGCGCATCATGATGCTGTCTTACAACAAGTCCTTTGACAAAGTAAAGATCACGAAAGAGGAAGTGCGGTATGTGGGACATCTCATATTAGCGCATGGAGTCAAACCTGACTCCGAGAAGTAGAAGCGATGAGAAACATGCCAACATCTGAGAAAAAAGATGTCCGCCGTTTCCTTGGATCGGTCCAATACCTAGCCAAGTTCTTATCACATTTGGCTGAGGTAGAAGAGCCACTACGTCACCTTACGAAGAAAGACACAGTCTTTCACTGGAATAAACCACAGGAAGAAGCTTTTCAACACATCAAAGACTAATGCTGCACAGCACCGATACTAGCTTGTTATGTCAAGAAAGATGTCACAAAACAGTGTGAAGCTAGCAAGAATGCAGTGGGTGTTGTCCTCCTACAAGAATGAAGACCCATAGCTTACGCATTCCGAAAGCTTCGCGCGACGGAGTTAAACTGGTCACCTATTGAGAAAGAAATGTTGGCGATTGTGTTCAGCACTGAGAAATTCAGAGAATACATCCTAGGAAAGGCAACTGTGGTACAGACTGATCACAAACCATTAGAGACCATTCTTCGCAAGCCCTTGCTGTCTGCACCACTGCGACTGCAGACCATAATGTTGAATATGAAAGGATATGACCTGAAAGTCGAATACCTTCCTGGCAAGCAGCAAGTCATCGCAGATACACTCAGCAGGGCGAGCCTCGACGATGTGCCACCCGAAAGAAAGGAGTTTCAAGTGAACATGCTTGAGAGAATATCAGTCACCCAAGACAAATACCATGAACTGCAGCAAAGAACTGCGAATGAGCTACACGAATTGTATGCTGCCATCCAGGTAGGATGACCCGCCACAAAGCAGCACGTGCCTCACAGTGTCAAACCATACTGGGAAACCGAAATCATGACATGTACTGCAGCGGTGCAGCAGAAGGAACCGATGATACCGAGCAAAACTCCCGACTACCCTTGGACGGAAGCAGTATCTGACATATTTACCTTCAAGGGCAAAAACTATGTAATGTCTGTTGATTACTACTCCAAGTACATTGAATTCACAGAGCTCAGTGATCTCTCCGCCTCTAACACCATCGAAGCCCTGAAAGGACACTTCGGGAGACATGGAATACCAGATGTTTACGACAGACTGTGGCACACAGTATACAAATGCAGAATTTTGCAAAAGCTTCCAACTTCCAACACGTGTTGATAAGTCCAAAACATCCCAAAGCAAACGGAGAAGCAGAAGAAGCAGTGAAAATAGTCAAATCATTGTGGAGAAAGAACGACGACAAGCACAAGGCCCTATTGGTCTATCGAGCAACACCAATACCAGGCATTGATCTCTCGCCATCGCAGCTATGTATGGGAAGAAGATTGAGAACCAACCTCCCGATAGCACGCAGTTTGTTAGAGCACGAAGCTTATAACATAAACGATGTCAAGAGAAGAATGGGCCATATGAAAGAAAAACAAACCGACTATTACAATCGTAACGGCACGAAAGAGCTACCCCCCCTGAAACCTGGGGAACAAGTAAGAATCCGTCCAGAAGCAGTGTCGAAGCTATGGAGACAAGCAACGGTGGTGGCCATCATTCTTCACCTCGTTCATACATTGTGGACACAGGAAACCAAAATCTAAGATGCAACAGAGTAGCTCTGAGATTGGACCCAGGAAGATCAATAGCGGAGCCAGAAGACAACCACGAGTACCCAACCAACGAAGACACGGACCACCGAAAATCCCTTGATAACCCAAACCCTGTCCACACACCAACGGCTCGTCATCCACCCTGTGAAACAGCAATGTCTACGGCAAAAGACAAATAAGAACCCGTCCAGGGATCAGTATCAGAAAACGCAGAAAGTAACCAAAGACACTACATTACAAGAAGTGGAAGAATCAGCAGAAATGTATGAATAATATTATTCATTATGTATAGCATCATTTCCATATAAACAGACACATGAAGACTTTTAGCTTAGTTACCTATTGGAAAGAGGGGGATATTATGTATTCAGTTTATGTTATAGTTCAGGGGGAACGTTGTGTTGCATATATTAAAGATGGCGGCTGGTTTATATATAACAATTACGGTTACAATTCCATGACACGCACGAAATAGGGTTATGGTTAGGGATTGGGTCGGGATTGGGGTCAAGATCAAAGAGAAATATTCGCGATTGCGTGTCATGGAATTATAACCACAATTACCTTTGCAAAATGTTACTCGTTACCTTAAAAAATTTATTAATTACGTTACAAAATAATTTTTGTACAGAAAGCAGGGCCGTATCTACGGGGGGGTTTGGGGGGTGTCACACCCCCCCATAAATTGTATTTGGAGATTTAGTCTGCAGAAGCGAGATTTGAGTCGGCACAAAACAGTAGAAGTCGGCACGAAACAAGTCGGCACGAAACAAGTCGGCACGAAACAAGTCGGCACAAAATGAGTCGACACAAAGATTAGAAAAAAGGAATTTTTGTATTTAGGAATTAAATTTTTTTGTAGGAACAATTGTATTTATTGGTTAAATAGTAATATAAAAACATTTGTAGTCCGGAAAATTTTTAACCCAACACCCCTCCCCTCCCCTTCGACACATAAAAAAAAGTTTTTATGAGAACAAAAATTAAAAGTAGTCGGTACAAGTTTGTTTGCCAGTCGGTTGAAACCACATTACGGTTGAAACCACATTACTTGACTAGGGCTGACCCGCCAAACCTGGTTAGCTTGCATTCTCTTGCTTGACATAAGAAAGGCTAACCTTGCAGCAAGCACTAGGTAGAAATTCTGATGCAATATTAGCAGGAAAACAAAATTCATGTTCTATATTTGGAAAATGCTATTTTTGTAACACCTTTTAACATCTTACTTGCTTCTATTTATAAACGCTAGTCATTGTTACGCAGAACAAAGCAAGTACAGTAACACAATTTCTAGCCAGGCTGTCCGGTCCACATTTGAATACAATCTCAAAATATTATTGAAACAATATTTGATGTGGGACCTAGGTAAGATGTCGGCACTGAAGAGCCCGACCTATTTTGCCATGCCACCCCAGCTCTCATATATATGAACAGCCCCTTATATTCTGTATACATATATCTTGCACAGTATAACATTAGGAAAGAAATAAAGTAAACTAGTCAACAAGTTTTCATGTAAAAATTTATTTCTGCATTGCGATACTGGCATACATTTATTATAACAGGGGCAATGCAAAATGATCCAATCATTGACAGGAACTTCATCACTTGCAGTTAAAGCTTGTGCACATCCAAAAGGACGAACTAAGCTAAAAGAAACAAAACTGATGACATTAAACCAGCGCAAAATACTTAGGGCCCAAGATTTTCAGTGTTTTTAGTGAGGGCTGGTGAAGCTAAATGATGGTACAATGTATTGGCATAATTATAGCATGAATTGCAAGCAAATAATACTGTGTCATAGAATGGCCAGTTGCCATCACTTGCAACCCTGTGGCCTATGATGACTGGCTTGACCGAGGTATGCTAGAGGCCTACATGCATATAGCTGTGTTTACGCTACAAGGCTAGGCCAGGTTTTGCTTCTATAATTGATGACCCAATTCTGCGTAAGCCAAACTAGGCCAGGCTAGCAGTGTAAACACAGCTCATGACTGTATGTTACTTCTATCTGTGTTTATTGCCTTAGCTTTGGTAAATATAATATAAACCTTCCAAACATTTATCCTTTTTCTGTTATGCAGTTGAAATAGAACGAAATGCTGCTAGTAAACAACAATGGCATTGTAATGTTTGTACGATCAACCTATATACTTACAGTTTGTTTACAAAGTTTAAACCTCAAAAATGCATGTATTTTACAAAACTCAGTACTTGTTATTTGTTAAAGGAAGACATAGATATCTTTCAGCTGTGTATCATATATTAACACGAAAATGTCGAATATAAAATCTTAAAAGCCACTATGCAAGACTTAACTGTCTAAATACGCGACAGTTTGGATAAAAAAAGCTTCTACAGTAACTACATTATGCGTGATGAAGACTTGATCTAAGATAAGTATCTGGTAAATAGAAGACAAGTACGAAGTAACTGGCCTAATACTTACAATTGATATACTTATAAGGCTATTTTATACACTCAAGTAAAACGGCATTTTTTTGCCGACAAATCGTCTTTAGATTGCTGTCACTGAATAAATCGTAACGTCTTACCTTATTTCTTCCGTGTTTTGTCAAAAACCTTCACGATCGTCGAGGAAATTGAGCGTAAAAGGCAATTTTATTGCCCAAACATCACATTTCCCTATATAATCTGTAGTACACCAGCAGCCAGTTTACTTGCTGGCGTAATGGCGGATCTAACGAATGCGCTCAAAAAAATAGGACCTTGCCCTTCTGTTCATTTTCGATTCTGTGCAGGAGAGTTGTAAAAAGCCCAATGTTCTACCAACTGAGGTGTGAGGTCAACTGATTCGGTTCCAGTAGGTAATATTTCGGAACTTAGTCTAGTTAATGATTGTGGTGTTAGAACTCATTAATTTTGGATGATGCCTGAGTGCCGAAATATCATCTACTCGAACCGAGTTTACCTCGTAGCTCAGTTGGTAGAGCATTGGAGTAGCAAACCAAAGGTCGCGTGTTCGACTGTCATGGCGATCAAGAAATTCTCAGCCTCCCTTGCGCCGAGTAGCTCAGTTTATTTCATTTAGCTTCGCCAACTAGGGCAGGGTCACCACAACAGCATATGCCAATTACTGTGGGCCCTTTTACCTAACCCACCCTGTCAACTTTCCCTGTGGGATGAAACCGGAGTACCCGGAGAAAACCCACGACTTTCGGCAGAGCGTTGACAACATCATCCAAAATGAACTCACCTCGAATCTAACATCACAATCTTTAGATTCATGCAACTTCCTATATGCAATTTCCTATATTGTCTTACACTATTTTTAACTTAAGTGTAGTTTTCTTTCAATATTTTTTCTGTCAGTGACGTTGTAGTGAACGTTATATTCCTATCATCAGCATACTGAGGGACACGTGTTTGTTAGTGCTATCTGCACTCTCAAGTGTTAAAGCTGCATTCCAGTTACGCGTTTTTCGTACATACGCGCGTACACGCACGGAAAAGTTTAAATCCATTTAAATGTTACTTATGAAAAAACTAAATGAATAAATGTACATAATTTAGTGTTTCGTAAGTTTTAGTATGCATTTGTTAGAAGGATTAAACTTTTCTGTGCGTGTACGTACGTATAAGAAACGCATGACTGGAAAGTCATTTCATTCATTCATACTTTCTAGCTTTTTGATACTGCATGTTGACATGTAAATGTATCAGAAACAGCGAAAGGCCAACAATAAATAGAAAAAAAGCGGAGGGCCAATAATAAAGAAAAAAAAGAACGGTAATTAAAATATGAGTTACTTTAAAACCTACTTTTATGCAGCACATGAAAAGGCATGGCAACAATAGTTGCTGGAGTGCAGGAGTCTTCTTGTAACATGACAGGTAGAGGCAACATGAACAAGAACAGAAATTTGGGTGAAATGAACGCCTTTCCAAGATAGTTTTTCATTTTGTCTTCGGGAACAAGACAAATAATCAGTTTAGCTCTTGCTATGTGAGCGTCTTCTCTAAACTAACCAGATGATGGACGACAACTATGGCTATATTAAGTTACTATAGTGATGCCACTGGACGTCCGCGCAATTAAGTGTATACAGTCAACTCTCGCCTTGCGGAAACTCCACTATTAGAGACACCCCGCTATTAAGGACACTTTGTAAATCCCCGGCCGAAACTACTAAGAAATGTATTGAAATACATCTCGTTATTAAGGACTCTCCCTATTGCGGCATTGCGGACACTTCATGTGGTCCCCACAGACATTTTTATTGTTTTACTCTCGTTACAACGGACACGTACCGTGGACGTATTTTTCTCTGGACACAATATAAAACTGAATGACTTTTAATTTATACAGTGACATATTTTACTGTTTCTATTTATCAGCGGAAGTACTTGAAGACTCCGTGCGTCATCATTTCTGTCGACAAAACTGACAAATTAGAAAAATATAGAATGTCCCGATCTTTCCCCGCTTTATTTACACTACTTTCGAGGCATTTTACTTTGACTTGTGCTTTGCACTGATGTATCACAGTAAACCTCAACCAGAAGTTGAAATAAACAAAAAGGAGTAATACATTGTAGTGACATTTTACAACCTAAAATTGGGATATTCTCATCGCACCCCGCTATTGCGGACTCTCGCTATTACGGACATTAAATGACTGTCCCCAGGGTGCTATAACGAGAGTTGACTGTTGACACCTATTATGATACATTTACCATAATCGTTCAGAACTTTGGCTAATTGAAGACAAATAAATGTTGTATTTACTTATTGCTAGTAAATTATGTATGTATGCTTTTTAGTCAGAAATTTACTTTTGGTTTATTTTGATTTAGGATGATCAGCGAATTGTTGGAGAGAAATCAAAACCTTTGAAAAAACTTAGGATTTGTATTTTAGACAAAACATTTTAATCAGTTTGTTATCTAAGCATCTTCTCCAAATTGACCAGATGGCGATCCATTGCTGTTGAGTTACTATAGTGACGCGAAAGCACATCTATGTAGTCAAGTGCAAATTTAAATATCTGTTATGGAACAATTTGCGATTATTTTCCAGAATTATTAATATTGTTTTTCAGCAACAACTATGCAAAATAATTTCAACATTTTGCATTCTCATTCTTAAATATCCACATTTTAACGAGGTACTGAAACGAGGAGGTTAAGTTATAGTTATTTATAGTTCATTTCTAACGCTTGGGGAGGTAAAATTGAAGATGTAGTTAAGCCCCGTACAGACAAAAAATTTTATTGACAAGTTCAATTTAATTGCTCGTGTGTATAAGACAAAATATTGACAAGTTTTTGAACAAGGAAAATTGTTCGTAAATACAGCCGACAAGCAAAACTTGATAAAGAAATGCGCAATATGCCACTGCGCACTCATCTTCGATCTAGTCGAGCGGCGCTGTATAATAGGTACATGAAGTATTCATTTGCGTCGTTAATATGCGAGATAGTAAAATAGATGGAAAACAGTTTTATTGCCATGCCAACAAACAAAAGCTTACTTAGATTCGACTGAGTCCCACGACCTCCAACCAAAACAGTAACCACTTACTGTCCGAGAGTGCATGAGTGCTGTACGGGAAAATATCCAATCGAGGTCTTGCTATGGTTTATTATCATCTTTTTGTGCTCGTATTTTGTTAATACGTAGTTGTTAATTTTCCGTATTCGAGTAATTTAAAAGACGTTTGAAGATTTCTCTTCTCTGATTATCGGCTTTTCGTCTCAATCTGACATTGTCTATGGTCTTACCAGGTGATATTTTCTCCCTTGCATATTACGAGTGTCATGACTAGAATCGAAATATCACCGCATATCGTGTATTCTTGTTTAGATAGATAGATAGATAGATAGATAGATAGATAGATAGATAGATAGATAGATAGATAGAGAGATAGATAGGTAGGTAGGTAGGCAGGCAGGCAGGCAGGCAGGCAGGCAGGCAGGCAGGCAGGCAGGCAGGCAGGTAGGTAGGTAGGTAGGTAGGTAGAAGTGTTAACATAATTATAATAGTATAGGTTTTACAACTCAAATATTGAGCGCAGAAGATGCTTTTGTCGGAGTTTGTTTTCTTTTACATTTTCGAAAATTTTCGGTTGGAAATCGATTCGTTAAATACGAAATACCCTCTATTTTCGTAGGCAATATCTTGTGTATAATATTGTATGCTCACTCCAAATATTCGTCGCTGACCCTAATTTTCCTACTCTCGTTTTATTGTTCTAATTCGATATCAAGTTTTTAGATGAAATATAGGCTGAATAAGCGAGAAATTTCATTTCTAACAGCTCGATTGCTATATTCTATCATAACATAAATATCATGTTAATTGCTTTCCTGGATTTCCGTCCTCGTTCTTACGTTACAGTTTGGAGGCAATGTTTAGCAACTTCTACCCAACGACAACGTATGACGCTCAAATACATATCAAATTCATTTAAGTTATTGAAAAAGACTATTGTGAAAATGTCGTTGCAGTACACTTTAATGATGGGGTAGGAATTCGGTTTAGGTTTGGTGTGTACTGCAAAACAAGTCTTTTCGATCAATTTTTCCTTGACAAGTTTTAAACGTACCTTAAACTTGGCAAAGTTTCCCATTCATAACCACCGATCTTTATCAGTGCAAATAATATGACTGCACCATATGAAACAATGAAATATTGGCTATTGTTGACTTTGTTTTGAAAATGTTATAACCATATTTTGTAAATTGAGTGGTAAACGTTTTTAAAGAAGAACCTAATTATAATTTGTAGGAACTCACGGTCAACTTTCCGAATCTTTCGTAATCCTAACCATGACGGAAAGGGTGGCCGCTAACACAAAAAGATAAGAGACAGAATATGTTGAAAAGTTTTGTTAATTGCGAAATATATCAATTTAATATATTTTTATCTTTATGCAGCAAACGAAACGGCATCGCAATATCATTTGGTTCAACCCACCATTTAGCAAGAGTGTTAGCACAAACATAGGACGTAATTTCCTTAGTCTAATTGACAAACATTTTCCACCGCATCACAAGCTCCATAAAATTTTTAACAGAAATACAGTTAAAGTAAGTTACAGCTGCATGAACAATGTCAAGTCAGTAATCACTAAACACAATGCACGCATATCTAGGAATAACAAGCCACAGGATAGGGACACTACCAATTGCAGTTGTAGAGAAAACACCATTTTCCCGCTTCAAAAACAATGCATGACTAGGGACATAGTATACAAAGCAACAGTCACAGTAAGCAACACAAACACGATCAAAAATTACATTGGCATGACTGCAATCGCATTCAAAGAGCGATTGGCCAACCACACTAAATCTTTTCAGCATAAAAAGCATGCAAATGACACGGAACTTTCGAAATATATTTGGACATTGAAAGAAAGCAATAAGGATTTCAGTATTAATTGGCAAATTTTAAAACATTCAATTTCGTACACGGGAGGATCCAAACGATGCAATTTATGTTTAGAAGAAAAATTTTGTATTTTGAAAGAAAAAAACAAGAATTGTTTACTCAACAAAAGAGCTGAAATAATATCACGGTGTCGTCATCGTAATAAATTTCGCGTAAACAACGCAAACAAAGCCATGCATGCACACATTGTCTCCCACATATACCCCCACGCTCCGGCAGGAAGTATATAAGCGGTCATTTCTTTCGATACTTGCAAACTGCCTGATGATTCTTTTACAGATGAAACAGCCTGTTGAAGACAAGTTTTGAGGTAAGCGAAAATCTATATATATATACGTGTAGGTTTTAGGTCTACGAAACGCAAAGAGTGTTCGACAACATATAGTTAGAGCAAATTATAGATTTTCGCTTACCTCAAAACTTGTCTGCAACAGGCTGTTTCATCTGTAAAAGAATCATCAGGCAGTTTACAAGTATCGAAAGAAATGACCGCTTATATGCTTCCTGCCGGAGCGTGGGAGTGTGTGTGGGAGACAATGTGTGCATGCATGGCTTTGTTTGCGTTGTTTACGCGAAATTTGTTACGATGACGACATTGTGAAAATATTTCAGCTCTTTTGTTGAGTAAACAATCCTTGTTTTTTTCTTTCAAAATACAAAATTTTTCTTCTAAACATAAATTGCATCGTTTTGATCCTCCCGTATACGAAATAGAATGTTTTAAAATTTGCCAATTAATACGCTTGTGGTGCGGTGGAAAATGTTTGTCAATTAGACTAAGGAAATTACGTCCTATGTTTGTGCTAACACTCTTGCTAAATGGTGGGTTGAACCAAATGATGTTGCGTTGTCTATTCCTGCGTTGTTTTTGCGGTGTGTGCTGAGTGTAGCTAAGTTCATGATTAAAGTTGCTATGCCTAAGTGCGTTCTGATATATGGGTGCAGATTCCTGAAAAGTTTGCTCATCTGATGAAAGAAGTGCGATGCGCTTGTTAATTGATGCAGGTAGTTGCCTTGTGATGCTCGGTGGGTGATTAGAGTGCATATTTATGTATAGTGGATCGTCATTGGGCTTCCTATAGGGCCTATATTTTCCATTGTTAAGTTCGAAAGTTACATCTAAAAAGTTTACTATACGTAAATTTGATTCGGCGGTAATTTTTAGGTCAAACTGCTCGAAAATTTTGTGGAGGTCTTTCCTTGTTTAGTCTGCTAAACGTGCTGATTTACTTTTTATAATAGCCAAACCGTCATCTCTATATAGGCCGATGCTTTCTTTGCCAAATTTTTTACTCAGGTGGTTTAAAATGAAAAGGCCTACTAACTCGCAAATTTCCGCGCCGTCGAAACTGCCCATGGTAACGTCAAACAAACTCTTGCTATCTTTTTTTTTCCATGAAATTCCGGTATTGAAAAGGAGAGATTTTCTAGCGTGTTTTATTATTGAAATATCGTTTTCGCTGAAGGACACATCGTCTTTTGCTTGCTGATGACTGCAGCGATTTTAAGAGATTCAACTAACTAGGACAAAATAGTGTACCTTTGTGTACATGCTCTGTACCCTGGGGAATTGTTAGATTATGCCATGTACTCTGGGGTATTGAGTTCTAAGACAAATTGCCCTGGAAGTTATACTCACAGGGAAACCTATGAGTCTTGTTCTTTATAAAAACTCATTTCTTAATAAAGCGTAAGTTTACAAGATGTTATATTTTCACTGTTTCTTATTATTCCTGAAATTGCTGCTGGATATTAAAGATTCTGTACATACCATCAGGGGTATTAATATAAACAATATAGACAAATTTTTACTGTTATAATCCTCGAGCCACGCGCGTGTGCGAGGGTACTAATTCCGCCATTAGCGAGTGGTTTACCGGTGGACCTCCCACTGATCGCAGAAGTATGGCGGGTTGTCAAGAGTGGAATGAGAGAGATTTTAAAAACATACGTAACAAGGTAATTTTTTTATAATTGTTTATGTTTTTTACTTTTTGTCGCTTTAAAAAAAATGTTGGTTATACACTGCATTCCATTTAATTAATGTCGGTGTACGTGTCAGTTTTTTAGATTACCCGATTACCACGAAGAGACCAGAATTACTGTTCATTCCAAAAAAATACTGTTCATTCCAAAGACGAAGTTTATATCAACGAGTGTCTGCAATCTATCATATGAAAATCAGTTAAGTTTTATAAACATTTTACATTTCAAAAGGTTTTAGCAAACATCTAAGATCCAATGATCTATCATCCAGATTAAAAAATTACGCTTATATATATAATGCATAATAACATACCTACTTGCATTTATATGTTTCGGGGATTGAAAATTCTGTTGTTAAAAGTGTTAATTTTTCAAGACTTTTGTAGAAAAAAATATTAAAAAACTTACGAAAAATATTTCCGTGTAAGATGGCGACAAATACACAGCGACATATCGCACCCAGCGGTCTGCTAAATAAGTACCAATACTTAATGTAAATATGCGCATAATTAATCATCTTATTAAAAGACGAAGTACGATACGATACTTGGATTTTTCTATTGATATTTTCTTCAAGGAAATGAATAACGTTGAACATATTTTGGAATTCTAGTCGTTCGGGTTTTAAAAATGCGAGGGGCTGCTGCATGCATGTATCATCACTTTCTACTATACCATGCATATTTACCTTCCTTCTCTCGCCGATTTGCCTCCACATTTTGAACGCTATAGTGGATACTTTGCCAATGTTTGCCTCTAGCCCAAGTTTTTGAATAATCCCAGACCGTGAAAACAAAATTAAAACTATAGTAATCAATTTCATACTGGGGATTTTTGGTAGCGCTTAAATCCAAAAGCAATACTTGAATACATCTTTCCGGATTTGTTGATGCTATCTTGATTGATCAGGACAACCACAACATAAAATCTCAATCAATCAATTCGTTTGAAGACATAGTTTAAAAATGGCATCAATATTTGAAACTACGGGAAGGTCAAAAGGTCATAATAAATTAATATTTCATATACTTATTTCAATCAATTCACCGCAACTTGTTGATAAAAAGTATTCCATCCTGTTGGTTTCCTTGCCGAGTGTTTTTCCAAAGAATTTGCCATCATTGACACGCTTTTATGGTAATATTTTTCCCAAAATGTCACAACAAGCTCGACTAATAATGTGACATGTGCAGGACAGCATGGGACAACGAGGAAATTTTCACTGTTTACCAAGAATTATATAAGAGCCGGGAGGGTAACGCCAGTTACGGATGGTCACGACCGTTTACGAAAGGGAAAATTGAGACGCGTTCTTAATTCCTTGGCAAGCCTTGTAGTCTATTGAAATCTGATCCAATTAACTCTCGCTTGAAATTTAATTCAACACTCAATGATATAGTGGGAAATCATGCCGTGATAAATTTGAATTTATAAGAACAGTTTTTTTCACAGATTTCTACTCGCAAATTTTAATTTGTCACCAAAAACTATAATTTTCCACACGCAATAACATCACAGAGGACAACACGCTCCTCTACCACCCCTCACTAATTTACCTCCAAAATCTGGGAGTTCGCGTGACCAGCTTCGACAAGGGTATTATCTCCACAAGAGATAAGAGCCTGTGAACGAGGTTGACGAACCACAAGCTATGTGGAATTTATAATATTTTAGAGCACGTTCTCTCCTGCTGCATCTAATTAACAATTACATACATACATACATACAAACTTTATTTAGTCACGCTAGCCTCAACAACATTTTCTGCTGGTTTCCACGAGGGGCGTGAACTTAAACTATTTACAAGGTAAAATATTACAAAGTTTTAAAAGGAATACATTATTTGATTTAAATAAGATGAATATTGAATATACCATGAGCTCAAGTCACATATGAGCTGATAGAAAGACATTCTTAAAAACTTGACATTTTTTTATATCTCTAAAGTCTTTTAGGTAAAACAAGTGCTCGTTGACTGCAATTTTTTTATTCTGCTCAGGACCTTTTCCGAAGATCCCTGCTCTTTCGAGGTAAATTCTGTAAAACTTATTTATAAACTAGTTTCTAAATTATAAATTTATTTGCTAAGCTGTAAACACTTGCTGCGAGTTTTTTGCTGTATTGTTATTCCTATTAAGGCTAAAAACCCACATTAACTTGCTGGTTTCTCCTTCACAAAATTCAGGTAGTTTCCGTGAATGGCGCCATTTTGTTTTAGCTATTCGCCGTATATTTAACAATTATTTGCAGAAGGCGAACTGATTATCGGTGAATATTCACCGAGACGAAGTCGATTCACCATAATCACTGAGCCTGAGGCGAATAATTGTTTTAGTATACTAACGAAATTAAACAACAGCTTTAAATAATAGTTTAAAAATTCAGAAATAGAGTTACGTTGTTTTCAGCAGGTTCACATGAGGACAGTTCTTAGTGTAGATATAACACTTCAACTTCTGATGGAACGAAGTTCTGGCTTCCTGCAAGGATGGATCGTGTGTCGGCGTGGCCGTGGGTGTAACCAGACGGGGCTTGGTAGGTGGAACCAAGATTTGCGACAGAGGAACCAGCATTGCTGGCAATTTCTAAATCAAAACCGGAACCAAACCTTACTACACGTGAAGGATAACAATAAATTGCTTGCCCAGCATTTTGTTTTTTCAACTGTGCCATGAAAGGTGGAAGGTCATCGTTGTTGCGAAGTGAAAACAAAAATGATCCTGGAGCCTTGGTATAACCATCTGTAAAAAATAATTACAAAAATATCTAATTAGATCGAATAATCTAACACGAAGCGAATAATGACTGCATTTAGGTCATTGATTTTTACAAATATTAAACAAATTTGATGAACAAAGAGACAATCCTAGAACCAAGGCCGAACGAGCTGGGAATTTTTTATAACATTGACGATGATCGAATTTTCGTTTTTGCCGGTGTTATTATAGCCTGCTCGCAGACGTTGTTTTTCGCAAACGCCTGCTGAACAGAGCACCAGAACGAGTTCTGCTATTTCACAACGTCTATTTTGATCGTCCAATCAGAATCTCTGATATAAAAGCGTGATTCTTGTGAAAATGCATAAATTAATTATAACAATTTGCTCACAGCTTCGTTGAACTCCATATTGAATTTAAAATTATGCTAATTATGCTGAATATACTGCAAAACGTCACTTTTCAGAATTTGGAAGGTAAATTCTGATTGGTTAAGGGGAAAATAGCAGAACTCGTTCTGGCGCTCGGTTCAGCAGACGTTTGTTTTTAACAACGTTTGCGAGCAGGCTAGTGTTATTTTTCAACCAAATCGGGCGCAATATATGAAGGGAAATAAATACAAAAGAAAAAAAGTAGTCGAAGCAATCTAGTCTCTGTGTAATTTGGAAATAAAAAGTATTATTCAACAACTAGCAACTTATGTCGGGGGTGGAGTAAGGTTGAATTAATTGGAGAAAATATTGTTCTTAATTCAAACCAGATGTTGAAGTGGCTCCCTACAATTGTTTGAGGGGGTTTCGGTTGCGCAGTCGTCAGAGCAAGCGCCTTTCCCCTCTGAATTGTCGCTGGGGACTCATGACACTTATGTGAAAAGAGTCAGTCAACGCTCTACCGAAAGTCGTGGATTTCCTCCAGGTACTCCAGTTTCCTCCCACAGGGAATGTTGACAGGGTGGGACTAACCCTTCCGTCGTAGCTGTGTCCCCTGATCAGACATGAGTCATACGGCGGCTGCCAGTGGCATGGCGCCTTTAATAAGCTTTCGACTCGACTAAGTCGAGCTGCGTCCTTCGCAATTCAGCTCAGCTCTCAGCTGCAAGGAAGGATAATTAGCACACCCCAACTTTATACCTACTTACCTACTTACCTACTTACTTACTTACTTCAAATGTGGAAAATTTACGATTTAGATCAAAGTTTTTGAATAATTTTTACTTGTTAAAAAACAAAAATTGTATGACTTATATTCAGCAACATTCTAAGAGCCGAAAATTGTTCACAAAATGGACGTCATTACCGTTCCTATAGTAACAATGACGTTTCAATATGGCCGACATTTTGGGTTTTAACGCACTTTACTCTAAAAAACGCTTGGTTACCCCCATTTTTTATTTCATGAAACGTTCCCTGTAGAAAAATAGATTATCTGAACGAGTTTAAAAAATTCTGTAGAGCCGAAAAAAACGAGAAATCATGTTTATTAACTTTTTAAAAATTTGCCTCTACAGCATTTTTTAAACTTGTTCAGATAATCTATTGTACTAGACGAAAATGTTTTATGAAATAAAAAATGAGGGTAACCAGGCGTTTTTCGAGTAAAGTGTGTTAAAAGCTCAAATATCGGCCATATTGAAACGTCATTGTTACCATAGCAACGGTAATGACGACATTTTTGTGAACAATTTCCGACTCTTAGAATGTTACTCAATATACGTGGTACAATTTTTGCTTTCTAACAAGTAACAGTTCTACAAAAAAATTCAATCTAAATAATAAATTTACCATATTTCAAAAATTTTAGGGAGCCACCTTAAAGCAAAACGAAGTAAGAGTAGTTGAAGATATATTTTAAAATTCAAATATTGGAATATATCTAAATAATAAATACACGACATGCTGTTGGAATGGTTGTGAACTTCATGAACAATTAATGAGCTTTGCCGAAGACGTCACATGCTTGCATGCCCTTGTAAAACGCATACAAATGGCGAAAAATATGCTAATTATTTACAAAAATTCGTGGCAGAACTCTTCTTCATATGAATTGGTTTCAGTGATCGTATATTTTAATGAAACAAGTCGCTCGTGTTGTCTATATGTACATTACTTCTTGGAGTTCAGCGATCTTTGGAATGCTTGCTCTATCGCTTTACTCGAAAACACTGTATGATGGATAGCCTATTGAGAGTGGTTACTCTCGTACTTTAAAAATATTGACTATATTTTACATCGTCAGGATATTTATATCTGAAGATTAAGTATAATATATTGTAAGATATTAAGTAAGATATATATATATTGTTCTCAAGCTTTTTGTATTCAGAAAAATCATCTGAACTCCCAACAATCTTTCCTTAATACATATATATCCAAGCTTACAACATGTACCATATCACATACATATAGTATATGAAAACAACCACAAAAAAAAAATATATATATTTGCTCTAACTATATGTTGTCGAGCACTCTTTGCATTACGTGGACCTAAACCTACACGTGTGTAAAAGGTTGTTCTTTGCAAACTTTAAGCTCTAAGCGCGAATTATATAGTCAACAAATTCCACTAGGCATCTTTATTACTATTTAGTTTCGTACCACAAGATGTGGCACTCATCAGAACAATTAGCCCAATGACTATAGTAGCTAAAACTTAGAGAATATTTTAAAAATTAATCCTGTTTACAAAGCATGTGCTATATGAAAAGCTGACAGGACAAGGAAATATTAATGCCGCATAATATGATGTGGGATTATAAACATGACGCGGTTTATGATAGTGTCTGGTTGGTGATAGTGTCTGGTTTTTAAATGTTACTTAAAAGGAATTTCTTATTATGCCTACATGTAGAAACTAGCTCATTACGTTTGTTCAAAGTGGCCATTGTTGGCTTACATATAGTAATAGTAATTTTCCCACAAGCACAAATTACATCTATTTGAAGCACAGTTATAAGGTTTAGCTTGTGTTATGCCACAGTTATAACCGAAAACAAAACTATAAACAGACCTCCCCAAACCTATGTTGGGCTCACTGAAACTCTTACGCTCAAACGAGCTAAAACGCTCACTGAAACGATTTACAAACCACAAAGCGTCATTTAACTATTTCGCGAAACGGAACGCTGCTGAGCTGAGCAAATATGTATGGAAATTGAAAAACCAAAACATTGATCATACGACTAATTGGAAAATACTAAAACAAGCTAAACCTTATAACTGTGCTTCAAATAGATGTAATAGTTGTGATTATGGGAAAAGTACTATAAATTATTATGTAAGCCAACAATGGCCACTTTGAACAAATGTAATGAGCTAGTTTCTAGCCTACATGTAGGCGACATAATAAGAAATTCCTTTTAAGTAGGATTTAAAAACAAGACACTATCACTATTTTAAATATAGGCCTACCGTGTCATGTTTATAATCCCACATCATATTATGCGGTATTAATATTTCCGCGTCATGTCAGCTTTTCATAATTATAGCACATGCTTTGCAAATAGGATTAATTTTTAATGTCTCATCCACTTGTACATATATATATTCTCTAAGTTTTGGTTACTATAGTCATTGGGCTAATTGATCTGACGAGTGTCGCATCTTGTAGTACGAAACTAAATAGTAATAAAGATGCCTAGTGGAATTTGTTGACTATACAATTCGCGCTTAGAGTTTAAGGTTGGCAAAGGACAACCTTTTTTGAATTAGCTGTATATATATATATATATATAAAACATTTGTAACTACTTAAAGTTTCATGCCTGGTGAAGGCAATCTTCGGGTTACACAGGATTAACCGTTAATGATTGTTTGTTTTGATTTTTTGTTTCAAAACAAACAATCATCAACGGTTAATCCTGTGTAACCCGAAGATTGCCTTCACCAGGCATGAAATTTTAAGTAGTTACAAATGTTTGTAAAATTTTGATTTAATATATATATATATATATATATTATATTATATTAAACTAGAGATAAAATATTTTAGAAATGTTCAATTCGTTCATTTAGATATCCTAAACATCAATCATTTTACGTTTATGCTGAGTGGACTGAGCTCAGTCCATCTGAAGAGTGCTTCCTTGCCTGAAACAGGCCGTAGTGGAGACCTTGAGGTAAGCGAAAACTTCCGAGCATGAGAAATATGTATGCAAATGATTCAAAATATTGCTAGAAGTTCAACCTTTCTCCATTCTAAAAACAGAAAAAATAGCAGCAACATTTCAAAGGTCTAACTATATTATATCAATTTCAATCTTACTCGATGCATTCCATGATTCAGTAGCATACCCTCCAAAAATATAACTTTTGCTTTCTTTGACAACTTTGGCAATTGTCAATGTCGGTTTTTTCCCGTCACATCTCGAGTGGAACGTACTGGCTCCCCAACCATCTCTTGTGGCTCGCCAACAAATTTTCCATTTTCCTGTTTTTGGCAACCATTCTCCCAGTTTGTTTGTAAATTCTGGTGGCTCAGATGACAATATTTCTGATTCCAAAGCATGAACTAAATGAATTTTTTAAAAGGGAAAAATGGTGTATTATCTACACTGCGAACATTGTTCATCTGCAAGAGGGTCTGCTCATTCATTTTATTCCTTAGCAATTTTGTTAATACGCTTACGCCACGAATTAAGGAATCCATATAGGCTTGTTTGTTTCATCTAATTTCAATAAAATTAGAATATAGATTTTTTGTTGAAAACTTACTGCCTTTGGCAATCAACTGCGAATAATGCCTAGCTTGGCGTGCGTAAATGATATCTAATTTAAACAAAAATTGGCAAATATCAAGAGTTTGGTGGCATCTCACTCGATTGAAAAATAATTGAAAAATTTTGTAGATGGAAAATTATTGAGTGAAAATTATAAACATTTATTAGACCTAACCAGGAACAGCTAATAATTTTCCATCTACAAAACCTTTCAAAAATTGGCAAACATGGCGGTTTTAAGAAAAAACCGTATTATAAATATTTTAATAAGCATTGCGAATTTAGATCTGGTGTTAAGTTAAAGTACTACTCGTCTAGGACCTGTATAGGAGTTTGTATGCGTTTCATTTAGCACAGGCAATCTCAACTGTTTTAGGGTAAAATGACCATGGCGGTCAACATGGCATATGTGCCAAAACCTGAATCCGGGACGAAAGTCCTGAAAATGACCCCGCCGTGAAACGGCAGTGCCGACATAGCTCTAACTTCCGAAAAGCAGAAGCGACAGCCTTTCTGAAGTGCTTATAGTGTTTAGAAGGTTGCTTTTAGGGGTAGTTATTGGAAGGAAAAATTTGTCTAAGTATAATATTTTACAAGAAAATGACCATGCACCACCCCAGGTCAACTGCTAATTATCCATGAAATAACTAATATACCTGGCAGAGATTAAATTTTCTTATTTCCTAACAATTTTTATCATGGGATGAAAAACTATGCTTAATTTAATATAATTATTGTAGATTTCATAAGGATTGACATTGTTTTGTTTAAATATAATACATTTTATTTCACTTACCCGCCACCAAAACACGATTTTTTTGAAAAAAACAATAAATATTTGCGTATTTTCTATTGTTTTTATCATAAATTATAAAAATACAATAAATATAATATATTTACTGGGTTCTGTGGTTGGCGAACCAGCGTTTCGTGAAAATATTTGCCCCCCCTGTCAAGTAGCCCACGAGGAGTTTTCGCGAAGATTGCGCGTGACTTTCAAATTATTTTTAAACTTGTGTCTTTGATTCGGATCCTAAATTTGTTATGGGAGGTTTTTTCCTTTCAAGTGGGACTATACTACTCTAGTTTTTCGATTGGGACTATTCTACAATGAAGTACTCTTGGATACTGTAATCTAAATACATATGAAGACGAAGAAGTGGCATTTATCGGGAAGAGAAGCGGCGAGGCATAGCAATGGCCGCTATTTGACGAAATATCGAAGGACACAATATCGAAGATAAAATACACTGCACTGCTTAAAACCTTGACGAAACTTGGTTGAAATCTTCTTTAGCCATCTATCATTATGTAAAAGTACAACAATTGAATGATACTTGCGAGACTCGGCGATAAAAAGCAAACAAGACGGCAAAATATGGCTGAAATCGTGTTTTGGTGGGGGGTAAGTGAAATAAAATGTATTATATTTAAACAAAACAATGTCAATCCTTATGAAATCTACAATAATTATATTAAATTAAGCATAGTTTTTCACCCCATGATAAAAATTGTTAGGAAATAAGAAAATTTAATCTCTGCCAGGTATATTAGTTATTTCATGGATAATTAGCAGTTGACCTGGGGTGGTGCATGGTCATTTTCTTGTAAAATATTATACTTAGACAAATTTTTCCTTCCAATAACTACCCATAAAAGCAACCTTCTAAACACTATAAGCACTTCAGAAAGGCTGTCGCTTCTGCTTTTCGGAAGTTAGAGCTATGTCGGCACTGCCGTTTCAGGGCGGGGTCATTTTCAGGACTTTCGTCCCGGATTCAGGTTTTGGCACATATGCCATGTTGACCGCCATGGTCATTTTACCCTAAAACAGTTGAGATTGCCTGTGCTAAATGAAACGCATACAAACTCCTATACAGGTCCTAGACTATACGTTAATAGTCAGGCAGATAGAGGTACGAAAATGAGTAAAAACTCACCATATCGAGGGGCGATTTCCTTTTATGATAGAAACCAATCTCGTTCCCCGAGCCTGCGATCCTTTGGGAAGAATCGAAAGCTCGGGCATAATCCATAACCGGAAGTGAATATGATTGGTCGTTGATACGGAATGGAATGTCGCAATAATGCAACAATAAATTATTAACCGGGTAATTATATGTACAAAATAGCTGCCGTTTAGGAGTGTCGGAATATTGTTTTTGTATTTCAGAGTAACTTTAGCAGTGATAAGGTGAATAATCTTCTGTAATATTACACGGAAAATATAAAGAAAGGTAGTATTAAGTTTTTACTGTTTTATAAATGTACCAAAGGTGAAATAGAACGTGAAAACTTGTGCTGTAATTTAAAGCCTACATATGTTACTGAAGTTTCTATATGCTATATTTTGGAAATATGCTTGGCTTTGAAAATCGTTATACTTTATCACAACTTTATATTTGATTGTGAATAACAGAATATTTTATCTATATTCTTTGAAAAAGCAGTTGATATTTAGCGGCCTAATGTTGATCATCTTATAATTAGTAATTACAAGTAGCACTACTAAATTATATTTAAGCTGTAATAATCTCTATCTATCCATGTACTATAGAATAATCTTAGTCATGTTGTATTTCAATGTATGGCCGATAAAAATATCTTTGATTGCTTTAGCGGGTATATATTGTTACAGTCAAATCCGATGTTCTGTTGTGAGGAACATTGCAATATTGTCACTAGCAATTTTGATTGGGAGATTGCTTTGATTGCAAATTAAAATTCACAACCAGGTTGGTAAACAAAGCCTCTGATTGGCTAACAGCAAAAAGGAAGCTCCAATCCAATTGCTCGGAGAATTTGCTTGGCTAGCTTCTTTCTTGCTAGTAGCCAATCAGAGTCTTTGTTTACAGAACTGCTTGTATTCTGGCCTGCATACTTATATTGATTAATAATATAAAACAAATTAGTCATATACATTTGTAATAAGTGTACCATGTATATTTGGATATTTTCTATACACAGTTTTGTGGCTTATTGGCAGGGGTCAATTGTACAGAGGGCAAATTCATATAATAATTTACTGGAATATTCTTCAATGTTTTTTCAACAACAACAGCATAAAACTTAACATAATCACACAGCTTCCCATAAAATATAGCCAAACTGGTTCCATAGTTGGTGGCCAGGACCTAGCCTGCTCACAGGCCAGGCAGGACCAGGTCATGAACCATGGGAACTTGGTGCAGAGAAATATTGTAATCATACAGGTACCATGAGAAAAGCCCATTCTGAAAATACTGTTGTGACAAAATAATTTCTAACCCCATGATAATACAAATTTTGTCGTTGTTAATAAATTGTGGCAACTGTACGGTGCTGGAATCAATGCATAGTACTATGTGCCAAGGTACATGAATTGTTCCCAAGGAAGTCCAGGGTAGACACATACAAGGTGGGTAGACACAAACAAGGTAGGTACAAACATTGACATAATGCTTTAGACCATTCCTCACAATATTGCAACGTTAGTATACATTCACAAAACAAACTTCGTCACATCCACTTCCCCAGTTGAGTGTTGTTAACAATGTCGTTGTAATTTACCATATAACAAGTTCAATATTGACTTGGGAGCGCTGGGGCTTAAGAAGTGCAACATGATTTTACAGGGAAATTATTGTGAGGATATGAAAATTTGTGTAGAGGTAAAGGTAGTCTTAATAAGTTATGTACAAGATTGTAGCCACAGTTGAGCAAGCTACAAGAAGGGTGTTATCTATGCCCCCATCTTCAAAGTACTTCATCACTGTCATATACTTTTTCTGTATATTTTCAAGATGGTATTCCTATTTGAATGGGGCCAGCCTGGCTCGAGTGCCTGCATAAGTGACGAGATCACAGGTCGTGCTTGCCTCATGTGAGGAAAACGACAAACTGACATGGCAAGCCAGGCTTGCTCACTTTGCCGGGCCGGCTGTCTGATTCATAAGAACAGTCCATTAAAATGTTGAACCAGTACTGCAGCCTGATCCAACTTTTGACAAAAATTGTGCTTACTGTAGCTACAATTCAAGTGAAGGTTCTTACTATACTATATGGCTCATAATAATATAATGAAACCAATTTTCAGTTAAGAACTTTTAAAAGCTTCGTTTGATATTCCTTTGATTTACAAGATATTTAAGGTTAATAGTTGATTTTGAAGTACTTTAATAGCGTTTTCTTTTATCGCCAAATCGCATACAAAGTTCCAGTCATGTTTTAGTTTTTAGATTGGACTTTAATACCAAAAATGTCACGCATTATTTCAGCTTGGCCGAATATACGAGCGCTAAACGGCTATATTTTGATGGCAGAAAGACAACGACCTATATAATTCAAGTGACAGTGCCCAAGGACAAAAATATACAGTTAATTACTTAATTGCAACATTCCCTCGATAAATTAACATTCTTCACTGCACCATGTCGACTTTTTTTATTACAATATTTTCTTCACTCCGTCGTATTTGTACTCCTAGGCCTCTTGCAACGTACTGCGAAGAACATTTCGATTTGCTGCCAAAAAACGATGTATTTTCATGGTTTATATACGAAACAACAGAATATTTTGTAGAATTTGTTTTGAGTTTTGCGAACGCATGCGCAGTTCGGTCGACATTTTTTGTATGTCTGACTCGGATTATCCCAGAGCTTGTGATTCTGGGGTTGGGCAAACGGGTCGCAGGCTCGGGTAACGAGATTGGATAGAAATGTTCTTGTAAACCTGCCCAATCCATTTCCGGATGCCGGCGGTTCCAATTTTTCTTGTGGGACTTGTCCGACACCCTTTCCTGTCATCTTCGAGCGATATTTACAAAACGCCACGTTGTTTAGAAATTTCGCTGGAGAAGTGAGCCCTCGGTATTTCCGTCCAGCGCCAACCGAGATACTTCAAGTATGGTAAGGGAAACGCCTAAATCATTTTCCTTGTATTTACTGCCAAACAGGAGATTATTTTGTAATATTTTCGCCAAATGATGCAATTTTTTTAAATTAGGTTTAAAATTATATTTTTAAATTAGGTTCAAAAACCGAACTTGAAGTTCATTTCACCTGCGGGCACGATGAGGGGGGTTGCAACGTCCCTTCTGCGCAATATTATTGTTCTCAAGCATTAATGCTTGCAAATCTTACACAACTAAAGGAGTCGGACAACCTCCATACTTTTACAGAGCTGCCACATTGTTTAAAGTTAAATATGTTACCATCCACAAAATGCCGCTGAAAAACGCTTGTATTCTTCGGCAAACACTTCTGAGTCTATGTAATGTCTGCCGTGAACGTGTATATAGCTGCCCAGCTACGAAATGAAGAAACATATTTCCATTGATTGATTGCATGATGACTATTAACCAAATATTCTTCCCTTTATCTGGTACGCTGTTGTTTAAAGATGATATATAATTGATTGAAATCGATCTCGTACTTGGTGTGCAAGTGTTTTTAAACAAAATAAAATAAAATAAAATATCCATTTTCATAAACTTCAAAAGCGATAATTTTCACATGTGAGATTATCACAAATAATCTTACATGTGAGATTATCAGTTTATCAGTGCTCGAAATCTCTATAAAGCACTATATATACTTTATATAATAAATAACGATTAACCAGACTGCCAAAGTTTGCAAATGAGTGGAAGCCAGAAGAGCCGAAGAGGGCAAGAGGAAGAGGGGACGACAAGGAACAACATGGAGGAGGAGGACCTCAGTGCCGTCACAGCTTTTTCCATTCTATCTCTCTCACTATTATATATAATTTGTTTTAATTTTACACTGCCTAGTTTATAAATTGTACTTATACTTCACGGCACGGTCTATTTCTCAGACCCTGTGAACAATAAAAACCTAATGAATCACCATCTGTATCATATACGCACATAAATAATACCCAAGTAATTCCAATGTAGGTTAAACTAGACCCATATTACTGGTGAATCTGATCTAGTTTATGCCGTATTTCACAGCATGGCCAATCAGACCCTGTCAATTGAGCATATATACACCAAACAAACCACACCTACATGCAGTAACTACCAACAATACACAATCTATAAGACCTGTTATTTAAGGCTGTATGATATACAGTGCAGGCTATTCACATGCCTTTTGGACTTTCTACAGCACGGTCTAGTTTTCAGACCCTCATGATTGTTTAAAAGCCATTTACACCATTCATTATATAATATGGAACATACATACATGTACATACACAATTACATAAAGAACATAACATATCAATTATTTACGCCAGTGGAGGTTCTATTACCTATTCTTATAATACAATATCTGATGCGAAATAGTTGAAAGATGACTAATAACTGAACATTCTAATTCCCTTTTTGTGCATGGTGTGCAAGTGTTTAAAGAGATTATTAATTGATTATTGTTCCTCATTTCTCTGGCGCATACATTGCTTTCTTGGATTTCAACTTATCTTAAATTTTACTCTAGTGCACCTGCAGAGACCAATGTCTCTTCATCTGATGCACAAGTTTTTAAACTGAAAGAATAATAATATTTTAGTTTAAACACTTGTGCATCAGATAAAGAGACGAATTTCCAAGTCAATAATCGTCCATTAGTATAATTTCAGTAGTAAATAATGCCTTTCAAGTGTTTTGATTGGTTCGCTGAGCAGTAAATCTGAGGCATTATTTACTAGCGACACTATTTAAAACTTACTAGTGACAAGCAAAGAGCGGCAAATTGCACTTGCCAAGGACGTTCATTCACATTTAACATGAATATGACAACAATTAACTTTTCCTAAACGTTTTAAATGTTTTATTTATATCCTGCATCATCTTTCTTGTTTTAACACAGATGACTCATCTAGTTCGTTCAGTTGGAATTGCGTTTCAGGATTGTTCAAACAAAATACTTGACGAGGATTTGCACGCGGAGTTATCTTATTTGCCAATACCTCTCCGATAGTTGCAAATAATGTATTCATTGCCGAGGCGATGGCTTTAGGAGTGATATATTGCACACCGTCCGAAATGATACATTGTATATTTTGCAAATCTAATTTTCTGGAACTGACTTCATTAACAGCTTTCCAAATTTGCCTCGTATCTCCTTTATTCTCTTCGATTAGATTGCAATAGTACTTCGACTTAGCTGACCTTACCATACGGTTTACTGTATTTCGCAACTTCTTATAAATACCCCAATGTCGTTTACAGTTACTCTTAACAGCTCTCCGATGATAATGATCCCGTTCTTGCATAGTTTCGCTGATTTTTCCGTTCATCCAAGGAACTGCTACGCTTTTTACCCGTCGTCGTTTAATTGGTGCATGTTCGTCTATAACCTCAGAGAATAACTTATTCCAGGTGAACAATGCATCATTCACATCGCTCTCGTTTTCGACAATATGCCATGGGACATTCTGAAGGTCGTTATTGAATCTGTCAACATCAAAACTTTTGTATGATCGGTATTCGAGTATTCTCGGTTGAGCTTTAATTACACCGCCTTTTAATATGATCACTAAGCGTAACAGGAACAATGCCAGATTTTATAATACGATGATCATTATTCACTAAAATTAAATCAATTAACGACCGAGAGTTATTAGTAATGCGTGTTGGTTCTTTTATCAGCTGTTTTAAATCGTATACGCGTGAAAACCTTTGTAGTTCCTTTTTATCTTTCTTACAGCCATTAGCATTTGCCAACATGTTGACATTTAGGTCTCCTAAAATCAGTAAATCTGACTTATCTAAGTTAACATTGAGCATACAGTTTTCCATATTAGAAATAAAATCCTGAAAAATCGCATCCGGGGCTCTGTATGCACAGCAAATCATCGTAGGTTTACATTTTATTCGAATTAGCTCTATCCATAAGCATTCATATTCGGCATTGTTAACATCATGTCTTATTCGAAAAGGTATGCTTTCTCGAATATATATCGCCACGCCACCATAACCTTCCTTTACACCATTACGATCAGATCTGACACATACAAATCTAGGCAGCGAAATCTCGGCATCACTTATATTTTTATCAAGCCAAGTTTCAGATAATGTCAATACATCGAAAGCGTTGGTCAGGTCTTCCAAGCGTAGAGAATCGGTTTTATTTCGAAGACTTGTAATATTTAGATGACCGATTTTTAGTCCTAGTGGATTTCACATCGTTCAGATTTTGATAACCAGGATTAGATTCAACATCGCCAGCCAAGGCCAGTAAAAACACAGCTATCGAGAAACGATTAAGGAACTTGCAAAGTAAATATCCCTTCGTAAAGCCATTCAACTCGATCGAGTCGTAGCCATTTCAGGTTTAGAAGTCAACTGAGACACAAAATATATGTCCCTGTCGACAATTAAGGTGTTATTCCATCGATAAGTTGCCTTAGAGCAGTCAAGAGATATTAAAATGCAAAATATTATACACAGATTTACGGAGACGCTACAGGCACGTCCAGCCCCATGGCTTATAGAATATAGTCCAGCCACCATGGCTTATATAAAATAATTGTTTAATTAATCAGGCCAAAGCCATGAATTCAATAAGGCGTGTTTTCACGGTGGTCGATTGCTATGCAATTTTCTCCCGGAAGCGCGGGCTTCGTTTTACCCAGCGGTCTCGTTGTTAAAAACAAAATGGTATCGTTTTGCTTTATAACAACGAAATTCCCAAAATCCAATCAGAATTTTTGCTGTCAGAATATATTTGCTTATATATAAATATTTCTATGAACTTAAACGTTTATATGGAAATATTTTGGTATTTCTATGTCAGCATGAGCATCGATCTTAAGGAAGCAAAATAATCTAGATAACTAGCTCTTCTAAGACAGCTCATCGCTCATATTAGCTACTTAATGCTAACAAATACGGAAAATGAATTTTCTTTCATTTTCTCTGTAAACATGTGCGCTTTTCGCTTAATTTCTTGGATAGAGCTAGTCACTTGGATATAGAACATTACCACAAGCATGCAATATTTGGCATTTGCATGTATTCCCTACCAAATACATGGAAAAGTATATACACTGTTGACTATGATCCTTTTCACTAAAAATACACATATTTGCTATTTAAAAATAAACCACATTGAACACATCAGACTGCCGAGGTACAACAATGTGCGGCATTAAAGCCCTCCAAAAGCGCTCACCATAGCCATATGCCCATATATCGAACGCAGAGCTACGAATTAAGCTTTGCGCAAACCAGATTGTTGTAACAGAATAACAGATTTGATAAATTTATCAGCTGCCAAAAATAAAAACATACAATACCTGATTATATGGTATTATGGCAACAACTGTCCCTCTTGTGCTGGGAATAATATATAGAATCTCTTTAACTATTAAGATGAACAACTATACGTGAAATTTAAGGAAATCAGTTTAACAGCTTTATTTTACTATAGCAACTATAATTAACTCTTGAAACTGTTGACTAAGTATTTAGTAATAGAGTCTTGAGAAGTTGTGTCTCAATTTTACACAAGAATACACATTAAAATAACTAAAATATCTAACTTAAAGCATGACTAGCATTCACGTCTTTCCGCGCACTTTTAGAAATCATCTAGTACTGAGACAGGTTGTAATCGGAGTTCCGATTGGTTTTTATGAAGGTTACTGTTCTGCATGAGGTGTCGAATTCCGCTTCTCTCACGTTAATAGTTTGCGTGTTAATTTTCAAGATAGAATAGCTCGTCCATCTTAACGTAAATATAAATTCCAAACTATCCAGCAGTCTATTATTGTTACATTTATCGCAATATAAACCTTTCTATTATTCTATATGACAATGGAATCAACAATCAACAATGCATTCTTTCTTATGCAATCAATTAACAATGGAAATATTTGTCTTTATTTCATATAGCTGGGCAGGTATATACATGTACTCCTTTGAAGTTTTACAGACATTTCATAGACTTAGAAATGTTGACTGAAGAATACAGGCGTTTCAGTTCAATGCATTTTATGGGTGGCAGCATTTAAAACTCTTGGGGGTTGAACAGATTGTCTACATACAGTTGTCCCACTCCTTTTGGTTTGTTAGATATGCAAGCATTCATGGTTGAAAACAGTAATATTTCGTTGAAGCCACACCCCTATTGGGTCCGCCGGTGAAATAAACTTCAAATTCGGTTGTATGTTTCTTGTTGTAAACCTAATTTTAAAAAAATCATCATTTGGCGATAATATTTCAAATAATTATAATCTCCTGTGTGGCAGTACATACAAAGGAAATGATTTAGGCGTTTCATTTACCATACGTGAAGAATCTCGGTTGGCGCTGGACAGAAATACCGAGCGCTCGCTTCTTCCCGCGAAATTTCTACACAACGTGGCGTTTTGTAAAATCGCTCGAAGATGATAGAAAAGGGTGTCGGACAAGTCATACAATAAATTAATATTGGACCCGCCGACATCCGGAAATGGATTGGAGATGTTTAGAAAAATATTTGTATCATAAAAAGAAATTGCCCCTCAATATGGTGAGATTTCCCCCTCTATCTGCCTGACTGTAAGTCTTTAACATTTAACACTTTAGAAATACTTACTGGGTTGGGGGGGGGGTGGACATTGAGATTCGCGGTCTACTCCCCAGTTTTATGTCTAATCTAACAATGTATGAACAGTAATGTTGTGTTGTAGCAATAAGATGTTACCTGGACACTAATTCCGTTTCAAATGTACCATAAAACGATATAATCGTACTCAATGTAGACAACCATGTTAAAATAATAAACTCGTTCAATCATTCACACTCGAATGCACCACTACTTTTTATTTTGTACTTATCAACACATACCTTGAGTATTCTCCTTTAAAACCTTTGGAAGGCAGCTTGCATTGTATTCCTACCGCAAGGAAAAGTTGTTCGTTTTTTTCACGACATAAGCACTGAATACTATAGTTGCCATGGAAACATATTTTGGATATTGGTAGGAAAGAACACGTATTGACTCTATATAGAAATTGGCCATTAGTGGCCTCTCTTTCCTCTTAAATTTGCTGGTGAATAACTAATGTTGTCGCACCAATATGGCAGCCACAAGTCTCAATATCTAGTATTTATAACGTTTTAATACTCATTAGGAGTGGTGTTAGATGCTTACAAAGGCAAAATCATTGCTTGACCGTAAAACTAATTTAAATACTTAACGATTCGACTCGTATAATGATAAAACGCCAGTAGAAACATAGGCGTAGGAACCGGGGTGGCAAAGATGGCACGTGCCCCGCAAGTTTTGTTCAAATTGCCCTTTTCTCCAGCTAAAACAATGGGAAAGTGCTATTTTCTAATAGAAGAGGTGCCCTGAAGACGAAGTGCCACCCCCTCCGAGTTGAAGTTGCCTCCTGCGGCTATGAGTAGAAGTGTTTTGAATGGTTTAAACACAATTGAAAAAGGCCACGTAGGTAGACTTAAGGATCGGCGGTTTGCTGTTGTGTAAAACTACCTGAAAAACACAATAAGTATTTATTCTTATTGTATTTTTCAGGTAGTTTACAGAACAATTAACCGCCGAATCTTTGCTACACTACCCACACTGGCGCAGGACGTTCGAGATCTAAGGTAGTCTAAGGAAGTCTAAAGTAGTTTAAGGTAGTCTAAAGTAGTTTAAGGTGGTATAAGGTAGTCTAAGGTAATCTAAGGTAGTCTAGGGTACGCTAAAGTATTCTAAAGACAGAGAGGGAGACTAAGTTTCCCTCAAGCTAGTCCAAAGTAGGCTAAGGTTCCCTAAGGTAGTCTAAGGTAGGTTAAAGTAGTCTATTAAGGTAGTCTAAGATATCCTAAGTTCATATATAGGCGTATGAACCAACTTCAAGTTGGAGGGGCATTTTGCCTTAAGGGCACCTCTTCTATTAGTAAAAGACACTTTTCTCAATGTTTTAGTTTGAGAAAAGTGCACATCGAAGAACACTTGTGGGGAGGAGCACGTGCCCCCAGTTCCTACGCCACTGCAGTATGTTACGCTAAGTATAAGATTGTCGTGTACCTATTTAGGTTGCTAATGGAGCGAGAAAGAGGCACCATATGCTTTTAGGAGGTGAAGGGGAAGGGGTTGTTCTATTACACACACATTTTAAAGTCCAATTTACTAATCGCCAGTCACATTACGGAACAGAATCCCTGTCTCACCGACCAATTCTTAAATGGAGCATTGATGGCTGCCCCACTTCCATTCTCCTTAAATAAGTATATTTCTGCTCTACTAACTCTTAAATTGATTTCAAGCATGATTTTATTGAAACTATTTAATTAAAACTGTTAATAATACCGGAATTGATGCCCCACTCTGCGGTTAATTCTTACCTTTTGGGGGTTAACGAGATAAACATAATGATACGAAGAGTTTTTCTCCAATACTTTCTCAGGTGTACTGTAGACCACGTCATGTAACATTTCACAATTTGGTTCATTCTGTAAGTTCACTGTCTTCTTGTAGTTGATTGATCTACAACATGGCTCAGTGACACATTCCATTACGCAATCTATCCATTCCGAAACGCTTTGGTTCACCAAAACTGTTGCATTAAGCCTGAAACCTACAATACATAACGTATATGGTAAGTAATTTAATTTGTACTTCTTATTAATAATCTATGAAGAAAGAACAAAATAAATCATGACTGTGAAGTAGTTTGCATATCTGAACAGAGTCAAAATCCTGCTAATTTTTACGTACTCTTTTGAATCTCAGACAACCAATTTATAGGTTATTATTTTTAACTAATTTGTTTTTACCGTGTACTTTAAATTTTATAGAGCTTTTATGGAAATGCGAACATTTCCACAAGACAAATCAGAAGCATTTTCATCACGTAGATGCTGAATAAGTGTCGCACTTTATCTAACTATACCTCTTCAACGCAATACATGGGAATTTTGCTGAATGAGAACATACCATTATATACATCATTCTTACCTTCCAGACTTGCATCATAACAAAAAGTCTCATTTTGGATCGTTTGGCCATGAACAATCGCCCGTAATACGAATGGAATGAATGAGTACAACAACTGATATTTCATTTTCATTTCAGTTCTCTGCAAAGGCAAAAATAGAGATTCTGGAATTTGAAAACCACCTATTTTTCTATATTTAGTAAGGAATGGCAGAATTTTTCAACGTCAAATCGCTTTTTCTCTTCAGGGAATGGTTGTATTTCAAAACAATGTTCAGATGTAAATTTTCTCGTGTATATTCTTCGCATTAAGTGCCCCATAGTGAGTTAGTGACATCATTTCCCCGCCACAATTTCTGCCCAAAATTCATTTAAAAGAATATATATAATTCGTGTTGATAAAGTGAAGTGCGGTATATGCATCGCATCTACATACCAAACACCAGATTTTTCTGATTAAGAGGCAATTTGTTTCTTTGTCGCTACACGTATAACGTATTTGCAATGAAAAGTCTTCAAAACCCAAAATCTTTTGGCGTACCTCCTAAAATTGCTTTGTTTTAGATTTACTTTTTATATTTTACACAGTTCAGTATAGCTACCTCTTATTTTAAATGTATCTGCAGGCGGTTAAAAAAAAAGTAAAAATTTGTAAGAAAGTAAAATTAACACCATTAATGTTGCTGTAAAATTGATATTATTTGTAATTACAAAAAGGCTGAATTTTTCAATTTCAAATATCTCTAGTGGAATGGTCGTATTTCGAAACAATCATCACATTTAAGTTTCCTCGCCTATGCTCTACTAAATAGAAATATGACCTGCATGGCACATATTTTTTTTAATTTTTGGTACAATATATGCATGACAGCATGACATCAAATTCGTGTTAAAGAATATAATTCGTGTTGATAGTGCAGTGCGCTATACATCGCATATATACAAAACACCTGATTTGTCTATATTATGTAGCGTATTTGCGATAAAAAGTCTTCGAAACCGAAAATCTTTAATTTGTCGTATCTCCATTTTGTTTTAGCTTTAATTTTTATAGTTTATACAGTTAGCTACCTTCTGAATGCATATGCAGAATGGTTAAGAATCTTAAGAAATTAAAAATTGTGAGAAAGTTAAATTACGACTAATAATATGCTATAAATTAATGCCGTGCATTTACCATATGGAAAAAACGTACTGAACTTCAAACATCGTTCTCTCTTTGGCATACCTCAAAAATTTCTTTCATTTTAACATTCTTTTTATACGTGATTCACTTCCTAAGCCTTGCTAATTTAAAATCGTATAAAAAATGAAATTTGAAATGCAGCCATAACCAGTCATACGGCTCATTTCATTTCAAACGCTAGAATATTCGTCATCACCGTTCAGCAACACCTACAATTGGTCCGACAAATCGTGGCGCATTAGCCAAGGAAATAAACTAACAACGACTACTATAACAAATATGTCGTTTCAAATGCCGTGTTGACATTTCGTATCTATGATAAGCGTACAAAAATTGAGTACAAATGTATATATTTAGTACAAACTTACTAAAAATGAGATTTCTTTAAATCTTTCTCCAAATTTGAATGTATCAACAAGGGTTGTTACCAAGTATTTATCGTAGCAGATGTATGCAGATACAGACAGTAGTTATTACTTGCTGCTGTGAAGTAATCATCGCATGTAGTTGGCTTATGTCTACTTTTGACTGCATCCAAATTGCTTTGAATATAAATCAAACTTTGGTGTAATAATTGTAGATCATATATATTTAATAATATTTTTCATCTTGCCGCTTGGCAGTTTTAATTAATAATGGTAATTGAACTGAGTGGAGTGCAATTTGGTCTGAAATCAAACGCGTGATTACAAAATACGATTTGTAATCACAAGTTTGATTTCAGACCAAAATTGCACGACACGAAGTTCAATTTCCATTTTATTATATCTATTTTGAAATCTAAATAATGTTTTAAACCGGAAGCGATATTTTATTAGTGTTGGTCTACAAGAGACAATTTGCAATTTGCATATTGTATATTTTACTAAAATTAGTAAAATTCTAAAGATTGGTTGCGAAATGTTGTAAAATGCGGAAAATATAGCCTTACAAAATTTGCAAATTTTGTATACTTTTGTATTACGTGCGGAAATTCCTACCACATTTGGGCCGAAATGTGGTAGGAATTTCGCTTATGCGAAATCAGAGTTTGGCCTCAAATGGAAGCCTTTTCTTATGAGACGAGCATATATATAAAGTCAGTTTTTATGCATGAAATACTAATTAACAATTCTGAAAATAGCTATAGCCAATAATCTTCGAAATAGTGCCACAGATTTGGCACTTCCATTACCTAAGAGAGAATTTGGTAAATTGAGGTCTTTCAGATATAACGGTGCTATACTTGGAATAGCCTATCAAATGAAGCAAAACAGGCAGACTCGTTAAACTCCTTTAAAAGAAATAAGATCATCAATGGACAATGAATGAATCTGAGCCATTCTGTTTCTAGTTTGTATATATTTGTAAATGTATATATTGTGCATGTATAATGTATTGTCTTAATGTGTTCAATTGTATGTAAATTTTCTTTTATCAAAATACGCCCCTCGTGGAAACCAACAAATTGTTAATGAGGCCAGCGTGTCAAAATAAAGTTTATGTATGTTGTCGTTTTGAAAACTACAGCACGCCCTTGGCCGTTAAATGTTATGTCTACGTTTTATTCTTTGGCCACGATTTGTCCTTTGGATATGGTCTAAAAACGGTGTCTGGTAGAATGGGAGGTGCCTGGTAGGGATCGTGGAGTATTTTTGGGATTCAGGGGCTAAAGATCTCCGAGAGTGCAATGACACAAGTGTCGAGTGCTGATGGAGCGAGACCTCCTAGAATATTTTATAATTTAAATGCTACTGAGGGGGGCACAGGGGGGCACATGGGGAACAGGGGCACAGGGGCACAGTGGGGCACAGGGGGCACATGAGGGCACAGGGGGGCACATGGGGGCACAGGGGGCATAAACGCGTTCAATTTTTATTGGTGAAGATTGACCAAGATATAGTCAGGCATGCCTACCCACAAACGAATATGTCCGAGGTTTTCCCCATAGACTTTAAATTTTTGGTCAATTAATTTTAACGAGCATATATGAGGGCATTTAGTCACGAAAGTCGCGCTTTACGGCAAGCCCTCTTACGCCGTTCGTCTTTTTCACTTTATGTAGAAATCGGTGAAAATACACAACAATGACGCTATGCCCGTACCCGCAAGTCCCGACTGTCGTATCTGAACGTCTATAATCTCAATATAGACAGCGGAAAGGGTGCTAAATCGCTGTATTTACACCAGTGATTAAATGAGGAGCTAGCGGATTAATAATCGCTGGCGCATGGCTTTGTTTCAGTGCCATCGGTGGACCGCTCGCTGATCTTAATAATATGGTGGAGTGTCAGGAGTGGAATGAGCTAAATGTTAAAAACATCCATGCGAGACACTGAAAATCGTTTGTTGGGAAAAACCGTGAAACGAATGCTTTCGCTTTTACTATATAAAGAAGGATAAAAAGAATTGTTATATAACGCTAAATGTGGTTGGCTGATTTTTGGTCACGTCGCTTCTGACAAATGCAATGTATTCCGCCGGTAAACAAGTAAAAAATTAATTGTAGCCCGCTAAAACGGTCAGCTATGGAGTCGAAAATTAAAAAACAACGTTTTTCGAGGCTTTCAAACGATGAAATACAGCAACTACTAGAGAAAAAAATTCCAAAAATACTCAAAAATCGAGAAACAATGCTGTGGCAACCCTTCCAACATTTTGCAATGAGATTGCTCCGGACGAATCTCCGCCGAAAGACATTGAATACCTCGAGGAGATCTCGAAGAATAACTCAACGAACTATTGATATTGCCTTTTACCCAAATGCGAGGGAAAGAATGGAAAAAACTGCAAAAGTCTGCTCTGATGGGTTTGAGATTTGGTCTTCATAGACATTTTTTACTGAAAAGGAATTTTAATATTATTATTGGTGATCAAGAATTTGCTAAATCAAATCAAGTATACGGGGCGGCCATTACTGAATTGAAACGACAAGGTTTTTGTTTGGTTTAACATTATGTTTCACCTAATTCGTCGAAGAAGGGAAAACCTTCTCACTAAACAGTCGTTCGCGGTGCAGACTGACGCGACTGGAAGAAGGTTTGTTTATCAGGCGGCAGATGAACTAGACAAGAACCACAGAGGTAAAGATTACCCAGACGATTGCCCAGGCGAAGGTCGTATGTATAAACAAGACGGTCCATTATGTCCTGTAATGGCTATTATGCGTGTTTTCGGGTATAAATCTGAGAGCAACATTCGCTCATACTTTAGGCGACTGGCTCAGAGATAAAGCAGAAACAAATTTCACACTCTCTCAGTAGTGCTTGTTTTAACAGCTCAAAGTCAACTAGTACTAGTGAAATAGTATTAGTAAACGAAGCTCGAAACGAAGCAGAAGATTTTGTTTGTACTCAAACCACTAGCTGCCCACAATCACCTTTTAATGACCCAAAATGTTGCCTCCCACAGCCAAGAGACTGTCAATTTCCACGCTGGGGTTTTTGCTGATGCAAATGTGACCATTAATTTTTACAAAAAGAGATATTTGATTGTTAATATATTGGTTCCAACCGTGTTTTTGTAATGCTGAAGCTCGTTCGTTATTATAATCATGCATTACATTGTAAAGCGTTCTCGTGAAATAAGTTGAGTGAATGTTTTTCTCTTTTGTTGCTATATAACAAAACACTTACTCTCTGTACTAGTTTTGTTTTCCCTCAAGCCTCAACGTTTTCCTCGAGTGTATAATATATGGTGGAAAATCGTAAAATATAAGGCAATTTTGTCAGTTTTAGTTGTTGTGACATATTTGACACCTGTTACTTTAATAATAATGCTGCTTATACACGGTTGTCCATTTAATTACAGTGTAAGTGTAAGTTTCCAAATTACCCTTTCTTGCCATCAAAAATCTTTATTAATTTGAAAAGAGAGAAAAATTATTTTCACGAGGGAACTGGTTTCATTACAAACACGAAATTTATCAGTAAAAAATTAAAGGGGTATGGCAATAAAAGTTTAATTTATCTCATTTGAAAGAACATTCAAAATTATATCTGAATCTCCCTTGCCAATTTTTCGTATCTTACTTAGTTCTTGAGATATCATTGATCTCATTAACGGTGGTTTTATTGGCGTCACAGGCAGGGTTGGCAATATAAAACGACTCCTAGGTGACGAAATAACAATCAGTCGATGTTTAAAAAGTTGTCAGTCAATTTGTTATTTGAAATATTGACCGAAGTATAATTTTGGGCTCATAATAACCATGGGCTTTCTGGGTAATATCTTGCGTGACCCTGCTTGTGACGTTAATATCCACAAAAATCCAAGATGGCGGACAAACACTGATCTAATAATAGACTGGATATAGCTTCTATACCTATGAAAAATGAAGCCAAAATCAATCGGCGCAAATTTACTTCCGGTTACCACTTTGCAGTGAAAACAATATGAAGTTGTATGGGGAAATGAGTCGGCGAGGCTGGTTTTTCACAATTTTGAGGCATTTCCAAGCGCTGGACTAAACCGTTCGTCTTGTAATGAAAAGAACAGGATATTTTCCTACTTTTGGAGAGATACTTTTGTAGATTTCGGTAAAAAATTACCGCTAAAGACGTTTGACAAGTTGCATACGCGGAGTCCATTTTCGGCCAAAACTCTCTGCCAAGTGGTCTTTCATGCTGGCATTTTCGCTAAACAAATACTCTGGCTGGATAGAAACTCAAGTCGAATGGTTTAAACGAAAGGTAAGCAATGTATAATAAGCGTTTGTCTTTCTCAATCAAGCGAAAAAGTATAGAATACGGCGTTGCTCTCGGGTTATGTTGTGCTATGCCTATATGAACATTTATAGGAACAATAGCTTTATATCTATATTGGCTAATTGCATTTTGTATCTCAGATTGGAGTTATGGTTTTTGTTCTTGACCGAAAAATACATTTAAATAATATATAAATGGATTAGTTTCTAAAACAAGCTCTGTATCATTCATATTATAAACTGCTTCAAGTGTTTTTATGCAGAAAACAATCCAGTAGAGTCTGAGAGTAGTATGGAGCACAAGTATACACCATATTAAAATGGTGTATGCCAAGTTTGACTAGTTGTCAATTCTCACATTTGAAATTTTTATTATATAGAGACTAAAACATTGAAAATAGAAAACATTAAGACATGTCATCCTGATCCACTGGTGCTGACCGCTGTGATGGCAGAGAGGTCCTGTATTATAGAAAGTGACTTGTTGAAGTGACTGTATCATTGAACAATAAATTCTCTGTTCCTTTTTCGAAAGTAGATGAACATTTTGTAATCATATGAACATGAATAGCTATGTGACTCACATTTTTAATAGTGCTGTATAAAAATTAGTTGTTTTAACATAGTATGGATAAACTGATACTTATCTTTTTACTGTACCATGCCCATGGTCTTCCCTCACCAGATTAAGACCCCTAGTAAATTCTGGTGAGCTGCTCTCCTCTCTTATAATATTCCATAGTCTAACATTTTCAGGGTTTCTTGTAGAAGGGAGAGAAGGCCATGGGTGGGGTTGTCAAAATGTTGACCTTTTCCATAAAGTATACATTACATGTATGCAAACTAAGTGTGGAAATATATCACTTTCCCATATACATAAGAGTACCATAGACTGCAACTGGTTGTATTGTGTGTTCTGTTGGTTGTTCTCATGCATTTCCTTGTTGGTAACAAATACTGGTCATTAAATATTGGTGCTTGGCAATTTGGCTTCTTTGAGGTCATTTCAAAACCACCAAGATGTTTGACATGCTACTTCATGTTTCATAAAAAATGCACAGAGTTCTACTAATTAACCCATTGAAGATGCATAATGCTTCCCTTGACAACTACAATTATCTGGTGTTAGACAGAGTATCATAGGCATAGGAAGCAACTTCAAGTTGGGGGGGCACTTTGTCTTAAGGACACCTCTTCTATTAGAAAAGGGCACTTTTTCCATTATTTTAGCTGATGATAACCATCATATTCAAGTTGATGATAACCACATATTCAAGTTGATAAAGATTATATCAGAGTGTTATAGTAAATAGAGAGTCTTGTTTAATCACCAGTGAATCGCAGTGATGAAACTATCTACTTTAATACATAGGAATGGAATGAAGTAGTGTATTGGATTGCTGTAGAAAGCTCACTGTGTCTCCTCGATGTGAAAGAAGAAAAAAACTATTTAAAAGTTTGCAAATCAATAGAGAGTCTTGTTTAATCACCAGTGAATCGCAGTGATGAAACTATCCACTTTAATACATAGGAATGGAATGAAGTAGTGTATTGGATTGCTGTAGAAAGCTCACTGTGTCTCCTCGATGTGAAAGAAGAAAAAAACTATTTAAAAGTTTGCAAATCAATAGAGAGTCTTGTTTAATCACCAGTGAATCGCAGTGATGAAACTATCCACTTTAATACATAGGAATGGAATGAAGTAGTGTATTGGATTGCTGTAGAAAGCTCACTGTGTCTCCTCGATGTGAAAGAAGAAAAAAACGTTTGCAAATCAAATTTTGATTGAGCTCATACAACTTTGTCCCATGTCCTTTTTACAATTTTAGTATCATATCTGCATAAAAACACTTGAAGCAGTTTATAATAAGAATGATACAGAGCTTGTTTTAGAAACGAATCCATTTATATATTATTTAAATGTATTTTTCGGTCAAGAACAAAAACCATAACTCCAATCTGAGATACAAAATGCAATTAGCCAATATAGATATAAAGCTATTGTTGCTATACATGTTCATATAGGCATAGCACAACATAACCCGAGAGCAACACCGATATTCTATACTTTTTCGCTTGATTGAGAAAGACAAACGCTTATTATACATTGCTTACCTTTCGTTTAAACCATTCGACTTGAGTTTCTATCCAGCCAGAGAATTTGTTTAGCGAAAATGCCAGCATGAAAGCCACTTGGCAGAGAGTTTTGGCCGAAAATGGACTTCGCGTATGCAACTTGTCAAACGTCTTTAGCGGTGATTTTTTACCGAAATCTACAACAGTATCTCTCCAAAAGTAAGAAAATATCCTGTTCTTTTCATTACAAGACGAACGGTTTGTCCAGCGCTTGGAAATGCCTCAAAATTGTGAAAAACCAGCCTCGCCGACTCATTTCCCTATACAACTCATATTGTTTTCGCTGCAAAGTGGTAACCGGAAGTAAATTTGCGCCGATTGATTTTGGCTTCATTTTTCATAAGTATAGAAGCTATATCCAGTCTATTATTAGATCAGTGCGGACAACTCGCTGATTTATGATTATTTCTGTCAAAATATCTCAAGAATTAAGAGAGATACGAAAAATCGTTATGGAATATTTATGTATAATTTTAAAAGTTCTTTCAAATGAGACAAACTAAGTTTTTATTGCCATATCCCTTTTAACGTTTCGAAAAATTTTACACCAATTCGAAGCTTATAGAATGCACGATAATACCTACACGATATATTTCGGAAATTGATAATTACATAGTTAACATGCAGTTGTATACTTGTAACTATTTTTCCGTTTTGTACTGTACCAAAAAATAAAAATATATATGACCGCGTTACCATGAATGCACTTGTATGTGGCGAATCAACGTTCAGTCAGCACAGCGGGTTGTTAATTAGAATTACTTCATGTTCAACCAATGTTTGGAACTATTATACTTGTTTCGCAAGGGCGAGAGGTTGCTGCATGCATGTATATTTCTAGTATATCAGACATGTTTCGGAGCGGTAGTTTATCGCTACTAATTTACCTGCTCACGTCACAGCTAGAGCAGGTAGATTAGTTAGTCACTAATCCTGTTTAATATGTGAATGCTATCCTCAATGAAATTATTTTCACGACCAAACGTTTCGGTACTCCGGTCAAGTGTTTTTGGCAAAGGTGGCCTAAAGTCGCAACGCCAACGTTCTTTATAAACACTATACTCAATATGTATGCTTACACTTACGTCACGTAGAAAATTTGTGAAAAGTAATTCATATCCTTTCGGTAGAAAAACAATTAAGATGTAAACAAACATATTGCATTACCTGTTCAATAGTTCGGTAAATTTGAATAAATTATTGTGAAAGCGTTGTGCTTAAGTGCTTTGAAGAAGTCTTGTAATTTATTGTGTTATCGGTATCATTTTAAGCCTTCAAACGACTAATTTTATCACGAGCTTAATTCAACTTTATGGCATAAATACAAGTCAAGACACAGTTTTATAAAGCCTATATTACTAAAACGAGGTTATTTTGCATATTGTTATGTTTAGCTGTCTAAAATCAATCGTCTGCAAGCAAGCAAATAAAAGAAAGTAATAAATTTCGTGGTAAGTCTGATGATATTGAAAATTAGTGCTATTTCGCTATTTTAAATGTAAGAACTATAATATAGTAAGAGTCACTAATCAGGCTATACAGACTGCTTTACAATGTAAGACGCCTAGAACAGTAATGTATATATATATAAGCGCTATAGAAATGTTATTATTATTATTATGAATTGCCTTCACATATAGACCCCCTTCCCTTGTCAATATTTTTGTGACAGCTTGATCTCCACTATCATTCTACAATGTATATCAGTTATGAACGGCGAAACATGCATGTCCGCAGATTTGACTATATATATATACATATATAGCCTGATGATTCTTTTACAGATGAAACAGCCTGTTGCAGACCAGTTTTGAGGTAAGCGAAAATCTATATACGTATATATATATATATATATATATATTAGAGCAAACTGATAGAAACAGCAAGAGCTGGTCTCACATACCACAAGTAATTATAGATCAAGCTTACCTAAAACTGGTCTCCAACAGGCTGTTTCATGATTCTTTTACAGATGAAACAGCCTGTGGCAGACCAGTTTTGAGGTGAGCGAATATATATATATATATATATAGATTTTCGCTTACCTCAAAACTTGTCTGCAACAGGCTGTTTCATCTGTAAAAGAAACTGCCTGATGATTCTTTTACAGATGAAACAGCCTGTTGCAGACAAGTTTTGAGGTAAGCGAAAATCTATAATTTGCTCTAACTATATGTTGTCGAGCATTCTTTGCGTTTCGTAGACCTAAACCTACACCTATATATATATATAGTCAAATCTGCAGACATGCATGTTTCGCCGTTCAACGGCTCGTCAGTGCAGCTTGTAACGCAGTCTAGATGCGAGTGACTTCGTATTTATACACCATACTCTTGCCCTCACCAAGCGCATGTGGTACAATACTCAGACACATGCACATCCAGACATACAAACCGCGCGAGAGTTCTTTATCTGATTTAAAACATCGAGGCGCAGCCGAGTGTTTTAGATCTGATAAAGACCGAACTGCAAGGTTTGTATATGACTTCTAAAATGACTCGTTTTGTACGCTCACTGGCGTTGGAATTTTGAAGATTGATGTTATCTACGCTGTAAAAATTGAAGGAGAAAATTTGAGCAAGTCTATATCAAATATATAGATCCGCTACGGGTCATGAGTTTCCTTTTATTTTGCTTATATATTTTGCTCTATATATAGATTATATAGATTTTCATCTATATATATATATAGATTTTCGCTAACCCCAAAACTTGTCTGCAACAGGCTGTTTCATCTGTAAAAGAATCATCAGGCAGTTTACAAGTATCGAAAGAAATGACCGCTTATATACTTCCTGCCGGAGCGTGGGGGTGTATGTGGGATGTTGCAATGTTGTTTACAATTTGCATTACGATGACGACACCGTGAAATTATTTCAAGCTCTTTTGTTGAGTCAAATAATTTTCTTCTCAAAATACAAAATTTTGCTTCTATCGTTGATCTGTTTGATCCTCCCGTGTACGAAATAGAATGTTTTAAAATTTGCCAATTAATACTGAAATCCTTATTGTTTTCTTTCAATGTCCAAATATATTTCGAAAGTTCCGTGTCATTTGCATGCTTTTTACGCTGAAAAGATTTAGTGTGGTTGCCAATCGCTCTTTGAATGTGGTTGCAGTCATGCCAATGTAATTTTTGATCGTGTTTGTGTTGCTTACTGAGACTGTTGCTTTGTATACTATGTCCCTAGTCATGCATTGTTTTTGGAACGGGAAAATGGTGTTTTCTCTACAACTGCAATTTGTAGTGTCCCTGTCCTGTGGCTTGTTATTCCTAGATATGCGCGTTTTGTGTTTAGTGATTACTGACTTGATATTGTTCATGCAGCTATAACTTACTTTAACTGTATTTCTGTTAACAATTTTATGTAGCTTGTGGTGCGGTGGAAAATGTTTGTCAATCATTGACACACGTTATTTCGTTTGCCTCGAAATAACGTGGAAAATCTCGCCCTACGGGCTCGTTTTCCCACTGATTATTTCTCGTTCTCCCAAACTCCCACGCGTGTTTCTATAAGTGTATAGAAACACGGAAAATGTTTTCTATTTCTTAATTTTCTATCGGAAACTCCAAAAATTCCTCCAAAACGAAAGCTATATTTTTAGATATTTAAAATTATTTCCAAAACGTGGTTGATCCCGAATGGACAACGGTTGAGCAACAAATTAGAATGCACGATTTGTGATGGAACGTGGTTATACTGATACGTGATATATTGTCTATCTTGTCCATTTGTCCCCTTATTAGTTGGTGGTAAAGTCACAATGTTGAACAACATTCAGGTAAAGGGTTGGGATGGATGTTCGGCAACTCACAGCCCGAGTGCATCAGGAAAAAGACTGTAAATACCGCTGTTAGTAATTAATATCCGCAATTAATGAACTCAAAATATTGTTACTACTTTGACAGTTCATAAAGCACTTGACTCTTGGAAATTGGCCATCGGTAAGCTCAAAGAACTGTCCATGCACTAGGGAAAAAATTGAGTGTCACCAAAACTCCGCCAAAAACGTGTGCAGGGTATATAAGCCATGCACAGAAGTTGGGGAATTTCATTATTTTACTTTTGGGGCCATTTCAAAAATGTGTACTTTTTCTTATAAATTCTTGGACTTTAAGTTTGGGCAAGAAGATGACCAAACCACAGAAATTCTATTTTTCCATACAAAATTACACTTGGGGAGCAAAAAATGTTCCTGAACTCTTTAGGAGACAAAAAGTTCGTGGAAAGCAATTAAGTTTTCTCTCCACAAAGAATTTTCCAAATGTGGACGGCAAACGGAATAGTTTAGAAAAAGCAGCACTGTAACAACAGCCAATGGGCCGTATGCGTTAAAGCAAAGCATCACGGTAGTTTAGTTAACTCGAATTTTTCATCATGGCGACTGTTTACTTTGCGTATGAGTGTGTGAAAATATTTGGAAAGTACTCGAGAAATATTTTAGCGAAGAATTGGAAAAAAGCTTTATAAATTCCTCGAGGTTTACTTTAAGCCAAGTTAGTCTTACGGAATTTCTACAAGCCATAGATTTTGAGATATTTAACATGGCGAACACCGAGTGTAAAGTGAAGCACACCTTCGATCGGACATGGACAAGTACAAATTTTAACATCTCGCACATGCAAAGGTGAGTTCGTAGCTAAAATTTATGTAAAATAAGTAAGACACCCATATCTATTGCCTGCAAAAAAAGTTCGGCGATCGCACTGTTTTTACAAGCTCTAGGGGCGAAAATGTCCCCACACGTAGCCAGCTCAAACCAAACATGCTTTGATCAAGTGTTCCATTTGCAAACCAAAACATTGAGGTTGTTTGGCGCGAAAACTATATGTTCAATGTATCTGCTTTTTGTAGTTTTTCATGGTCAAAGATTTACTTACTATTGTTAGAGTACTTTTAAGTACTATTCACTGCTATTACTGTACACTGTTTGAAGAGTTCAAAAAGGATATTTTGTTCGTGCATTTCTGTTTGTATTCGGTTGTTGTTGTTTTACGCGTTTTGGTGCTTTCGTTTGGGAAAAAGAAATGGATGAAACAGATAATATATCTGTTGAACAACGTTCAGAGTGGACTAAGAATCTCAGAGGCATTCCTCCTTTTACACACGAGCTTCTTAAACAGCATTTAATTACTGATACTTCGAGGAGACAAGGAAAAACACCTGATGCACATAAACATAAGAAATATGGCCACCAACTTTTTAAAAAGAAAATGGTCACGAAACTACAAGTTAAGCCGGATATTTTAAAAGGAACTGAGCTGTTTTTTCTTGTTAAATGCAATGTACATGCTTCAATGAAAAAGGTGCAATACACTGTATATGTCCACTTTCACCAGGACACAGGAAAAGTGTCATAATTATGCAAGTTGTACATGTGTAGCTGGACAAGGTGGTTTATGCAAGCATGTAGCTGCCTTACTTTTCCATATTCTTGACTTCATTCAGCTTGAACTAACTGAAGTCCCAGACGACTTAACATGTACCCAGTTACTACAACAGTGGCATGTGCCAGCAAGTGAGGACCTTAAGACTGCTGTCCTGTTTGATAATGTGAAATTTACAAAGGCAACTTCGACCAGGACATGCTCTAACACTCAGAAAATCACCAACCCAGCTCCTCCTTTTGCAAAAAATGTGACTGGAAATGAAATTAAAAAACTTAAGGATGGATTAAAAACTGTAGGTACATGCAGCTATCTTGAAACCCTTTTAGAATCAAATGATTGTCAGCCTTTTGACCATAATGAATTTCTGGTAGAAATACCATCCAAAAAGAAATTTACAGAAGCTCAGGAGAGTGCCAATCAATTATTTAATGTGGAAATAAGGGATTCAGTTCTAAAAGACATAAACACTCCAAATCTTTCCCAAATTTCTAAGCATTTACCAAGCCAAGAATACAAACAATTTTTTCAAAAACGATTGATCAAAACGAAGGAACAACTACTTGACATTGAGTGCAACACAAGGGGGCAGTCAAATAACACCCTGTGGTTTGAAGAAAGGCAATTTCGGCTAACAGCGTCAAATTTTGGGTGTGTATTAAAGCGCAGGGAAAGTATATTTCCAAAATCAATACTTGCCAAACAGTTTACATATATAAATAATAAAAAAAACACACCACAACCATGTCTATGGGGACAGACAAACGAACAAAATGCAATAGCGAAATACTTAGAAAAGTGTGGTCATGATGGACACATTATCAAAGCATGTGTTGAGTGTGGCTTGGTAATTAATGCAGAAGTTCCATGGCTAGGTGGGAGTCCAGACTGTCTCCTGCATGACCCCAGTGAGGAGGAACCATTTGGTATTGGCGAGGTCAAATGTCCATTTTCAAAGAAGGACATGACAATTGAAGATGCGTGTTGTGACCCTGCATTTTTTCTTCTGCGTGCAAGTAAACTTAACCCTAGACCTACATTGAAGAAAAATCACAACTATTATTACCAGATACAAGGACTAATGGCTACCTGTAATCTAGAATGGGCAGATCTCATAGTTTTTACCAATGAAGATGTGTTTACAGAAAGGATTTATTTTGACAATGAGTTATGGAGCAAAACAATGTTACCTACACTGACTTCGTTCTACTTTTCATACATTTATCCAGAACTATTCAAAAGAAATTAAACTATTAGTTATAACTATGATAGTCATGTCTTTAATTTAAATAAATCTAATTTTCTTCTGAATCTGAATCAGACTTTTCACATATCAGTGGTGGGTGGAAAAGAGTTAGATAAGTACAAATAACCCAAACTTTGTTTAGTTCTGATGCCATGGTCAATGGAAAAACATTCTTTAAAATTCTGAAGCATTTAACGCGTTGAATTGCCCTTTCAACATGAACTCTCACTGCTGCGATTTTCCTTGTGTCATTTTCATCCGAAACTGACAGCTGAGGGGCTCCATTTAAAAATGGTGGGATATTAGGTTTAACCCCATCTGGCATATCATCGCCAATATCAAAACCTCTATCTGCCATCACATCATCGCCTGGCTCTAACATCTTCAAAATGCCACAGCATACAACTCAGATACAAATGTTGGATATCCTGCAGGGGATATTCCAATTAGCGCTTTGGCAGTATTATGGTTTTTATATGAAGAGTAAGTTGCTGACTGGCTCCTAAATGATGTTGGCATTTCAATGTATATTTCGGTGCACTCGATAATTACACGTGTTTTTGGGTAGGCATTCCTGAAAGCTTGTGGCATTGTTTGTTGAATATGCTCACGTGATGCCCATATGGGAAGAGCTCGTAGTCTATGGTAAAGAAATCCTAACCAGGTAGTCTCGATTCGTGAATACTGAGGTTGTGAAATTCCGAATCGGTGTGCAATATCTTGGCCCAATAGTCCACATCTAAGTCGAACTAAGACCATGAACAACTCTTGTTCTGGTGATAAAGACCTAGCTCGGCCATGCTTTGATTGTGCTGCAGATGCATGTTCAATGTTATTAGAGCCAGCATACATTAGAAAATTACAAGCCGGTTGTAAATAGTCAAAGAATACTTTGAATGTTGCATAGTTGGGAAAACTGGTGTAAAATTTAAAGTTTGAATCACTTGCAATAACATGTTCAATTCTAAGTAAACACTGTTGATATTTCTTTGATAGGTCCTCATAGTTTTGTTTAAGTTCAACATATACTTTACGCAGCTCCTCATTCATTGGTTCTGCAACTAGACTACTAGTGCTACTGTGTGCTGGCTTAGAACATGAGCTTTTTCTTCCTGCACTATTTGTTGTCTCTCTACATGACATGGGGCGAGTTGGTAATGAGTTTAATACTTTCTTGCCATCAGGAAAATGCACTGAGCAAACTTTGTGGCTTTTTAGCGGTTGTTTTTTTATTCCTAATAAATTTAGCCATGTTTCTTTTAAGTTCGTCTCTCGAGGAAATTGATGGAAGGATAATTCCGGATTTTTTAGACTGTTGCTTTTACAAAGCGGCACACAACAAGTAGTTCCTCCTTTCTTTTTGGCAAGTTTACAGCCGGTTTCATCCATTTCTTTTTCCCAAACGAAAGCACCAAAACGCGTAAAACAACAACCGAATACAAACAGAAATGCACGAACAAAATATCCTTTTTGAACTCTTCAAACAGTGTACAGTAATAGCAGTGAATAGTACTTAAAAGTACTCTTACAATAGTAAGTAAATCTTTGACCATGAAAAACTACAAAAAGCCGATACATTGAACATATAGTTTTCGCGCCAAACAACCTCAATGTTTTGGTTTGCAAATGGAACACTTGATCAAAGCATGTTTGGTTTGAGCTGGCTACGTGTGGGGACATTTTCGCCCCTAGAGCTTGTAAAAACAGTGCGATCGCCGAACTTTTTTTGCAGGCAATAGATATGGGTGTCTTACTTATTTTACATAAATTTTAGCTACGAACTCACCTTTGCATGTGCGAGATGTTAAAATTTGTACTTGTCCATGTCCGACTTTACACTCAGTGTTCGCCATGTTAAATATCTCAAAATCTATGGCTTGTAGAAATTCCGTAAGACTAACTTGGCTTAAAGTAAACCTCAAGGAACTTATAAAAGCTTTTTTCCAATTCTTCGCTAAAATATTTCTCGAGTACTTTCCATATATTTTCACACACTCATACGCAAAGTAAACAGCCACCATGATGAAAAATTCGAGCGAGTTAACTAAACTACCGTGATTCTTTGCTTTAGCGCATAAGGCCCATTGAGCGTGTTAATGTATAGGAATATGATTAGCAGGTGATATCTCTTTGCAAAGATCTAGCACTGATAAATTTGTTGCAGATTCCATTTTGTCCCTGTTATACCACTGAATATGTTTATTGATCATCAAAATAACACGATAAAAAAAGAATGAGTGGAGTAAAATTTTCTCTGAATTCCAGACACCCGACTCACTCATCAGCATGGTAAATCCCACTTCCAGTAGCAAATTTGCTGGTGCAAATCCTATATCTGGTGGACCATGCCAATCCCATTTTACTCTAAAAATAGAGAAAAATCCCAGTTCCCATTTTACGCCTTCAGTGAAACCCGCTTAAAATTATCTTTCTGTTCAAGGGTGTTGGATATATATCATATGGATTTGGACATAAACGCATTGTATTTCTCTATACTATCTTTGATTACTATGGTAATCATAATGTTCTTACTCAAACTGCTGAAAGATTATCAAATATCAAGACGCGAACCAAGGATAGTGGATGTATCTCGGCTGCCTACTGGTGCTCTAACGTTTGACGCTATTGTTAACGAATTTCTCAACTTGAAAGAAGTCTCTTGCGCCATACGGAAAGCTGGTCTGGAAAAATGTCAACTTGTTCTTGGAATTGATTTCACTGCAAGTAATGAATGGCAAGGGAGGAAAACATTTTCTAAGAAATCACTTCATGCTATTTCTGAGAAAGTAGATGAACGTTATGGTCGCCGTGGTTCAATGCATCATTTGGGATTATTTCGTGATAATCCTTATCAAAAAGTAATCTGTGTCTTAGGTCAGACATTAGAGCCATTAGATGATGATAATCTTATCCCAGCTTTTGGATTTGGAGACTCGATTACAAAGGATAAAGATGTATTCTCCCTATCAGGTTTGCTGGAAGATGCTAATTTCTAAAGTATTTATAAGTGATTGTGGTGACAGCGTACGTAGAGTAAGATAGCTGGCAGTTCTCACAGCTTGGGAGAACATAATTAAATTAATTATTTTATAGAGATTTCCGTGCACTAGATGGGTGAGATGAAAATTGTGTCCTTACGGCGGACAATATTTTTCACATGTGAAATTTATCGTCCCAGCGTTTTGATTGGTCGGATAATTTTTCTCACATGTGGTTAACTGGCGCCAGGTTTTAGCGAAATCACCAAAGTGATAGTTTTACCATCATACTAGCCAATAATAAAATTTGACTATATTACCATAAGTAATGACTATATTAAATTTAACTATATTACCATTCCATTGTCATCACGGAGAACATTCAAGGCTAAAATACTTAAGATAGACCTCTTTGATTGGAATTTCAGCAAAAGAATGAGGAAATAAGCGGTAAGAAATCTGTTTTTGAGGCAGATATATTTCCCTTGCGAGTTGTTCAATTCAATGACAATGTGAATCTGTCAGTGTTACCTAATCCTCGAGCCGGCGCCAAGCGCCGTGCGAGGGTACTAATTCCGCTCGGATATTTACACCCAGGTATGTGACAACATAGAGGAATGCAAAATTGTCCGCCATTATGCAATCGACGGTTTTCTATGTTATGCGCATGCGCGAGTTCAGACCGAGAGAAAACAGTTTTGTACTCGGGAATCGGGACATAAACAGACAAACAAAGTCTCGAAAACGAGATAAATTAAAATTATTTAGAGGACTTTCACATGTTAAAATTAACCGGGGGGGAAAACAGTCAAAAGAGCGAAGAAAGACAAGATTTTCTAGTTTTAAAGCGTTTTATTAAACGCGTAAGTGTCCATTTTGTATACTTGCCATAACCAATCAGATTGAATGTGATATAATTCAACTAGCCAATCAATTTAATGAAAAATGTGATCTGGCAAGTGGCAAATGAAGAAATCTGTTCACCATACTGTAAATTGTCAATACCCTAGACTGCGTTACTGCAGTTTTTTGCATAAAAAACAACATAAAGGCGAGTCAAACTTAAAGATTATCAAATAATGTTTCCCAAATAATACTGGCCAAATTATCAACAAAATTTTCAATGAAACATTGTCAAAATGTCAACAAAAACAAGTTTCACTTGAGCAACAGCAAAACTGAAGGTATTTCAAAATGAATGTAATAAAGTGGAAATTGAACTTCGTGTCGTGCAATTTTGGTAAATCAAACTTGTGATTTCGTAATCATGCGTTTGATTTGAGACCAAATTGCACTCCATTCGCTCAGTTCAATATCCATTATTAATAGACAATTTGCATTATAGACTAATTTTTGATCTAGGCAAAAAAAAGTATATTGCCGGAATGAACATACTAAAATTAGTAAAATTGCAAAGTTTGGTTCCGAAATGTTAGAATGTGGAAAATATAGTTTGCAAAGTTTGCAAATTTGGTAACTATTGTATTACGTGCGGAAATTCCTACCACATTTGGCCGAAATGTGGTAGGAATTTCCGCACGTAATACAAAAGTTACCAAATTTGCAAACTTTGCAGGCTATATTTTCATGAGGTTACATATTAACCAAAGTTAATAGCTAGAGAACCATGCGTGTTCCAGAAGTTGGGTGCCGCGACTGAGGTGTGCCTTGTGTGCGTTCGCGCAACATATGTTCATTAGTTGTTTGGCACGCAAAGTGTAACGATCAGAAAGGAAATTTTTTGTTAGTTTGGCTCGTAAAACGGTTATAAAATGGCTACTAACACGAATGACATGGGCGAATCTCAACCTATTACAAGTTCTGCGCTGAGTCCAAACATCGACTGGACCACAGCGTTCCAATCCCCGGAGTTTCTCTCGGGTCTCCAGACAGCGTTCGCTGGAATGGCCAATCCTACGCCAAGTTCAGATACTACACATCTGGAGCAGTTGGGTGATACGATTCCCTCGCGGCCAACGACATCGACCGCCGCAGTACCAGGTAACTTGTCTCTGGTTCAAGGTACGTTAAACGCTCCTTCTTTTGTTAATGCCATAAGTGGTAGTGTTCCCGCGGCAAGTTCATCATCTCTCCCACCCCAACCCTCGCTCAGTGCATTTCACTCCGGTATCGCTCCTCTCATTCCCACCTTTACCTCTTCCACTACCATCGCCCCCAAACCCAACCTTGGTCCCGAGAAAGCCTTCAGTCTGGGCCCCGGTCGTGACCCAATCCCACCTGACAGATCACGTAGAGGGGGAGGTGTTTGTATCTACCTCCGTAGTACTATCAGTTATAAAATCCGAAATGATCTGGTCCCTGATGATATTGAAGCAATTTGTTTGGAAATTTCTAAACCAAATTCTCGAAACTTTATCGTTGCATCCGTTTATCGTCCACCGAGCTCTACATCTGAGTTTTTCTTAACATTTGAAAAAATGATTAAAATGATTGATGACGAAAATAAAGAACTTCACATCCTAGGAGACCTAAATTGTAATATGTTGGCGAATATTTCTAATCAACCAACTAAAACACTTAAAGGAATTCTTGAAACATATCAATTATCTCAGCTCATTACTGAGGCTACACGAATAACGACTAGTTCCTGCACTCTTATAGATCATGTTCAGTCTGGAGTAATACACACAGGAATTAGTGACCATAGCTTAATCTATGGTATTAGGAAAATAAATCCTGTTTTAAGTACCCGAAAAAAGCTAAAAAGGTCGAAGTTAGAAACATGAAAAGATTTAATGAAGAGCGTTTTAATGAGGATCTTCTTACCCAATCTTGGGAACAAATTGTACTAAAGTCAGATACAGATTCTATGTGGGCCTGTTGGAAGGAACTATTTCTGGAAGTTCTTGATAAACATGCCCCAATTCAACATATTAGAAAACGGTCGTCTAGTGTCCCGTGGGTTACCGCTGATATTAAAAAACTTATATTTGAAAGAGATAAAAAGAAACGTAAAGCAATGATTACTAAACAAAGTACCGATTGGGATGTATACAAAACATCCAGGAATCTGGTCAATATTGCTTTACGACATGCTAAGGCTGAATATTATCGTAACAAAATAGCTCAACAAAATAATAATCCTAAAGAGGCATGGAAAACAATCAATGATTTATTAGGCCGATCTTCTAATGAGACCATTGTAAATGAATTGAAGATTAATGATTCTAAAATTACTTCTAATGAAGAAATAGCTAATGCCTTTAATGAATATTTCACCAATATTGGCCCTAGCCTGGCTAATTCTATCGACGAATCCAATACCTCGTTTAAAACATTTGTGAAATCTGCTGAATCTAAAATGGATCGTTTTAGGCTGGTGTCAGTGGGTAAAGTAGTTAAGCTTTTGAAAGGCTTATCAAATTGTAAAGCAGCTGGTCTTGATAAAATATCTGGTAAAATTTTAAAAGTTGCTGCTAATACTATTGCCCCATCACTTACGCATATTTTTAATCATGGCTTGATTTCAAATTGCTTTCCATATGAATGGAAAATGGCAAGACTTGTACCAATTCACAAAAAAGGCCCGCGGAATTTAACAGAGAATTATAGGCCAATTTCAATCTTGCCTTCAATTAGCAAAATAATGGAAAGAATAATGTATGACCAGATATACCAATATCTTAGTGACAACTCTTTACTTTCTGAACACCAATTTGGCTTTCGCAAATTTCACTCCACTGCTTCGGCACTACTAGATAGTACGAACAGTTGGTATGTTAATATGGACCGGAAAAAGTTTAATTTGGTTGTTTTGTTAGATCTTAAGAAGGCATTTGATACAATCGACCATGGTATTCTGTTGAGCAAATTAGAACTTTATGGCATAACGGGAAGTGCTCTGTCGATGATACGTTCATACTTATCTGATCGTAATCAAAAATGTCAGTTGGGGGACCTTATGTCAACTGAAAGGCGTGTTACATGTGGTATTCCCCAAGGGTCTATTCTTGGCCCTCTCTTTTTCCTTGTATACATAAATGATCTTCCAGAATGTTTAAATCAGGCTACTCCTCGGCTGTTTGCCGACGATACTAATCTTACAGTAGCTGGTGAAAGTATTCAGGAAATTGAGTTGAACATGAATAGTGATCTTGCATGCATAAATGAGTGGCTTTTGGCCAATAAACTGAGCCTTAATGTTACAAAAACAGAATTTATACTCATAGGCTCAGCTCATAAACTAAACAACCTTGTTACACAGCCAGATCTCAAAATTAATCATAAAAAAATTAAACAAGTCTGTAACGCTACCGTACTTGGAGTAGAACTTGATGATAAATTATCTTGGAATAGACACATTGATAAAGTTGCTAAAAAAGTTACCTCGGGAATAGGAGCTATCAGGAAAATTCGTGATTTCGTTGATCGAGACACTTTGATTTCTATCTACAATGCCTTTAATTAATCCTCATTTTGATTATTGCAGTGAGGTATGGGATACCTTGGGTGTCGGACTTTCAAACAGGCTTCAAAAACTTCAAAATAGAGCTGCTAGAGTCATAATGAACTTTGGAAATGATATTTCTGGACCAGAAGCAATAAAAGCGTTAGGATGGGAAACTCTTGAGACTCGACGAGCCAAGTCCAAAGCAAAAACAATGTACAAGGTTTTAAATAACCTGGCTCCGAGCTCGCTTGCGGAACTGTTTGAACAAAAGAGAAATATTACTCAATACGACCTCAGGGGCTCTTCTACCTCGCTGCAGTTGCCTCAACCAAAAACTGAAAAGTTAAAGAAAAGTTTCTCATACGATGGAGCTAGAGTTTGGAATTCTCTACCTGCAGATGTGCGTAATTCGGATACATTGACAATATTCAAAAACGGAATTCGTGCTCATACCTCCTAAAAAATTTTTTCTAAATTAAATTCTATTCTTCTGTATTCAATTTTTAAATTTATTGCATGCCTTATTTGTCATACTTGTGTTCAGTATAGCGTATCGTAGATGTGGTTCATTGTACTATTTAATATGTATGTAATGTATATAATTGTATAATATTATGTTCTTAAATATGTTATTCACACGCCCCTCGTGGAAACCAGCTTTAAAGTTGACGAGGCTAGCGTGTGACTTTTAAATAAAGTTTTACTACTACTACTACTACCTAAGTTGGTCTCGAAAATCCTCGCAAACAAATTCATTGAATTAGCGGAGCTTCTCCCTGAGAATTTGGACGAACCTGCCTCGGCCACTACCAGTTTTACTATTGAAGGTTCAACCATCATGCCGGTGTCCCAATCTTCCCGCGAAAGGAAATCTAACTTAGACATTCTCTCGTGGGTTGAATGCTTCAATAGTTATGTTTCAGTCGTAGCTACCTTTCGGCCGCATAGGGCACGCGATTTACTCGCTTATATGGCGCTTATTATACGGACAGCCAAGCGTTTCGGTGGCAGAGCTTGGTCTCATTATGACCGCGCTTTTCGTCGTGAAGCTGAAGTGAATGATCTGCAGGATTGGAGCGTTATGCGACCAGATTTGTATAATTTTCACACCTGTGCGATAAATCGCGTGCCTAATGCGCAGTGGTACAATCCTCGTCGCGCTATGTTCACTGCTACAAATGATCTGTCTCGCGCTGAAGCTTCTGGGACTCCAAATAGTCCCCAGTTTTGTTTATCATGGAATCAAGGGTCGTGCATTTCCCCAAGAGCTGCCTGTAGATTTCGCCACGCATGTAACATCCGTGGTTGCGGCAAATCTCATCGCCGAATCGACCATGGCTCCTTCGAAGGTCGGGACAAGCGCCGATACTCGCCTGAACGGGCGCGCAATCGAGCAACCTCTCGATCTAAACACTCATACTAATACTACTGGCGCTGTATCTGTAATTCCTGGTTCATTTTTTACGATAAATCCTGTTAAATTTATTGCTCCCCCTCGGGATTCTTTGGCCAACTCCCCTATCAACGTGGACAATTTAGAATTACAACTATTTGGACACCCGGACAGACTTAAAGCGCATTATGTTATATCTGGTTTTCGGGAGGGATTCCATATTGGTTTTCACTCTAACATAAAACTAAAATCTACGGTTATTGATGAGTATTTAACCACTGAAATCCACGCTGGTAGAGTTTTTGGCCCATTAAAAACCGCACCGTTTCCTAATCTGCAAATTAGTCGTTTTGGCGTGATTCCCAAGAAAAACAAAGTTAATGCGTGGCGCCTTATCTTAGATCTGTCTTATCCTCTTGGGCACAGTGTCAACGACGGTATTGATAAAAACGAATTTCCTGTGCACTATAGTAAAGTTGACGATGCCATTAAATTAATTGTCAAAATCGGAAAAGGCGCGTTAATGGGTAAAGTCGACATCAAAAACGCGTATCGCATCGTCCCAATCCACCCTGAGGAGTACCATTTGTTGTGCATGAAATGGCGTGACCATTATTTCATTGATCTTGCTTTACCTTTTGGGCTTCGCTCAGCGCCTTATATTTTTAACAGTTTGGCAGACTTGTCGAATGGATCCTTATTAACAATTATTTAGTTCCTGAGCTTTTACATTATCTCGATGATTATTTTACCGTAGGCCTTCCGGCCTCACCTGTTTGTGCTCAATCGCTGCAAGCAATCCAACAAGCAGCGGGTGACATTGGTATCCCTCTGGCCCCTGAAAAGATTGAGGGTCCTTCAACATGTCTGACTTTTTTGGGAATCGAACTTGATTCAGTACAAATGGTTGCACGATTGCCTTTAGATAAATTGTCTGACTTATTAACTCTCGTTCAACAATGGGCGAACAAAAAATACTGTAAACGCAAAGAACTAGAATCATTGATTGGCAAACTTAGTCATGCATGTTATGTCGTTCCTGCGGGTCGCACATTTCTACGTCGTCTAATCAATCTACTACGCGACTCTAAACGCTATTGGAAGTCTATTCGCATTTCTCGGGCTTGTCAGTTAGATATCCAGTGGTGGTTGGACTTTTTACCATCCTGGAATGGGGTATATTTTTTCGATCTTCCCGACTGGGCCCCTCTAGCAGATTTTGAGCTATCTAGCGATGCTTCTGGGAAGAAGGGTTTCGGAGTGTATAATAATGGTGCTTGGTTTTACAAAGCATGGCTACCCACTCAGCAACCACTAGGCATGGCATATAAAGAACTGTACCCAATCGTCCTTGCATGTCACATCTGGGGTCCCTCGTGGTCAAACAAGCGCGTAAAATTTTGGTGTGATAACCAGAGCGTTGTACATATTTTACAATCAGGCACTTCAAAAGATGAAAATATCATGCATTTGGTTCGCGCTCTCTTCTTGGCTACCGCAAAGTTCAATTTTCGCGTGTGTGCTGCGCATGTTCCAGGTAAATCAAACACGATTGCTGACTCCCTTTCCCGTTTCAACTTACAGGAATTTTTCCGTCTCGCTCCGAAAGCTCACCCCACACCAGTGGCCATACCAGAGAGTTTGCTAGCGCAACTGACATGCAATCTCTAAAGAATTATACAAACTCTTTGTTGTTTCACGGTCTCGCGAAGTCCACTCGCAAAACATATTCGGCCTCGCAACGACGATTTTTGGAATTTTGTTACTGATCTGGAAATTTTCATGCAAACGGTTCACCTTTGCCAGCTAACGCGAGCAAACTCTAATGTGTTTTGCCGCACACTGGACTGGAATAAAGCAGCGCCTGCCCATTACTATAGATATATTACGCAAACTCCAGCAGATTCTTGATCTACACAACTACTTGGATGCATTGTTTTGGGCCGCGTGTTTGACAGGATTCTTTGGGGTTTTTTCGGTGCGGCGAATTTACGACACATTCATCTCACTTTGACGTTAACACTAATTTGTCTTTGAACGATATCCAAGTCGATAAGCATATTAGCCCCACGGTTGTGTTGATAAACATTAAAGCGTCGAAAACAGACCAGTTTCGCCGGGGGCATCTTTTACGTATCGGGGCTTCTGGTACGAATATCTGTGCTGTTCAAGCCCTCATGAACTATCTTCATCACCGTGGTAACAGTCCAGGGCCCCTGTTTCTTCTCCAAAATGGTCAACCATTATCGCGCGCCAAGTTTTGCACTTGGCTGAAGGATGCTATGACACGTATTGGCGAGCCTGGACTTTACTCAGGGCATAGTTTTAGAATAGGTGCTGCCACCACAGCTGCTGCTGTAGGTATCCCAGATCATTTAATTAAAACACTCGGTCGTTGGATAAGCGACGCTTATCAACTATATATTAAGACTCCGTCCTCTATATTGGAGAACGTTGCCTCCCGCTTGGTAGCTTAACCCCGGTTAGCTCATGCCTGCCTTAGTTAACAATATATTACCGTAAGCGTGCGCCTTTTAGAAACTTACTTTGTAGTTTTTCGTTTTATTGGTTCGTTTGCCTTGGGGGTTTCAAGTTTCATAGTCTTGACGTCTAGTTTGTTACTAGTAATTCATAGTTAATACATTTATAAACATGTCGTTGTGTCGTTGCTTAATGCATTTATAAACATGGTGATGTATCCTCCCATAGTACGGTTTTATTGCGCTTGGAGTTTTTCAGCTTCCTATGGTGATGTATCCCCCCATAGTACGGTTTTATGGCGCTTGGAGTTTTTCAGCTTCCTATGGTGATGTATCCTCCCATAGTACGGTTTTATGGCGCTTGGAGTTTTTTTTTCAGCTTCCTATGGTGATGTATCCTCCCATAGTACGGTTTTATGGCGCTTGGAGTTTGTCAGCTTCCTATGGTGATGTATCCTCCCATAGTACGGTTTTATGGCGCTTGGAGTTTTTCAGCTTCCTATGGTGATGTATCCCCCCATAGTACGGTTTTATGGCGCTTGGAGTTTTTCAGCTTCCTATGGTGATGTATCCTCCCATAGTACGGTTTTATGGCGCTTGGAGTTTTTCAGCTTCCTATGGTGATGTATCCCCCCATAGTACGATTTTATGGCGCTTGGAGTTTTTCAGCTTCCTATGGTGATGTATCCTCCCATAGTACGGTTTTATGGCGCTTGGAGTTTTTCAGCTTCCTATGGTGATGTATCCTCCCATAGTACGGTTTTATGGCGCTTGGAGTTTTTCAGCTTCCTATGGTGATGTATCCTCCCATAGTACGGTTTTATGGCGCTTGGAGTTTTCAGCTTCCTATGGTGATGTATCCTCCCATAGTACGGTTTATGGCGCGCTTGGAGTTTTTCAGCTACTTATCACTTATGGCGATGTATCCTCGCATAGTACGGTTTATGGCGGTTAGAATTTTCTCAGCTAACTATCGTGATGTATCCTCCGATAGCTCTGTTTGTTTAGTCATTTAATATCATAGTGTTCCCGCCGAGCGTCGTACTTGGATGGGTGATGCTTGCAGCATCTCCTTGGTTGGCAGTTCAAGATGCATGGATCTCTCCTTAATCCAAGTACAACTGCTAGTTCCCAGGCCACCTCGGTCAACAGCTTGCACCTAACCTTCCAAATTGGTAAGTATGGTTATCGAGGATAATTTGGCCGTAGTTGGCGAACGTCAGAACGTGGATATTAAGTAGTCTTTGGTCTCGCAGATATTAAATGAGGTTACATATTAACCAAAGTTAATAGCTAGAGAACCATGCGTGTTCCGGAAGTTGGGTGCCGCGACTGAGGTGTGCCTTGTGTGCGCTCGCGCAACATATGTTCATTAGTTGTTTGGCACGCAAAGTGTAACGATCAGAAAGGAATTTTTTTAATTTTGTTTATTTACCACCAATTGTATTGGTGTGATGGGTGCAAGCTGCCCGAGGATGGTTGGCAGTTCAAGATGCCATTTGCATGGATCTCTCCTTAATCCAAGTACCACCGCTAGTTCCCAGGCCACCTCGGTCAACAGCTTGCACCTAACCTTCCAAATTGGTAAGTATGGTTATCGAGGATAATTTGGCCGTAGTTGGCGAACGTCAGAACGTGGATATTAAGTAGTCTTTGGTCTCGCAGATATTAACGCATTTTACAACATTTCGCAACCAAACTTTGCAATTTTACTAATCTTATTATGTTCTTTGTAGCTGTTGTGATTGTTTCCCTTTTCCTTTCCTAGAACAAAATTTAGTCTATAATGCAAATTGTCTATTAGTTATTTCATTCCTATTATATGTATAAATAAAAGAAATATATTTCAGTGTGTTTGCTTCTACAATATTATATTTGTCAACCACCCAAGAACTTTGAATAAGAACTTTTACGTTAAATGCGCTATATTGGATTCTCTCACATAATGCATTTTGTTTCCTTATTTGCTTACATTAATATAAATATGGCATAACAAGGCTTGTAAGAGTGCAAAAGAGTAGAAAATAAATTGCTTTAGCTGATTAGCCTAATAGAGCGTTTTCACTTATCACGTAACAAATTCTAAAATCTAAACTACGAAAGCTGCAAAGCTGGCTTTCTCACTTGTTTTCTAGATCGCTATTATGAGTGCTCACCAAATTATTTCTCCGTGAGTTTCCGAGTTTTGGAAAATACTTTTGCTGACGTTAGCATTATTTTCAAAGGCTGTTAAAACTATGTTATAGACACAATTTGGTTCTAAAATGCTTGGTTGGGTTAAAATTCGGCTTCATTTGAGCACTTGTTTTTTCTCCGCCATGTTGGCGTTCCAAAATGGCGTTGAGTTAGTACACTAACATGGCGGCCTAAAATCAAATGCTAATATAAGGGCCGGAATCTTTAGATTCTTTTTAATTTAAGCGATTCATATCGCCTAGTATAGCATATTCCTATCCTATCGGATTCCTATCGCCTAGTATAGCGATTCCTATCGCCTAATATAGCATAGTTTTAACAGCCTTTGAAAATAATGCTGACATCAGCAATAATATTTTTCAAAACTCCATAACTCAGGGAGAAATAATTGTACGAACCCAAAATGTTTGGTGAACATTCTTAGTAACGACATACGGAAAATATAAAGCAGTCAGCTTTGTAGATTTAATTTATGAATTTTGTGACGCCATGTGCAAACGCTCTATAAAAGATAAATATTATAGAACACCTAATATTTACCGGGATTATATCTTCTAGACGAAATGGATAAGCCTTGCAGAGGATTCCAAGAAGTGTTATCATGCTACAAGGAAGTTGTGCGACGTATTACAATGAGTGGTCCAACTAACTTCGTACCAATTATTAATAAAGCAATTGACATTGTCAAGATGACAGGAGAATATCATATCCTGGTTATCATTGCTGATGGTCAAGTATCTGAGGAACATGACCAGGTGAGACTCGGTGTGGTGGTATACCGGGTGGCCCAAAAAAAGTACTCCTCTTTGATTCAGTATAACTTAAAAAGTAAAAGAGCTCTTACACTTAAACAATAGGCATTGTATTCAGTAATGTATAAATTAAATTTTAGTATATACCATGTGCATTTTAATACAGTATTGACTGAGATAACTGCGTTTAAAGTTGAGTTAACGTTTCTGGAAATGTAGAAAATGAGCAAAAAACGGCCTATTAAAGTAATTTTGTCAACCGCAGTTTATCGTAAGTATAAGTATTCGTTTCATAAAGTAAAAGTGAAGTTTAAAAATGTTTATTGAACAGATATGTTCATTATACGAACTTTTGGAATGCATTGAGTTTAACGTGTAAGGCTGTTTTGATTGTATTCGGAGGAACGTTAGAAAATACGCAGCGCGTGGCGATGGGCAGCCACAGGATCATTACGTCGAATTTTTGCAAGGTGCACAGCAAATAATGGTTTGGGTTGGTTTGACGAGGCAAGGCGTTGTTCTGGGTCCACACTTTGTAGAGAGAAACCTCGACACGAGAGAGTACATCCGTATCATACGCTATAACGTGATTCAGAGAGACTTTCACACTCACAATATCGATATAAATTCCATGTGGTGGCAGCAAGACGGAGCTTCATGCCATACGAGTAACGCAACTTTGCGATATTTTCGGGGGCAATTTCCTGGCCGACTGATGAGTAAACGGGGTGATTGGCCTTGGCCCCCTCGTTCTCCTGACCTGACGGTGTGCGATTTTTTTCTTTGGGGCTACTTGAAGCATCAAATTTGGAATGTGCCACATGATCAACAACCACATAATTTGAGAGAGCTTCGTGAGGCAATTGTTACAGCATGCCGCAACTGGATGCCCAGATGATCCAAAATTCCTTCGACTGCATGCTCACACGGGCAAGAAAGTGCATTCTTGCTGCGGGCATGCATTTCCTAATGAATAGCATTTTTATCTGGAAAACGAACGTGTACTTTTCGACTGCAGTGTACCTACGCACAGGTTATTGCGGTATTAACATTTAATAGGCCGTTTTTTGCTCATTTTCGACATTTCCAGAAACGTTAACTCAACTTTAAACGCAGTTATCTCAGTCAATACTGTATTAAAATGCACATGGTATATACCAAAATTTAAGTTATACATTACTGAATACAATGCCTATTGTTTAAGTGTAAGAGCTTGTTTACTTTTTAAGTTATACTGAGTCAAAGAGGAGTACTTTTTTTTGGGCCACCCGGTACATTCGGGAAATATCTGAGGAGATTGCTAGACAGAGGCTTGTCCCCCGAGCCGGCGCGAAGCGCCGTGCGAAAGTACTAATACCGCTCGGATATTTACACCCGGGTATGTGACAACATAGCGGAATGCAAAGTCGTCCGCCATTATGTCATGGACCCTAGGCACTCAGCTTAATACATCTGGAGGACGTGCCGCTAATGTTTGCCAGGCAGAAAGGTGAAGCAAAAAACATGGCGGATTTTAGCTTGCTGACGCCATATAGGATCCTAAATGCCCATGGTAATTACCACTGACAACCGCGATACTGTGCTCCGACGAACTCCTTCACCCTCCTGGTTTTTGCACTAATATTTTATGCTTTCGACCTTTGTTTTTGAGCTAAAAAATCTTGATATTTTTCTCCTATTTTTGCATTTTTCACAAAGTCGAGGAACGATTACCTTTATGTTCCGCTTGTGGATGCAACAATGCACTATAAAGGAAGAATATTGCTTCTCACCGGTAAGATTTGCATTCACTTTCTAGTTTTCTACTCGGCGTTCTATATACTCAGTCGACTTATTTATATATTAAAAACAGACATAAAAAACTTGTAATGTACATAAAATCTTGTTGTTTTGATTCAGAGCTGGCCATGTTGCTTGGGCCTTTGCGTTTTTAATTAGTTTTAAAAGTTTTATACACCATTGTTTATAAGCAACCAAAGTAACTTTTATTGTTTCTCATTTCCATTTCAGACTACAACTGTGATATACAAAGAAATAATTTGAGCAAAAAGTATTCGGGTCATGCATTGTATCATGCATAAATAACATAGATGTATATGATAGTATTGTTGTATAAGGATGTATAATAATAATATGGTATGACTATTCTCTTCTATTTTGTAGGAATCATCTGTTGCAGGTACCACAAAAATGGCACAAGGCATCAAAATGTTGAACAGGCGGAGCAAAGTCATAGATCATTAGGATAAAAAGTTATAGTAATACCCAGTGGCATACCATGTTCTAACATTTCCACTAGGGGGGTGCCCATTCCAAAATTTACCAACGACACAGGACCAAAAAGAAGAAAAACGGATGTAGTGTTGGTTGCTAGCGAGCGCACAGTTATGTTGCTTATTTTGGTTGTTTCACCAAGTTATTTTAAGATTTTATGTTTCAACAGACCAAGGTCAACTTACTGACAGATTCTTTAAAAAGTGGGTGTAACACCCACTGTACTTCTCCGCCCGGTATGCCACTGATAATACCATAATAAGTTGATTATACAGTTTGATTCTTAAAATTATTTACGGTACTGATAATTAGTAATTATTCTTCGAAAACGACAAATTAAAATAAAACAAAATTTATTATGCTTTTGTATCTTTAATTTCCAAACATGTTGCATGTTTCACCAATTACAGAAAGGACTGTGTTATTTTGGGATAAATTCTGCAATGATGTATATGTAATATGCAAATGTTGTTGCAAAGTTTTCAGTAGAGACAAAAGCATAAAAAAGACAGGGACCGACAAGAGAAAAACAAAAGATTATGACCTAACTGCTACGCTATAAGCTAGGAACACCAGAATTATGGGTGGACTGGGGGAAGTTACCCCGATATTTTTTTTATTTGGGTATTGGAGGGTTTATAAGCTACTGTAGTGGCCTTTTAAGGATATGTTGCTCATCCAAAGTGATAGTAAAAACCTATCAGACACAGTAACTACAATCCTAGTGCTTCAAATATGGAAAGTATCCCCAGTCCAGCCTAAGAAATCTGACCAGAAATCTAGATAGAAATCGCCTTTCCAAGATCAGCTGGCCCCACCACGCTTACCTTCTTCTGGCACCACTTATATTATGCGTAGATTGGCACATAACACAAAGCCCTGATTCTTTGATATCAGACAAATGTATTTATTATATAGTAGACAGTAAGATATGGAAAATATGCCGTGACATATCTTCACCAGTGAGGATATCGATCACGCGATCATTTCCCGCCAATGGCTTTGTGTTTTGAAGTTGTCAATTTCACGATGACTATATAATAAAAAGAACATTACACGGTGGCTTAAAGCTTTGGTTGCTGTAAAATTTAACCTTAGACATTTCACAAAAACGTCAAAACTTTTCAGTATTCAACTGTTTTTTGATAGTATATTTTTTTAAATTTATCTTTAAAATGAAGTTTTTGACATTACGTTGTTTCTTCCAAATTCAAATTTAAACTTCCTAAAATACCTTTCAGGTTTAATCGATATTATAATAACCTCACAGAGTCAAGAGTGACATACGCTTTTGCAAATCCACAAACTAAAATATGCAAAATAGACACTTACCCGTTCAAAACACTTCGAGTTTTAAAGCGGTTTTAAACGGGTAAGTGTCTATTTTGCATACTTGCTTTTGCCGATTGTCATGTAGCCTGCTTGCAGACGTTGTTAAGAACAAACGTCTGCTGAACCGAGCGCCAGAACGAGTTCTGCTATTTTTCCCTCAACCAATCAGAATTTACCTTCCAAATTCTGGAAAGTGACGTTTTGCGGTATATTCAGCATAATTAGCATAATTTTAAATTCAATATGGAGTTCAACGAAGCTGTAAGCAAATTGTTATAATTAATTAATTTATGCATTTTCACAAGAATCACGCTTTTATATCAGAGATTCTGATTGGACGATCAAAATAGACGTTGTGAAATAGCAGAACTCGTTCTGGCGCTCGGTTCAGCAGACGTTTGTTTTTCGTCGCTTGGCGTGAGAAAAACAACGTCTGCGAGCATGCGCATGCTAATTGTCGTGCAGTATAGTTTGTGAGTTTGAAGGTGCGTAGGTAAAAAAGTATTTTAGTATATATTAATTCAAATACGTTATAGAATAAGAAACAACATATTAAATCTCAAAAACTTCATTTCAAAAACCAGTGCGAAGACGAAGTATAAAAATACTGTTCAAAGAGCGGTTGAACGTTTTGTGAGACGTCTACTCGTCTAAGCCTAAGGTATAATTTTACAGTAAATCAAACTAAAACAGTACATAATAACATACCTACTTTATATAGTTGGGTAATTGATAATTTTATAGTTAAAAGTACAAACCTTTTCAATATTGGGCTATTACATTTAAAAACCATAGCCCACCTGTCGAGGACTTGTGCCATTCATGATTTTTACCCCTCCGGAATGCAAAAAAATCTGTGTAACTGACCTCTCTGGAAGAGTCTTCAACCCCTTTGGAAGTGCATTTTTACACATTAACCCCTCTGCAAACTGCAATTTTCTCACATATTCTTCAATTTCCCCGTCTGGAAAAAGTGTGTAATTAACCCCCTTGAAAATCAAGGTCCTCGACATGGGGGGTGCGGATATCAAATGTAATAGCCCATTTTACCATTATGTACAAATTTACAAAATAAATATACAGTCTTGTCGTGTTGACTGTGTTGCGTGTTACCATGGTTACAGTGATCGGCTCAGTACTTCATGTTACAATAACTTTTGGGGAGTAAATTGTTTGCTTCGAATGGGCGAGAGGATTCTGCATGCATGTATTTCTAGTTTAATATATACGCTTGCATGTGGACATAGTCTTCCCCAGTTCACATGTCGGCCTTTAGAAAACTTATTTGACTCCTCCCCCCAGAGAAGTTCTTGAGGAACATGATCAGGTTAGACCGGGTGTGGTGGCATACATAAAGGAAACTATACATGAAACAAGGAAATACATGATTTTTAACATATAATCCGGGGGGAGTTCCCTAAGTCTCATATGTTTCCAACTATAAGCAAGGGTATTTGCTTTGTCTTCCTATTGAAAAGACGGAAGGCGATGGTGTAAAAGGAATAACAGATTGTAGTCGCTGATTTTTGATAGCACTGTTATAATGCTCAGTGTCATGCAAAGGGTCCGTTATTTACTATTGTATGCTAAATGGCGAAACTACGGGGAAAGTGTAGAGGGGTGTGACGCCCCTCTAGTCTTCCTCATCAAGCACATTATTGCGACTTTGTTGGGCAAATGTTGACAATTGACTTGAACGCCAGCTATGTTATTGTATCTATATAGTTTTCTTCCCAGCCATTTTACCCACTCTAGCAACGCTGGTGAATGACGTGCGCATCGGGATCAGCAGCGTTTTTAATGTAGCACTTAAGGCTTGGACTGGTAAGAAGAACTGGAAATCTCAGATAATATAGAATGTAGACGTGTCTGCATTGGTTGAAATAAACAGACGTGCTTTTTTAATTCATTAAAGTGTAAAATGCAACATATTTTAAAGTAAACTTCAAAGATTTTCTTGCACTTCACTTGGTTGAACTAGAAACTGGGTTTGGTGGATATTCCAAGTGAGTAGATATATACACAATTTAAGACCTAACCAGGAACGGTTGCATTTTTCGCAACCGTTCCTGGTTAGGTCTTAAATTGTGTATATATCTATACTCACTTGGAATATCCACCAAACCCAGTTTCTATATTTTAAAGTAATCGGTTGTGTTGAATGTTTTCTTTTGATTTAAATAGATTGAAATTACTGTTCAAATAGACCATATCTTGAACCAATTTTTAGTTCGTTGGTCGGGTTCGCCTTGATCCACGCCATCTTTTTTGTCTGGTAAAAGAAGCTAACACTCCTCCAGTTGTAATACTGAAGTTTCGCCCTTGTCTAGGCTAAATGTTGGGACTGATATCAGGTTATTAGGATTATCACACTGTTATTTTCAGGGAGTTATTTTAACTCCCCTATTACTCCTTTTTGGGGGAGTTAAAATTTTAACCCCATATTTCGAGTTAAAATAACTTCTTTATTGGGGTTACATTTTAACTCCGAAATGAGAGTTATTGTAACTCCAAAGTGGAGTTAAATTGTAACCCCAGAAATGGAGTTATTTGTATTAACTCCGAAATGAGAGTTATTGTAACTCCAAAAGTGGAGTTAAATTGTAACCCCAGAAATGGAGTTATTTGTATTAACTCCGAAATGAGAGTTATTGTAACTCCAAAAGTGGAGTTAAATTTTAACCCCAGAAATGGAGTTATTTGTAACTCCAAAAAACGGATTATTTTGAACCTTTTTAGCTAACCCCCGTTTTTGGAGTTAAAATAACTCCCTGAAAATAACAGTGCATTAAGAGTTATGTTGCAATGAAGGTCAGGGTTTGGGTCAGGGTTAGTATTACAGCATGAAGAGACAAGTTATAGGATTAGCTAGAGTTAGGGTTGGGATTAGAATAAACATAGAAATTAATAATTATTTTAAGATTAATATATCGCAGTATTTACTGTAAATTGGGGGTATAAACATGGTGTACAGTATAAGAAAAGCTTTTTTCCTGTGTATAGGCTACACGTCGTTCAATCATCGCAGCTAGTTGGTATCCTCTATCAATAATCTTGGTTGGTGTTGGAGATGGTCCGTGGTGTATTATGAATAGATATGATGATAAATTACCTGGAAGACTTTTTGATAATTTTCAATTTGTTGATTATAATTCCGTGACCAAGAAAGCGTGGAGATCTGATTTAACATTTGCTGTTCATGCCTTGATGGAAATACCAGATCAATATAAGGCAATACGTGCTTTAGGCTTGATGGAGAATATACAGAATGATATTCAGGAATAGGATAAATAGTCGTTAAGAGCCAGCTTAAATCAGCACGGATTTAATCAAACTATCTATATCAGTTGACTCGGCGATTAGAAAAAGATATGTTTAAATCTTGCTTCAGCTCAGTTTCAATCACATAACTGTATTTATTATATAGTAGACAGTAAGATATGGAAAATATGCCGTGACATATCTTCACTAGTGAGGATATCGATCACGCGATCATTTCCCGCCAATGGCTTTGTGTTTTGAAGTTGTCAATTTCACGATGACTATATAATAAAAAGAACATTACACGGTGGCTTGAAGATATGAATTTTATCTTCTTGTGTTGAAAACAATATTTTACTCATTCGCTGCGCTCATTCGTAAAATATTGTTTTCACCACTCGAAGATAAAATTAATATCTTCGCGCCGCCGTGTAATATCCTCTATTTATACACTGACAGCTCCAGCGGTTGAAATACAAAATCCGAGTATAAGGCAATACGTGCTTTAGAGAATTGGTGGAGATTAGACAGAATGTCTCAGGAATAGGATAAAGATATGTTTAAATCTTGCTTCAACTTAGTTCTAATCAACATAACTTTATTTACAGATCAGGCACAGTCAGTTAAAATACTAGACTTGCTCCAAGTCTCTCTTTTATTGTTTTTTTTTGTATTGATCCACTATAGCGCAGGTCTTGCCGTTTCGGTTCAGTTTTGAACCGAAATTTTCCGAAGTTGACAGCTCTCTTTCTCCCTGCGCCACCCCTCGCTACGTCATGTTATTTACACTATAGTGGATCAATACGGAAAAACAATAAAAGAAATGCTTGGAGCAAGTCGATTAAAATACCAGAACAATATAAGCCATACGTGTTTTAGGTCTAATAGAGAATAATTTATACAGTACAGGGGGTTGGATATAGTCATAAAGTTGAATAAAGATTCATTAAGTTGTTCGGCTTGATTTCAATATGGTCCAGTCGCTTAGTCAGAAAATCAACCACAATAACCCAATGTACAGAAACCTGATGTTGTAGCCTGTAGTGAAGGGTTTTTGTAGATGGAAATTTTAGACGAAAATTATATCCATATTGGACTCTGAAGCTCCAGTGGTCAGAGCGCGGCACCGGAATCGTAGGGTCGCAAGTTCGATTCCTGTAAGAGGGCCTATAATTATTTAGTAGAAATTGTGAGGTGTCTATTGCTTTTCCTGCATTCTGATTGGTCCAAATTGAGCCTCTAATTAACAATTAGTCGCCGAAGGCGAGGTGATTACAAGCCTATAGTCACTGAGCCGAAGGCGAAGTGACTATAGGCTTGTAATCACCGAGCCTGAGACGACTAATTGTTTTAGTAGTTTTTTTCATTTAAAACTTTGAATCAGGCTCAAAAAACGATTTTTGTTTTAAATTCGGCAGCTTGCGAAGAAGCCATTTTGAAAAAAAGTGATAGTCACTGAGCAGTGACTATCACTTTTTAGAGGCTTAATTTGGACCAATCAGAATGCAGGAAAAGCAATAGACACCTCACAATTTCTACTAAAAAGTGATAGTCACTGCCCAGTGACTACAGGTGTATATCACTTTTATTTCAAAATGGCTTATTCGCAAGCTGCCGAATTTAAAACAAAAATCGGGTTTTTGAGCCTGATTCAAAGTTTTAAATGAAAAAAGCTGCCGCTAAATTCAAGGAGGATATATATTTGACATTTTTAAAGGTAAGCGATAACAAATACACTATTTTTCTTCCATGAAAGGCAGCGTTTTCTCGCTGTTGAAATGTATAAAACTTTTTTCCGTACGGCTCAACCACAAGACAGTGTTTATTTTGAAAATTATTCGTTTTATCCTCATTTATAGCGTTATATTCAGCAAAAACCTAGCTGTGATATATTTTTAAAACCATTCTACTTTGTATTTTGAGCCCTTCCAAAGTATTTTTCTCACGAAATTGTTTGTTTTTGTTTCGCTTCGATATGTTTTTAACACTCGTCTTTTGCCGGCATGTTTTTAATAACCGGCCGCTGAGAAAAGCGCTGAATTTTGTCCTATAGCCTTTTCAACTGACCTCATAACTTTCTGTGTTTGTTTTTCTCTTTGAAATTTCTACTAAAACAATTAGTCGCCTCAGGCTCGGTGATTACAAGTCTATAGTATTACAAGTCAAGTATTTAGGCTTGTAATCACCTCGCCTTCGGCGACTAATTGTTAAATAATAAATAGTTGCATTTTCGCAACTGCTCCTGGTTAGGTCTAAAATATGTAATATATAATTTTCGTTCGAAATTTCCATGTACAAAAACGCTTCAACGTTCGGATCTATTGAGCGAGATGCCCTAAATTTAGAATATGTACTGCACGTTTAAAAATAAAATTTGAGGTTTCGCATAATCAATGTTTTACATGCATATTAGAAAAGAAAACAAAATCACCTCGACCTTTAAGTAATAGACGCAGAAGATTAACTAGTACCGGGCACTTGAAAATTGGAGTTAGACCCACCACGCCCTCCTCTCATGTCCAATACTGCCATTTACTATTCAGATCCAGTCGCGTTCTATGTTAATGTTCAAAAACACATTAATCGTGGCACACAGCACAACACGGATAAATTTAGAGACGCGTTGCTATAAAAAACTTCAAACCATATTTTATACAGAAGTACAAATGAAGCTTAGTGTTAGGGGTCATCCATAATTGTCAACATTATCACAATCGTATATGCAAAGAGTACTCTTCCTCTCCTCCACTACCCCTCCCTCCACTACCTCCCCTCCTCCACTACCCCTCCTCCACTACCCCTCCCCTCCACTACCCCTCCCCTCCACTACCCCTCCCCTCCACTACCCCTCCTCCACTACCCCTCCCCTCCACTACCCCTCCCCTCCCGGGGTGTAACCTCAGGGATGATTATGACGAGTCTATCATCAACATTAAGAAAGGCGCACATTGGTCATTAACCCCTTGTGAAAATATTAATAATTATGGATGGCCTGTTAACAAACACTTCTACAAACAAAACACACAGCACTTCTATACTCATAATACATATTTATTGATCACTTCAAAATAGATACATTATTATATCACTGCAAATAATTTTATTATGAATAGTAAAACAATCATGATATATTTAATAAATGTCATTCAATAATAAATAATTAATCAAATTTAATTCAATTTGTACTCTTGTAGTCTGTAGAGCAATTTACAATGAAATAACTTATTACAATTATATTTTACACAATCAAAGTACATTCAATTTAAATCATTGACATTATATTAATTGCGGGAATAAATACAAAACAAAAAAGGATATTCAGCAAATAATTACAAATTCCATAAAAATTTAATTATGCGAGATTACAGCTACCGTACTACCGGCTTCAAATCTACTCGTTTGAATCGCAGAATAAGCCAATTAATGGTCACGACCGCGTATCCAACTGCTCTGGGATATTATGTTTGTGTAATCACAGCACAAAAAAATGATGTTGGATATAATTATGCACTGCATTATCAAAAGGTCTCAATCAATTGAGAAAGCTTAAAAAACGGAATTGTTTCCCTTGGACATAATATGCTTACTTGATGAATACGTAGCTCCTATCGCGGAATCCTAAAATTATTTCGGTTAATTTGGAATTCGTTAACTTTTTTTTTCCTAAGCTCAAAATTTGCCAAGTTTTATATTAAGAATCGCTCTTTTTTGGAATATTGGGCATCTTTGGATGGCTGTTGGAATTGCTGGGAATGACATTATTCTTTTAAACTTTTATATAGAACAGCTTATTAGGAATTGCTGTTGGTTTATAGCAGATTCATAGTAAGTTGCTGTAATCTCGTTACAATTTACTTGATCAATGTTTTACACAACGGAATCGTACAACACTTAGTCAATATTATCCAACAGTAACATACCACTTATTTTAGCCAAGCTGTGAACAGATGCATTATAGATTTTAATAAGTTCTGTATCGTTATCTATAAAATATAAGCATGGTCCACCTTTACTTCTGTTAAGTGTAATATAAAATGATCTGATTTGATGCGTAACATTATATGCGATCGTATTTTATCGTTTGCACTGATGAAAATCCGGGCTTACGCCTTACCATTAAATGCTTATTATAGCCAAATAAGTAAACATGGTTTCAATTTTACAGAAAAAAACTTTATCAGGAATTTATCAGGATGCAGAAAATTCCAGAGTTGCAAATAAGCACTGGGTAAGAGGGTACCACCATGAGGGAGGTTTACTGGCATTGAGGAGGATTGAAAGTGAACAGAATAATTACTTGCAAAGCAGTAAGTACTAGAAGAGTCAGGTTAATATTAGTAGCAACAGTCAGCACTCAGTCAGACTACAGTCAGCACTCAGTCCAACTGGTAAACTTGCATCTTGGAAAATTTCCAGATATTTTCAAGAAGGTTGGGAGAACCAAATATCCTACAAAGAAGAATGTTGAAAACGTTTTGCAACTCTGCAAATTCAAACACTTACTTGACACAGCCTGAACATCTTCGTGTAATCCAAGTATTGTTTCCTCCCAAACATCAAATAATGAGCACACCAACATCGTACGTTGTTTCTTACATGGCATAACTTTCAAAATTCTCTTCATTAAACTGACAAACCATTCTATCTTTTCTTTGTTTTCACTCCCATCCAACTTATCTTCCATTAGTGCCTGAATATTTCACATAAAAGATAATCATGTTGTCAGTGAAATGTTTCTCATATATACTGATTTTAATAGCTGCTGCACGTGGTGTGTCTTGGGAAGACGTACTTAGGACTTTCGAGTTAAGACCCGTGAGCAAGAAGTCCGTATCCATTTGGCATCCACCATCCACCTGTTCAAGTGTATTTAGTCTTTCAGGTAGTTTAGCAATGGTTTAGCATATCATACATGTTGATACAATATAACCTAATCCGATTAAACAAGGCTGTAATAAGTTTGTAGATGGAATACTCGAACGAAAATTTATATACATTTTTTAGACTTAGCCAGGAGCAGTTGTGAAAAATGCAACTTAGGCCTTCTTGCAGAATTGAACCTGCGGCCCTGCGATTCCGGTGCAGCGCTCTAACCAACTGAGCTACAGAGTCCAGTTGCTGAGCATTAACCGCAAGTTCGGTATATATGATGGGAATGATGCCAAAAAAAATCTTGATATTTACCCATACCTAATACTGGCATTACTCCCATCCTATATACCGAACTTCCGGTTAATCCTCAGCAGCTGGACTCTGTATAGCTGAGTTGGTTGGAGCGCTGAACCGGAATCGCAGGGCCGCAGGTTCAATTCCTGCCAGAGGGCCTAAGTTGCATTTTTCGCAACTGCTTCTGGCTATGTCTAAAAAATGTATATTAATTTTCGTTCGAGTGTTCTATCTACAAACACCTTCTACTATTATAATTAGTCCTATGGAACGAGATGCCGAGAAAAAATATTGCAAAAAGTTTGATTTGATTTGAACGGCGCTAGCAAAGGTTGACGTCAAATTCTATCCTAATTTGTTCCCTGGCCGTAGTTGCGAAATTCATGCATATAAAATTATGGTGAGTTTTGCAGCTAGCCAATCAAATTTCAAAGATAACTTCACATGTGTACCCTTGTAAACCCCATACAAATGATAATGAAAATGCTATTTAGTTACCAGCACTAGTGGTCGTGTTACAAACATATTCTCGTATTTAAATCCCACCCCCCGATTAAACGCCGCGGCCGAATAAGCGCCACATATGAGAGGAAAATATCAAAGAGCGGATCCATCGATCCATTGTAACATTATTTAGAAATGCTAGGAAAAAGTGCCGGCAGAAGCAAATTGTTATTGGGGCGGGGGGCAACCTAGATGGGTCTGGGGGAATGTTACGACAAGTCTCAGAATCGCATTTTCTGCGTTTCCTGGGAGAAATCGTTATAATAGTTGTGAAGTTTATACACCTAAGAATTCAAGATTTTTAACACACTTTTTCAATTTTTACAACCTCATCCCCAAGTTTTGAAATAACATTCGCTATTTCGTTCCGTATACAATTACAGGCAACAAGTAATTAGTTTTGTTCCTATTGAATGTATACATGCACTCAATGTCAAAGTATCGACAAAGTAAGTTTGAGAATTGCATGTAGCATTATGTAACTTGTTTATACTATACATGATTATTGTAAGAAGGCCTTGTTATGAAGATGCTTAGTCGAGGTGCCACGTCGTCGAGCACTATTTTTTTTTTTTTTTATTTAGCTTCGCCAAATAGGGCAGGGTCACCACAACAGCATATGCCAATTACTGTGGGTCCTACCTAACCCACCCTGTCAACTTTCCCTGTGGGAGGAAACCAGAGTACCCGGAGAAAACCCACGACTTTCGGCAGAGCGTTGACTTTACTCTTTTCACTTGAGGACTGGGTTCGAGTCGCGTTGAGAAAGTTCTCACTGAGACTTGAACCCGCGACCTTAGAGGTGAAAGGCAAGTGCGCTAACCACTGCGCCACCGAAGCCCCTTACATTAGAGTGTAAACACCCGTTTTACAAGCTCAATACTCGCGAATCTCAGTAAAAAGCACATAATTATTACCTGAACAATGTAGTATGCCATAAAGGCAAGTTCCTGTGTTCTTCCATTTATTGCCTTACTTCCCAAAAACTCGCAACATATTGCATCACCAGACAATTTCAAAAGTTTCGCGATATTTTCCAAGCACCAACCTCCAGGAAGAACTAGTAAAAAGATTTAGTGACAAAACATGCAAGATAAAGCATTAAAATAGATATTCGATTTTTCAATGAGGAAAGTCCAGAACAAAAGTGAACTCAAAGTAGCTTAGTTTATACAACAACGACGACGACGACGACGACAAAATCAACAACAACAACAGCAACGACAACGACAACAACAACGAAATCCACATCGACATTATGCAACAGCGACCACGACAAAACAACAACGACGAACACAAACAGCAGCCCTCGCAATTTTAATAAATCATCGTTGACAACAAATTGCCGTCGATATTTTGGAGTTCGGCGGCAGTTCGACGGCAATTTGTTTGTCCCACAATGACAATTCGAAGATGTATTATATGTGCATTCAATTGTCGTTAATATCTTTGATAGTTTCTTAAACAGTATATAGTAAGTAATAAGACATAAGTGTTTGATAACCATTGGAAAAAAATTGCCGTCGATAATATCATCTTCGGCGGCATCATCGACGTCAATTGCCCTTTGCCGCCGAAAATTACGAGGACTGCAAACAGCAACGACGACAAAAATAGCAACACCATAAAACAACGATTAGAATAGCGACAAAGCTAGAAAACAGTTAGTCCCGCACTCAGACTCACGATCCTCGTAAACTTAATACCTGATACATAATGTTATTCTAATTAATACTTACTAATCAGTTCTTCCATTACACTGATCAAATTATCACGACTCCATTCTTTACCATTATGACTGTAGAGATTGGTCAAAGCTTTTGCAATTCCTTCAAGGTCTTTATCAAGAACACCAAAGAATGTAGGACATGTTGTCATTTTATCCCAACAAATCAATTCTGAATTAAAAATATGTTAATTATTAATAATACAAACTGATGAGTTCTAAAATGTAGCTCCTTAATTGAAAATTCTGAAAAGTTGTTAATGTCAAATAATAAAATTTTAGATATATCCACAATCAGCTGTAAGGTTTACAAACATTTCAATCTCGTGTAGAATCTTAAAAGGCAGACCGCGTGTTCGTTCACTCATAAATCATTTAGGGCCATCTATACGGACAAAATAAGACGCGTCTTATGCACGACGCGAACTTGACGTATAAAAGACACACATTTTTTGTTCGCGTCTTATCTAAGTCGCGTCTTGGATAAGACGTGACTTAGATAAGAACAGGAATTTTAGCTTAAATAAGCCACAAAAACCCTCGTATAATTGGCTTTTCGCGTCTTACATTAGACAAAGGTAGAAAAATTATAGCTACGCATGCGCGAAATTCTGTGCGTGAAACTATAGAACAACTCAAACAAAATGGAGTCCATAGACATGGATTTATAAAAACAAGGCTAAAATTAAGACGCGATCCATTTATACAATACCTTCGCGTCTAATGTAAGACGTGCCCGGTTGGCTAATTTCCTAAAGCAAAACTATGAAATATTGTTGAGTTTCACACACCCTCTAAAACACTGGTACTTGTTTATGAAATATGAACTCCTACCTTCTTCAGTATCTTGAGGTCCATATAGTATATAAAGCATTCTAGCTTGATAAACAAGGGGCAATGGTGAAAGCATCTGACATAACCAGAAACCAAGTTCAGCACCATCGTCAGTTTTGTCCAGGAATATTTCTCTATAAAATACTCTTACATATTTTTCATACCAAGGTTTAGATCCAGGACCTTTCTTTAATGCTTCTTCCAATCTCTCATCCACACGTGAAGCACCTAAAGTATGGAATTGAAATTGATGGATCATTAGTTTAGCTTAATGCAAATGTATGGTAGTCTCATGTTGACATGTGAGTCTTGTCGTCCAGTAAAGGCACAAATTTTCATGCATCGATTCTATTAGTAGGCACCTTACGATGTAGAACGGTAACTTGATGACGAGACCAAGACAAACCCATTCATATAGACTATTGTAAAGAAACTTGTCGTGTACTATCAATCTTATGTATTTTATACAGTTTGAGGAGGTGAAAACAGGGGCTTTATACTTGAGAGAAATTTTACTTCCGTATTGAGCCAATTTGGTAAGTACTACTTCTCACACAATACGTAAAGATGTTAACAGAGCGAGGATGTCGTCTAAAACGCCCGTGGAATTTTAATTTGTTCATAACCTTGCCGTCTTACATCGTAAGGTACCTCAGATACGACGACATACGATATACATTTCAAATATAGATTATACTGTAGCTAAGACCAGTTTCCCCACAATATTTATTTCTCTATACCTCGGCATATTATCAAACACTCATTTAATACATTATACCTTTTATTGCCAAGTAGGCTCTGTTTTTCTCGTCGTTTTCCCATCCCGCAATTAAAGCGTGCAGCATATTACCATAACATCTGTAAGCCACGTCACTGCCATAATGTTCACATATTGCCAGGTGTGTGTCTCGTAGCTGCAATATTGTCGAATTTAATTATTACAAAACGAAACGAGTGGGCACTCAGAGACCTAGTCTGGTAGATAGAGGGGAAAAAACTCACCATATCGAGGGGAAATTTCTTTTTATAATAGAAATGTTTTTCTAAACCTCCCCAATCCATTTCCGAATGTTGGTCGGTCCAATTTTTCTTGTGGAACTTGTCCGACACAAGTCCGACACCCTTTTCTGTCAACTTCGAGCGATTTTTTACAAAACGCCATGTTGTTTAGAAATTTCGCGAGAAGAAGTAAGCCCTCTGTATTTCTGTTCGGCGCCAACCGAGATACTTCAAGCATGGTAAATAAAACGCCCAAAATCATTTCTGTTGTATGTACTGCCAACATGAGATTATATTTGTAATATTATCGCAAAATTAAAGATGTAAATTTTTAAATTAGTTTTAAAACAAGAAACATACAAAATAATTTGAAGATCATTTCACCGGCGGGCACGATGGGTAGGGGGGAGGCAACGCCCCTTTTGCGCAATATTATTGTTCTCAACCATGAATGCTTTCATATCTTACAAAACCAGAAGGGGTGGGACAACTTTATGTGGACAACCTAAGTTTGCACCCCCAATATTTTTGAAGTGCTACCACATTGGTTAAAGTTAAATATGTTACCATCCATAAAAATCCATTCTTCAGCCAACACTTCTGAGTCTATGATTAATAAATAGATAACATTTTGCCGTTGTCTGTTCAGTTATAGATACACAGTATGACGTCATAACGTGGTAAGAACAAAAAAGTGGGTCACTGATGCTCTTACCACGTTATGGCGTCATACTGTGTATCTATAACTGAACAGACAACGGCAAAAATGTCATCTATTTGTTTTATATAGTAAAAAGCGAAAAAAAGCAAATATTATTATTCCCCCAAAATTTGGGAAATTGAAAAGGTCGAAATCTAACAAATATCACACGTACATGATCTATACAATTAATGGAACACGATTGGCTGGTTTGAGTCAGGTGCTGAATTTTGATTGGCTGGGGCCAAAGAGAAGCCAGGCGGGCCATGCGACTGATGATCAAATTGTAAAATAAAAAAATTCTCATAAATTTTCATATTTTTTTAATAATTTGAAATAAAAAAAAATATCAAAAAACCATTATTAAACCATTTAAAAGCGAAAGAAAATCAATTATTCTGTTCTGAAATTATTATGTATTTTGACTAAACATGATTTTAAGCGTCTTCGTATTTCTCCAGTGTTCCAGTGCGTCCGGTTGTCCTCTTGTAATTTAAGGCTGTTTATGGTTATAACTATTATGATATGCTATATAACCGTATAACTATATTGTATTGCCAATTGGCAATTATATATATCCGTCCTCCCGTCCTCGTGATGTTTATATTGGCGGGTTATTTAGCCTCTCTTAGTGTTCAGAGAGATGCAGCTTGTAAGAAATTTGTTGCAAATATTAAACCAGGCAATCCGCTTTACCCTCTTATCCACAATCAGCTCCCTATTCTGAACCACACCTACTCTTTGAGAACTGAAAGAATAGACAGACCAACAATAATTCGAACTGATCGATTTCAGAATTTTGTAACAGTTAAATTTAGGGAAGAGTTTTAATTAGTTATTTATTTTATTTTTATCTGTCCATAATATAGTCTTGTATATCGAATATTGTTAATGTTTATATAATTTTAATTTTACTATGATATTACCTGTAATTCAGTTTAATACTGCAAGAGGTTTTTAATAAACTATTAAATAATAAAATAATAATAATAATAATAATAACACTGCTGAACTGAAATAAGCGCAATTTAATATTTATATTTTACGAAAACCAAAATAACAGAGTATATTAAAAAATATTTAAAATCAATATGGCCAATCCTTTTGGGGAACTTAACAAAAACCTTTACCTTACCTTGTATATTGTTCAGATCACAGTTCAGATTCACGTGTTGCAACATTTAAACTGATCAACATTCAACGCAACTCGACGATCCGAATTTCGGACTTTCTTTGTTGTTTCACCAAAAGAAAACACGTGAATTCATAGCGAGAACAAGTCCAGAGTACAACAAAATACGAAATCCATAAAAAACACGGTACAATTCGGGTCGCCACTTGTTTCCATCTACCAAACTGACGTTACGTCATTTTTTCAACTTTGAAGTAAAGTTAAAAACTTTGTAACTGACCCTAACCCTAAAACCTACCATAACCCCTAATCCTAAACCTAACCATAACCAGATTGATGAAGAAAAATCAAGAAAAACGTATATGAAAATCTTTGAAAATCGGGAAACTTTTTTACGCCCGCTACGCCCGGCGGAGCAAAAATCAAAACAATGTTTTTGTGACTTCGTTCCGTGTGTCTGTCCTCCAAATAATCATGGCTCTCCGCTCTCGACCAATGAAATCGCTTAAATTCTTTAAGTTATTATATAATAATGATTATTAACCAAACATTCTACCCATTGTCTGTATATATCCCCTCTTTATGTATACAAAGAAAATGATTTTTGCGTTTCATTTACCATACTTGAAGTATCTGGGTTGGCGTTGGACAGAAATACCGAGGGCTCACTTCTTCGCTAAATAACATGGCTTTTTGTAAATATCGCTTAAAGATGACAGGAAAGGGTGTCGGACAAGTTCCACAAGGGGGACAAATTGGACCGGTCGACATCCGGAAATGGTTGGGGAGGTTTAGAAGAACATTTCTATTATAAAGAGAAATTTCCTCTCGAGATGGTGAGTTTTCACTCATTTTCGTACCCCTATCTGCCTGACTTCGCCAGCAGATTAGATAACGTATTAATTCATGCATAAATTGCACATGCACTAATTACGCATTCAGTTCTTTTTAACCCGGGAAAGCAAGACAAACGTTTATAAATTTCTCTCCCAATCTCATCCAAATTGACAAATTGTACTAAATTTAGTCCTTGGCCTATTGTCAATATTGGCCGTATTTATATTAGAAGACGTCTAAGACGACTTAAACGTCTGAGACGACTTAGTCGTCCAATATAAATACGGGAAATTAGACAGACGAATAGAAAATGCGGTCTAATATAAATACGAGACGACTAACTTTGGACGCACTTAGTAAATAATTATTCTAGTTGGCAGTGAAATCGAAATATTTTATATTTTCTTCGTTGCATTCTAGTATAGTTTCCAAATGGTCATCTCGTATTTATATTAGTCGCACTTGACACAAGAAGTTTAATTCGTCTAAGACGTCTTCCAATATAAATACGGCCAATAGCTCCACAAATATTCTATAAACACGTGCACAAGTGAAAACATAGGTGAAAAACATAACTTCCTGGTAGAGGTATTTAAAAGAAACTAAACTATACTTAAATTAACTGAATTAACGCAACAACTCCTCGCTACACTAAATTGTTTCATGCATCAAGGATGTTGCTCTATCGTATCATTCTGTTGTTTCTTCTAGGGGTGTAGAAATTAGACTGGTTTGTTTGGTATTGCGAGAATAGAGAAAAAACTATCAGTGGTATAATACCTGGTGCTACAATATTATGTCATTTACATGTTTGTACAATTAGTCATTACAGAAGTAACACAATGTCACTTTTTTGAGCTAATAACAATGACATATTTAACCAAGCCTATTTAATTACACCTTGTTGTCATGAAGTATTACAAACTAGTTCATAAGCACTCACTTTTTCCAACAAAACACCGACAATTCTTAATCTCTCCCTTGTTGAATAAAGACATGTCAATCGCTTGAGAAATACGCCTAAAAACATAATTTAAATTCAACATACATGTTTCAGAGAAGCCAAATACAATCCGTAAAGTCTAGCTCTCATAAATCGCCGATGGTGGCCGTCCGTTAGTAATGTAACATGTTAAACATTGGTAAGTTCTTCGTCTGATGAATCCTGGCCCCGAGTCTCGACCCCACCCTTACGGCCTTACCTTAACCGCAACAAACCTACGCACTAACGCCCCGAACCACGCCACCACCAACATATTAAATTGGATCCTACGAAATATACACCGAACAATGCTCTAACTCTTGTGGTGCAAGGATCCACTTTGGCTCTATAAGATGAAGTACAGTACATATGACTGTACATACTCGTAAGTGTCGTTTACGTCGCAAAAAGCTCATCGCCGAACGTGGGCGATATATGAGCACCAGGCTAATTAACAGTAAAGCCTGTTTCACACGAATGAGATAAGCACAAGCATTAGGAAAGACAAAAGGTAAAACAAAGGGGTCCAGTGAAGTGCGCAACATAAACGTCGACATTGGCTCAAGCATAAATGCAAGCCTCTAAGCAAAAGCAAAGCCGGAACAAAAGACATTTCATTTAAGAGATGGAAAGTTTTGTTTTGTATTTCTGCTCATGCTTATCTCAATCGTGAGCTCTCCTATGAACCATGCTTACGAGTATTGGCGTAGGAAGCAACTTCAGGTTGGAGGGTTGATTTAGCTGAGGAAATGGGCACTTTCAAGAAAACTTGGTTGCCCGAAATTGAACCATGAAAATGTGCAGCAATCTAACAAGGTTGATGGGACGGTAAAGAATGGCATTAAAATTGGAAAGTAATGCTCATTACCAGAAACCCTCGATTAAGTCCTGCCCCCAACCCTGTGGATTAATCACTTCCTGTACGTTGAAGGTGGGGGGGGGGGGTTATGAAGAACAGTTGGCAAAATAAGGCGTTATTGACATAGTTACAAGAATCATGAAAAATATTGTAAGGAGAAAGGTTAATAAACCTATTCCGCAAAAATTTGTTTCCTTTTTGTGAGAGGGTCTCAGAAAAGAAGGGAATGTGTGAGGGTTGTATGGCTGTAAATGGGAGGGGGGAGCTTTAAAGCTGAAGGGGATTTGAAGAGCTTTATTTGAAGGGGATTAAGAGTATATACCCGATAAATAATAGGCGCGGGAATTGAACTTGTTGACTGTTGGCCTATGGGCAAGAAACTGTTTATTGATTTCGATTAGATGGTTTGGAAAAACATCAAAAATCATTGTAAATTCCATAGTGTAGACAGAAAATTCATAGATAAGGGAGGGACCACTGTACCTAAGCATGAATGACTCGCACTGTTAATTTCAGGGAGTAATTTTAACTCCAGCATAGGAGTTAATATAACTCCCTTTGGGGGAGTAAAAATATTGGAGTAAATTTAACTCCAAAACTAGAGTTAGAACTACTCCACTTTGGTTCATTTTAAAAATTCTACTCCACTGAGAGTCAATTTTACTCCACCGAAGGGATAAAATTTACTCTAGCAAAGGAGTAAAAATATCGGAGTAATTTTTACTCCTTTATTTCTCAGGAGTCATCTTAACTCCAATCTTAATCCTCTGCGAGTCAATTTGACTCCACTGCAGGAGTAAAAATTATCCCAAGAAAGGAGTAGAAATAACGGAGTAATTATTGTATTTTTACTCCTTAATTTTTACTCCAGGAGTACAAACACTCCGCTCCGCCTCGTATTTTCAACCTGCTTGTCTGTATTTAGAAATCAGAGGAAGAACACCTACAGTATACTCGTGTTTGATATATTTCTTAAAATATACCAGAATAGGATTGCATGACAAAGGCAGCAAGATGAGACGCATTGAGATGCCAAGAAATGCGTCTCATTTCCCAACTTGGCACCATTCATCCTTTCGGCATTAATGAGCGCCTCTCTTACATTTAACTCCTATCTGTTTATGCCTGCCATCAGCAGATACTCTACATCTCACCTCCTCTCACTTATAGTTTCTTAATTTCTGTCTTTCTTGCTTTGTTCGCTTCTCCTGATATGCTAATATAGTTTGTGATGTGATTTCCATACTTTGTTTATAGTTTGTTTTGATTAAATCCATCAGATTGGTTTATTTTTATCACGTGATCGCTTTTGTATTCACTATAGAAGCACATGTTTTCCCGACCCATTCTACTCACTTCCAGACGAAGGGCCTTTGCTCGAAACGTCGAAGTTCTTATTGTATTTTCCAGGTAGTTTTACAAAACAGTCAACCGCCGTCTTTGATTTTTATACAAATAATAGTTGTAGGAAATTTCGGATCGAAGACGGAAATCGTCCTCTTTGAAAAAAGCAGGGGACCACCTTAATATATATGTTAATAACCTTATACCAGAAATCCACATGTATGCCATAATATTTCTACGAAAATATTGAAATATATCGGGCAATATATCGGTATGCTCAAGTTCGAAGGGCATTTCAGCGACTATCTATCTATTTCAGAACTCTATATGTAACACATAATCTTAAACATTTACTGGTGATTGAAGTTTTGTCACTCTATCAAAGAATGAACGAAAAATGAATAAATTCCGCAATGCGCGCTGACTGACAGACTGGTGTCTAGTCTTCTTACTACACGCGCAAAGGTTCTCGGGATAGAGGCATCACACCTCCATATTTTAAAATTTTTTATTTTTGTTATGTTAATTGAATCGAGCTCGAAATTTTATATTTTTGACCCAAAATAAACTGGATTTTCAGAAGCAATACATCGGCGACTACTGAATAATATTCAGGTAAGGTTATTGTTATGTTTTATATGTAATAGAGCAATTTTGTTAGGAAATATTTGCAATCTTCGTTCGTGAATGTTAAGCATGTTGTCCCCGTTTAAAATTTGAATTTGTCGCGACAATATATGAATTAAAACGCTGAAAATAATACAGTTCCAATTTAAAATTACTTCAGCAAATGCTATTATACAAAATCTTCAATTTTACTTGGGCTTTCAAGCCTTTCAATGTTTATATTTACCAACTGTGTTTGACAGATTGGCAGTTAAATACTCAGAGCCCATCTTGTCCTAGTATATAGCTTTATAAGATTTAAGTCATTTAACCACTTCAAAAATCAGGTACAAATTTCATATAAGATTTTAAAATGGTGAAAAAACAAAGTATTGCCTATTTTAAATATATTATTTGAGTTCAAGAGATTGCATCCTTGTCATCACTAACTGGTATACTGTCAATCAGAGTCATGTATCTAAATTCTGCTGTATTTTGTAAGCTGAAATGTTTCATCGATACTAATAGGTCAGATTCGTATGACTTTTATATATTTTCACATGTCCGAAACCTGTCCAAGAATGTAAAATCACTGAGCCCATTGTCCAACTATTTAATACTATCTCATGTAAATGTTCAAATGCCTGGTTGATATATTTTGATTGTGAGAAGTTTATGCACCAGTCAATGTAAATCCATGATGCTATCATGCTGCCGATAAGTGGATATTTGGTAGTACCAGGAATATACTTTTACACAAAAATAGCTTGCTTCAAAAGTTAATCATAGATGTTAAATTATATCATGCCTATGTTCCAAGAGTAGAGAGGACTAACACTATGCCCTACACACGTAAAACGCACATCTTGTCAACAAGTTGTTATTTAACAAGCTTGTAGCAACTTGTTGAACAAGTTGTAACAAGCTTGTTAATGTAGCAAGTTGATGTCACAACTTGCTACAGATTGTCACGACAGCCTTGCTACAAGTCTGTCACAACAAGCTGTTATCGGCAGTGCGAAGACATCCTGTTGACAAGTTGTTGGAACAGCATTGGTACAAGTCTGCTGCAGGTTTGTTACAACTTGTGCGTTTTTACGTGTGTACTTATCCATGTATCAGCGGCTTCCCCCTGGGGACCCAGAGGCATTTGCCAAGTGTTTGCATCCCATGGGGTGGGGAAAAGTCAAATTTGGTTCTCAAAAAACCCACAGGAAAGTACCCAGGAGATTTTAATTTAGAAACTCCCAAATGTGACTTTGACACATTGAATTTATTATGAATTTATAGGATTGGTCTAGGGCCATTCATATTATACATTTCCTATCTTTTGCTACAAGTCATTGTTGATGTTTTTAGTGTTGATAAGTCAGTCAATAAACGAGAGCTAATACCACTTGCAACTGGCTGTGTAACTTGATATAGGATTGAAAAAAAAGATACTGCCCTTGAGGGTGGGGGTTGTATTTAATACCTCTATCTTGTACCCAGGGGAATTTGCTAAGGTTTGACTGGGTGAAAAGACCAATCCCCCTGCATCCCCGGGGGTCGACCCCAGGGGGAAGCCACTGATACATGCATTTCCTAAGGGCAATAATGGCTGTGGTACAACATAACCATTTCTCACTCTGCACTATGTGGTATCGACTAGTACTTCCTTCCCACATTCTAATGGGGCCAGACAGAAGCAATGTGTGGATATGGATATGGAACTTATTGCCAGTGCCGGACACTTCGCGAAATATTGGGGGTGCGAACTTAGGTCGCCAACATATAACCATCCTTTTGTTGCTGCAAATCTCCATTCTTAAAACCTTTTTCACTTAAATTTCATGCAAATTTACTTAAATTATAGCCTATCAAGGCTTTCGTGGTTGTAAAATCATTGATACAGCTTTGTTACACAGTTAACCAGCTATCATTCAAAGGCTTTGAGAAATTATTCGGGGGGGCGACTGTCCCCCTTGGCCCCCTCTATTGTCCGCCACTGCTTATTGCAAAATACTTTATTATTATATACTCTGTCTCAGTGATGAAGCTAGACATAGCAACTGGTTGTGCTATGCAAATTGTTGATTCTTTAATTATTAAAACCTTCAGAAATGCATTGTCTTTAGGCTATTTTAATGCGTGTTTATTTGAATAGTAAGAGCAGTTTCCATGGCTTGCTTTGCCAATGCTCTTTCTAACTCCAGACAATTTGAGTAATCAAAGGGAGAGTAGGAGACTGCTAGACATTATGTACAGGTAATGCCATTTTATAAGCTATCTCTCTTTGATGAGAAAAACCTCTGGTCGCAATAGGGACTTACAAAAATGACAATTAGAATTTTTGTATTTTTATGCAAAGTAAAATTTGATACAGTATGTAGTTAACTAATTCAAGGTTATGGCGGTTGACTGTTATGTAAAACTACCTGAAAAATACAATAAGAAGTTCGACGTTTTGGGGCGAAGGCACTTTGTCTGGAAGTTAGTAGAAGCCCAGACGAAGGGCCTTCGCTCGAAACATCTAACTTCTTATTGTATTTTTTCAGGTAGTTTTACACAACAGTGAACCGCCGTATTTGCTATACTCTACCCACACTGGCACTGCACGATCAAAATAATTCAAGGTTAACCGATTAATGTCCAATGCATTTTAAAATAGTGTATTAATTTTTATTCTCCTAAGATTCTATTGCGGCCAGATGTTTTGCTTAATCCAAGAGAGCTAGCTTATAGCACTACATAATGTCCAGGCAGTCTCCCAAATTTTAGGTAGTTTTACACAACAGTCGACTGCTGAGTATCCCACTCTCCTTATAATAACTCAAATAAAGGTTTCAATAATTTAAAAAATATATTTGCATAGCATGGCTAGTTGCTACAAAGACAAAGTATATGATCTAGCTTGCTTTCTGCAGGACATTTGATGTTTGGCAAGTGCTATTTACTGCGGGACATTTAATGTTGTGCAAGTGCTCTGACCTCAGACCTCATATTCTATGTTGGATGTGTAATTGTATTCTAGTTGAGTAGTTGTGTTTTACACCAATATCTACATTGACGCTCACAATATTTTTACATAGCCCTCGTCAACAATGGAGAGTATGGTCCGGGACAAAATGGTCCAGTTTCGTGTACTGTGCACTGGGTGCCCGGAGGATGTAGACCAGTTAATGGTTATTGGGGAGAACCAAGTGTTTGTTGAATGCCCTGGTACTGATGTGATCAACACTCTGATAGATGTCATATCCGCGTACTCACCGTGCGTTTTCAACGTTTCCTACCCAGATGGCATGGTTGCGGCCTTATTCTTTCTTCAGGAAATTGTGTTGCGATCAAGCGATAATGCATACAAAGGTACAAAGTACTCAGCATTAATGACTGAACTAAAGAGTAGCATGTCAACAGCTGAAAACGAACCGTAGAACTATTCTGTTATACACACAAAATACCTACAAAATAGTCTGTACATTATTTAATAGTCTTAACATTATTTTTTGTGTTAATAAATTGTTTAACAATTATTATAGTATTATGCTTTCTTATATAATGGTAAAACTAGATTCAAAAATCATGGTTGCCACAGAGTAACTTGGAAAATACAAAGCACTGCACAATCTGGGAATGGGTATAACATTTAAATTCTGTGTTTCAATCTTGCAATCATTGAAACATAGAATTAAGATGTCAACCGTTTTCGACGTGTCCATTGTTTTGTATGTTCTTAAGCCCGATTCAATTTGTGTGTTCTAAGTTGTGTTTTAGGAAAGGTGTGTAATAGAGCACAGGGTCAATGCATGTGTTGTCTAGCACAGCTTTAGCTGTGTAATAAAACACACCTTGGTGTGTTAGAAAACACACCTTCTTCCAAAACACACGTTTTTCCAAAACATGTGTTGGCGGTACTAGTAGTTTGCTATTATGTATTTAATATTGAATACCCCACATCAACCAGAAATGCATTCCTTTTTCTGGAAGCGGCAATGCTGGCGAAAACGAGCGAGATGAAAACGGGTTGTCATCAACAAGTTTTTGCAAGAACTTGAATGACATTGATATATATATAGACGTTATATATTAAATATATATCTTCTTGTAATTATCTAAACATTCCATTTATTAAAAATTCCTTCCTTTATTTGTTGCAATTATTTTTATGATGCTTTAATACTTTCCAGGAACATTTTGTTGCAAGTAATGCTGTTGTCCACTTCAACCATTTCGTGACGTATACCGTAGCGCTTATCCAGGTCATTCGTACTGTTCAAGTTTGCGGTTCAAAGAAATACGCTACCTACCGTGTGATATGGTTGAAATGGAAAACATGCCTAAATGAGGTTACTTTATATTTAGGCAGAGTAGTTTTTGCTCTAGATTTGGAGTGGAAATATTACTATTCTTACTCCAATTGTAGAGTGATCTTTACTCCTATTGGAGTAAAGTTTACTCTAGTTTTGGCATATTATTTCCTCCGAAATGAGAGTAATTTTTAGAACTAGAGTAATTTTCACTCCCGTTAGAGTAAATATTACTCTAATTTTGGCATATTATTTCCTCCAAAATGAGAGTAAAATTTAAAACTAGAGTAATTTTCACTCCCGTTAGAGTAAATATTACTCCATTATAGAGGTATTAATTACTCTAAAAATAGAGTTAAAATTTGGGAGTAAAAATTACTCCCAAAATAGAGTCAACTGGTACCTTTTTTTTTTACTCCATTTTTGGAGTAAAATTAACTCCTTGAAATTAACAGTGCGATTAGTGGATTTCAGTAATGGTTACGGGAAACTGATGGTAGCAAATTAATTTCACAGACAACACTAACTGACAACATTAGAGAATCAATAAAATTAAACTACACCTCTTCGTTCTATTTACTGCAACCAAATTGTATAGAATGAAAAGACTAAATATGACCACTAGTACACTATAATAGCTGCTGCTTCACCACCATTCCTTGCACGATAGTGCACGCTTCGTGACGTTAACCCATATCTTTGGGGGCAGGGGGGAGAGATTTGCACGGTTAAAAACGTCAACCATCATTTGATTTAGAGTACGATTGTCGATTGGGAGTCATTTTCTATATACTTACCCAAGTTATGAAAATGAGTATAGTATTCTTTTTCTGCATCATTTGTACTTTCTGGCGGATTCACCACAGGTTTTAAGATTGACAATGCTTGAGTACTATAGTGAAATGCCATAAGCTTATCACGCAGTGCTCTTGAAGTTAAGGCCATTGAAGCAAGATCAAACAATGGCATACGACGGAAAATATAATACAACAGTTCGTCTGGAATATTGTTGAATAGGCCAAGTGGACAATGCTGGGTGACATTAGGTACATTTTGAGCAATGGGTTTGTTGAGTTTATTTTGAAGACGTAAGCTTGTTCGTCTTGTTTTGATACTTCGGAGATATTTCACAATTTTATTTTTGCTACTGCCAACCATGTCTATATAAGAATAAAACAGATAAATTCTCTTTTTTAGCTTAAAAATTTGGATAAGTAAAAAAAATGAAGTGATGATCTTCACTGTTTGAAACACACAGTATAAATACCGGTATATATTTCTAATTAAATAAAACAAGAAAAGTATCTATAGTTCAGTATATTAATGCCGGATAACTGTGAATATAATATTATCTAAAGGGAAATGTTCACTTGGAATATAAAGAATAAAAAGGTCCACATAAAAATATTGTGCTGAGCTACTTCATAGCGTATACAGAAAAAAATGATGAAGTCAAAAGTGTTTTATGTTTTATATAAGTTTGAATAGCCTTAGTTGAAGTTTTTTTTAGTTTCCTTATGTTATTATATTATCTCAAAGTATCTTTTATTGCGCTTTATTTTTAAAAATGTGAAATGTGTGTTCTACGAAAACATCTCGAAAAATATTTTTACACTTCGAAAAAGAGCTGGTTCATTCGCTATTTTGATATTATTTGCTAAACGTGTAATATAAACACTTACCCTTGTATATCATAAAAAAGTTTCCATACAAATAGTTGACAAAATACCTCTTAAAAATGAATTTAAATTTAAACAAAAATCCAAGCTCGAGAATAACTTTGCCCGGCACTTTTAAATTTTTCCCGCCAATACTTTTCACGCAATTCGCGTGGTCCACGCACTAATCGCGCATTTCCTTGCCTGGTTCTTATTATTTCGGATTTTTTCCTTAAAACCAGGAATATTGCATAGAATTAAGGATCTATTTGATTTGAAGAACTAATGTTATTGATGTAGACTGAATTAGGCTTTTGATATCTGTCTTAACAGACCTCAAAATGCAGCAAATGGCATTCATAAGACCGAAAGATTCTAAACTTTTCGGGCTAACACTCGAATTACCCACCATCAAAGAATGAGTCGGATAGGAACAATGACTCTAAGAATTTGAATAAGGTTTTTGTAAATTGAACAATTTTTAGTTTTTATCTGTATCGTTTAAAAACAAATATAGGTAATTCATGTCATTGGTAAGATTGGAAAATGAGTGAATGGATGAAGATCATGAAGTGTGGAAGGAATTTTTGGGAAAAGTAAGGAGTTTCAGAGCCTTGAGAAGGAATTCCCGAATTTGCTTGCGAGATCCTTGATCTTTTCCTTACATGAAGTAAACTAGGAAAACAATATGGAGGGAGATTCGAGAGTTCGTTCTGAAATTGCAAAAATTGACAATGAACTTGAACGCATACAGATAGAAATTGAAGAATTATTGAAGAGACAAGAAGAGCTGAATAGCAGAAAGGAGTATTTAGACGAACAACTAAATGAAAATGAATTATTTTTGCAAACCAAGGGGAAGGATTGGTCGCTTAAAAATTTTGAATGGTCAGAGAAAATTGAGGATTTGAGAGAAAAAGTTTTTCATATTGATGAACTTCGACCGCTGCAGCTAGAATGTATGAATGTTACCATGTCAGGTAATGATATAAATTGTTTCATTGTTGAAAGAAATCGGTGGGTAAAGTTGTACTGTACAAACATAAAGGGCGAGAGAACTCACCCAGTCACTCCCTGGTCATTTGCAAGCTTGAAGCTTTCTTAGAGGCTAGGCATTAGTACTTGCAATTAATTTCCTTGTGGCCACCAGCCGGACATTTGGTTACCGCCCGGGCATTTGGTTACCGCCTGGACATTTGATAGCTGATTAACTGTGTAACAAAACTGTATCAATGATTTTACAACCAAGAAAGCCAGGGTGCATTTTATGTAAAGGCCATGCCAAATATACGCCAGCACTCGAACAAGGTCACACCACGACATTTCAAGAGATATTCAAATTCCACGCCAAACATTGAAATTGCTGGTATTGCTAGTATTGAAATTCCTGCAGTGTGTCAATAAATAGCACCGTATAGGCTTAAGATTTTGTATTTTCATATGCCAGTACGTCAAAAGTATATGATCGCGTACGCCAAGAATTTCTGAAGTATGAATTGCACTTAAAATGCACCCTGGCAAGAAAAGCCTTAATTGATAGGCTATAATTTAAGTATATGAAATTTTAGCCAAAGAGGTTTTAAGAACTGAAATTTGCAGCAACAAAGGTTGGTTGTGTGTTGGCAACGTAAGTTAATTGCACCCCCAATATTTCCCAAAGTGTCTGCCACTGGACATTTGTTGCAACCCTGAAAGGATTGTGGTTTCTGCAGCAGCTACATGACTGTGCACATCTCCAACAGCATACTCTTTAAAAGGGGTGCGATCGCCACCCCAATAATTTCTCAAAGCCTTTGAATGATAGCTGACTAACTGTGTAACAAAGCTGTAAAATGTTGGTTTCAGGTTTCATAGGCGTGTTTTACATGGGTAGGTAGGTCGGAAAAACATTTATTTAAAAAAATATTATTTTTATAAAGTATATCTATATATTGGAAATGACAAAAACAATCGCCGACGCTGGACTATTCGCTGGACATGCTGTTGCTTCATGCGTCGCCATTAGAGAGCTTAATCAAGCGACGTTTTTGACAACACGGACGTCACGCGTACATTATTTAACCGTTAATTATGGTAGCAGCAGTTCGTGCTTGAAATCAAGCAGTCGGGGCAGTCACCGGGCAGTCAAAGTGGTTTCACGTTCGTGATTTCAAACAAGAACGGCTGTCGCCATCTATAACAGCTCAATTTACTTCCGGTCGACGTTCATTGTGTGTTCACACGCGAGCCACATGCATGTTCGTGTGTGCTATATTCTCGTCTCCAGGGTAGAAACCTGAAACGCTCGATGTGTATAATAAATATTCGTGTGGATCAACGCGAAAAGAGCCGTAGATCCCACTGCATGTATTTAATATTTTGTTCAACTGTTATTTTTTCTTAAACTACGATTAACATCATGACTATAGATAATGATTAAGGCAAACAAAATATTGGACAGACACACAGACCCCATGTGACTGCTATTTAAGAAAAAATGTTCGCTAAAAAACAGGAAATTGTTTTATAATTATGTCAATAAAATGTTTATGGTCGGTGACATTTTTAACAGGTCGGTCGGAAACCTGAAACCAACTATTATTTTTATTTAGACTATAATTTAAGTAGAAAATGAATTGAAATTTAAGCCAAAAAGGTTTTAAGAACTGAGATTTGAAGCAACGAAAAGATGAATGTTGGTAACCTAAGTTCGCACCCCCAATATTTCAGTCCGCCACTGGACCAGATCATATAGGGTCGAACCCAAAAGTGCATATAATAGTTAAAAACAGAAGTAAAAAAACATCAGTGATGGCAAAAGCAAACATGCCAATATTGCAGGCTTCAAGAAACTTGCACCTTGTACAATACTTTGAACCTGAGTTTCAGACTCGAAATTAATAATTAATGCGGTTCAAGGATCATTGATTGATTTTGACATTGGACTGATTGGAGTGTTGCTTCTTGGTATTCAGTGGTGTTCAATTTCATATTAATAATTATTAACTTTAGAGATTTCTGTGAAAAATTTTCTGCTAAAGTTCAGATCCAAAAATATTTCTGGGAACTAGGTTCCCAGGATCCGATACTTTTTCCACCTCTGCAATCCTAACCCTAACGATAGAGAGAATAGCCAACCGTGCTCATGAGATACTGAATGTAATATATAGAGGATATTATACGGCGGCGCGAAGATATGAATTTTATCTTCGAGTGGTGAAAACAATATTTTACGAATGAGCGCAGCGAATGAGTCAAATATTGTTTCAACACGAGAAGATAAAATTAATATCTTCAAGCCACCGTGTAATGTTCTTTTTATTATATAGTCATCATGAAATTGACAACTTCAAAACACGAAGCCATTGGCGGGAAATGATCACGTGATCGATATCCTCACTAGTGAAGATATGGAAAATATGTCACGGCATATAAATTAACTAAAAATAACGTAATTTGTCGTTTTGTGACCGATTTCAGATTGCCGACAAATGAAACGGAAACCTATAGTCGCTGTTGCCCCAGCGACTAAAAAGAGCGTTATGGAATTTCATCACAGTTTCAAAAATGTTTGAAAATTGTTCATCTAAACCTGCAAACAGCTAAGATGGCTGAAACAGTGCGGTGTCTGCTATAAGGTCGACTTTGAGTAAAACTTATAACGTCACAGCAAGCTTTCACGTAGCTGTAAAGACGTGATAATTAATGCTGAGTTTAAGGTCGTGATAAGAACGACAACGTTGTTGAGGATACCCTGGTGCCAAAAAATATTCATTTCATTTGTGCATGAAGAATTTCTTTGTTTCGAACACGTTGAGCTGCTGCGTCGTAGATCTTAAACTCGAAGTATTCAACTGTTCAGTTGATCATTTGAATATGCAAAGTTGCTCGAGGAACAATTAGTTTCCTCACGGTTGACTCGCTTTAATTAGAAAATGTTTTCCCTTAAGTGCGCCTTTCTTTATTTTGCTTTACACAGAAGACAAAATACGCTGCTACAAAAATTATTTAATGACAGTTCTATTGTGGCTAAATGTGAAACACAAATGATTGCTTGAACAGTTGCTATGCATATTTTAATTCTTCCATTCTTAGCTACAGTACATGTTATGATTCAACTGCAATTTTATCCCGAAACTCCGAACTGGCATATTTCGCGTGCTAGCTGCCGACCGCGCTAGGGGCTTGGACTCGTGAAAGATAACGTGAAAGATAACGTGAAAGCTACAGGATATTGGGAATTAGGCGGAGTTAGTTGACCAATCAGAATAGAGAATAAACTTTGTACTGTATGTATGATAAAAATCGTTATTTGATTTTAGGCTTGGACTGTATTCTTATTATGCCTACTGGTGGTGGTAAAAGTCTCACATTTCAACTCCCAGCCTTGATATCACCAGGTTTTACACTGGTGATATCACCTCTGGTATCTCTGATGGAAGATCAACTTATGTCACTGCAGGAATATAATATTGAAGCTAGCTTACTGAATGCTGGTAGTTCTAAAGTACATGTCAATAATGTGCATAGTAAGATGATAACCAAAGATTCAGGATTGAAGGTTTTGTATGTTACACCAGAGAAGATTGCCAAGAGTAAACGATTTATGGCGAAACTTGAAAAGGCTTACACAGGTACGGAGGTAGTTGTGTTACGTTAGCCGTGTTTACAGTGTGGACTCAGTCTGACAATAGCTCTAGACCTTAAAGGCACAGTGTCCGCTGCTGAGCGATGTGATCTAGTGCCTTCAAGTTTGTCGCAATTCTGCCGAAGGAATGGCGAATGATTAAATGGCTTAAATTATGTAATAAAAATCGGCCTAATTTACAGTACACCAATTTTTTTATTTAAATAAATACCGCAGGTTTATATTAAAATTTGACCTTTGTTCCTTCCGTTATCCACTTTCGACTGCGCATCCAGTCAACCCCATCGCGTCAGGATAAATTTGCAGTTGAATCATAACATGTAGCTAAGACTGAAAGAATTAAAATATGTATATCAAAGTATTCTGACCACGTGACTGGATTGCCGCAGTCGAATTTGCAGTAAATGTTCAGATTTTCAACGTGTGGGAATTGTTTTGGCGTATGAATAATCCCTAAGCATTTTTCCCCGAAAATATCAATCTATATTCTAGTATTGCTAGAACAAAATGCTTAAAACATCATCTTATCTTCTTATTGCACTCAAGAGTTATGTTTAAAACACAAGTAAGGTTGGAACCAACTTTAATATTCAATTTTTGTAAACTCGCGTTCTTATTGGTCAATTTGTACCACGTGTGTGCATTTTATATAGCAACAACGCACGGCCGTGCCGTTATAGTTTATATCAGCACGGCAAGATGGCGCCCGAATTCACGACTAGAAAAGTTTATAAGATTTAGTCGTTTATTTTAAACGGAAGACAATTCCAAAACCACGAAGTGGCCAAATTTCTAAAATAATTCCGTATTTAAACGTAAACATGTGTTGTTTATTTAGTTTATTTTACGAATTTACGGAATATAAGTTGTGAATGAGTGGCGAAGCAGCGAAGCGGGTTGAAAATATATTCGTAATTCGGCAGACAGATTCAAAACAACAACAAGGTTGTTTCTTATATAAAAGCTATTTGTCGTTTTAAAATATTCTAAAAACACTTTTTAATATTATCAAAACTAAACAAAGAACTAGTAAACAGTTAGTTCTACAAAGTTTATAGAATGTTTTTGCTCATAATTCATAAATAAAAAATACAGCCAAAGCGTTTACTCAAATTGAATAATTATTAAAACGTTTAAAGCACTCTTTGTTCGTGCATTATCGTGATTTACAAGCACTCGTTCACGAACAAGGAACTCGAAGTTTAATACTGCACTCGACTGCATCTCGTGCAGTATGAAACTCTCGTTCCTTGTTCGTGAACTCGTGCTTGTAAATCACGATAATGCACTCACAGAGTGCTTTAATCCTTAAATAAAGCATAATTCTAAAACAAGAGTTGTGTATACTCAGAGTTTGTATACTTCATTCTTACTCTGACGTTTAACCTCTTACTGCAGTTTAGTTTGAAGTACAAATTCTAAACCTCAATCTTAAGGCATCTACTGGGTGGCGCAAGAAAAGTTCTCGAAAAGCTAAACGAGCTATTACACTTAAACAAGATTTTTTGCATTTAGTAATGTCTAATAGTAATATAAATATCGATATACGCCATGTGCATTTTCATGCATTATTGGCCGAGATAGCTGCGTTTTAACTTGAGCAAAAAATTTTGGAAGTGTCGAGAATAGCTAAAAACGGCCTGTTAAACTAATTTGCTAACCGTTACCATTTTATTCGTTTCAATGAAGTGAAGTTCAAGTTATAAAGCCATTTTGGGTAAGAGATTGTCGAATCAATTTGGGTTTTTCTGGCAGTTCTGAAATATTTTCCCAGAAGTCAAGTAAGGACCATCCCTCATTGATCAAGTATTTTCTCGGATGAAAACTGGTGCGCCCGAAGGTGCTGAGAAAGTGCTCGACCGCGGTGGAAAACAAACCCATGACCTAAAGATAGATAATTAGTAAAGCAAAAAATACTTATTTGCAAACAATGTTGCGATATATAACAGAGACGGATAATGTTCGCCTGGACAAACTCGAGCTAAAATAAGGATGTTCGTCTAACAATTCATGTATTTGTTCCTATAATCCGTATAAAGGTTACTAATCCGTATACAGTTTCTAATCGCTCAATAGTAAAACAACTGACGTTAGTCTTTCTTATTTCAGCTGACTGCCTGTCCCGTATTGTGATTGACGAAGTACACTGCACCAGCCAATGGGGACATGACTTCAGACCCGACTATAAAATTCTTGGAATTCTTAAAAGGCAATTTCCAAATTCTCCAATTCTCGGACTTACAGCTACAGCGACATCACGTGTCATCGAAGATGTGAAGAAAATTCTGAACTTGAGATCAAACTGTGTTTTACTTAAAGCTTCTTTCAATCGTCCCAATCTTTATTACGAGGTAATAATATCGCCGTTACAGTCAAGAACCTTCCCAATTCTGGTTCTGTAACTTGTTTTAAATTTCATTAATACCGCCTGATTAACTGCCTATCGTAGAAACGAGTTCCGCAGCGGTTACAAAGAAGAAGGTCGTATTTTAGCATCGTTGCCATCGAATGCCCGGAAAAAAAATGGATGAGATTTTTAGTAACGAACTTATTAGCAGACATTGTAAGACGATGTCCATGGTTATCGTATGTAACAACGACGACAAAGCGTTTGAGATATACTTGAGATGTATCGTGGATGATGTATTAGAGACCTTTAGATTCAGGTTTACCGCAAACCTGTAACCGCCGTTTGACGTTAGCGGTTTGCCGTTTGCGGTTCGAACATTTTTCGACTTAGATTTGAAGTTCTTAGATGAACATTTTTCGACTTAGATTTGAAGTCGACTCAGATGATGTTCTTCGAAGGATCTAAACGAGAAGTGAAATGCGCTTTATAAGTCTTAAAGTCTACCGAAGAATCAAGTGTTGATCGCCGCCATGTTGGATTTCGCTCCTCCAAGCGTATCATGTTCGAGTCAAAATAAAATGCGAAGAATGAACTATTTCGACTTCAAATTCGTCTTTCCTGCTAGAATGATAAGTACTGTGTATGCGCATAGTGTGGATACGTGAAACATGATATAAAAAAAAACAAATAAACCCTGAGGGAAATTACAAACGTGTAGACCCACCTCTTGACGTTCAAAACTCGCGTTGAAAACCTCAAACGTGGCGTCGGGATAGGGTCACGTGACCCGTAGACGTTAGCAGTTCGGCGTAAACCTCGATCTAAAGGTCTCTATTGATGAAATATCGACTTCGGAGACGGGTTGTAGACTAACGCAGTTCAAGTTGAGAATAGAGAGTACAAACGGACTCAAAGTATGCGAACGTATTGATTCATCGTTTATTTTTAACGCAACGATTAACGCAACTGCTACAAAAAGTTCTTCTATATAATGAGAAGGGATCGGTTTACCTTGTATAAATATTCCACATCTCGATTTTTTTTTACGTATAATCACAGTTCGAATACAGCTACATTTGTCAATAGTAATTCAGTCTGTAACCGCTGCAAAATTACAATTTGTATGATTGGCAGTTAGTCATGCACGCAGTATTAATGAAATACAAAACAAGTTACAGAAACGGAAATGGGAAGGTTCTTGTATTTTGACTGTAAGTCCCAATATACAGTGTTAGAAAGTTTGACCAGGGAGGAAGGCAACATGACGACGACGTGTATCAAAACAATGAAATTTTCAAATAGCACAAAAGAAAGGAATTCTTCAAAGTCTTAGGACAGTTTAAGAAGTTGTCCAGGCTCTGCTTGTCACGGCATTCCAAAATACATATGTATTTTCACGTCAAATCGTGACAAGTAGTCTTCCAAACAGGTTTCAGTAGAACTTTTCTTAATGATCATGCTTTGCCTTAAACTTTGAAACTGTATTGAATTGAAACGAGTCTGCATACAGCACGATATAGATGAAATCCAAAATTGGGCGGAAAGTAATAAATAAGCTCCTCAATGTTAAAAAGACTAAAGAACTTCAAATATCGTTTCTTAAAGAAGTGCCCTTATTTGATAATCTAATCGCCAGTAATAATGTAGTGGAAATCGTACCTAGCTTCAAACTTCTTGGTCTCATAATAACGTCTGACTTATCCTGGGATCAACATATCGACTATATCTGTTCGAAAGCCAGTAGACGCTTGTACTCTGTTAGAATCTTAAAACGCTCTGGCATTCCCAATGGCGACCTGATACACGTTTATTGTGCATTTATTAGACCTATTTTGGAATATGCCTGTCAAGTGTGGCATTTTTCTCTTCCACAAAAGTTGTCCCAACTAATAGAACTGATTCAGGAAAGAGTTGTTAAGATCATCTTATCGGGAAATCTAACATATAACGACCGGCTCACCAGATTAAACTTAAAACCATTGGCGGAACGCAGACAACAACTTTGCTACAAACTGTATAAGTCAATTATCCAAAATAAGTCCACTAATAAACCGTACGAGCTTCTCCCCGAACCTAAGGAACACTCATATTCCTTGCGTGATCCAAGATTTCTACCGTTGATTAACGCTAAAACTGACACGTTCGCGAAATCGTTTATCTGCCAAGCACACCGAATTGTGAGTCTATCGTAGCTCTTTTAATAAGCCATTAAATATATCTCGAATGTGTTGTACCTGCAGTGTAGGTAGTATCTTTATGAAATACTACGAATAACTACCTGAAAAATGCAATAAGAACTTCGATGTTTCGAGCGAAGGCGTCTGAAAGTTAGTAGCCAAACTAACTACTACATAATTTCCAGACGAAGGGCTTTCGCTCGAAACGTCGAAGTTCTTATTGTATTTTTCAAGTATAGCTACCATATCTTTCAGGTTCGAAGGAAACCGTCAACTTCTGAAGACATAATAGATGAGATTGCATCTGTAATTAAAACGCAGTTTTCAGGACAGTCAGGTAATAGATATGTATTTGTTTCTTGAATGCATCTTGCACAAGAATCGGTGTACCACGTGCTGTAAATAGTAATTTTTACATTTCCATAATATTTATTTCGAGTAAGGCCCTGGGCAAACGAGGATGAGAGTTGCTGAGAGTCAATGAGAGTTGCAACTCTCGCTCGCGTTTCACTCTAAAAATATGTGTGTATAATTACACACCAAAGTATGTTTACTTACACACCAATGTGTGTCTAATTACACACCAAAGTCTGTACGTTTTACACACCTTTCTACGCACTTTTGGAAAACACACCTTTGTGTGTTAGAAAACACACATTGGTGTGTAAGAAAACTCCCCAAGGTGCGTTATGGAACACACTTTCTGGCACACCTTCGCCAAGAGATACACCTTAACACACCTTCGCCGGTGAGAGTACGTTTCCCTCGTTTGACCGATTCACGTGGATTAATCCAGTCAACTCTTATGCAACTCTTGTTCTCGTTTGAGATTGCCAACTCTTCAACTTTCTTAACTCGCAATATATATATAGTGTATGGACACAGAATACGGAGTGAACCAGAAAGGACACTCTTTTGATGTCAGGCGGTCGCGCCGACAGTTGCCTGATACACCCGCGAGCGAGCGTCCGCCATGTTCTTAGGTAGTAAAGTCAGAGAATTTTACTATAAACAATATGGCGAAAACCGCACTATGATTAATAAAACTGCTCCTTTTGGAATGTAAGTGGGCTATTTTCGTCGGTTTTATGAATATTTGGAAGAGAAGGTAAGCGACTTTCTCTTTGTCAAGCCTGGTAACGTAAAAATATATTTTTCTGGTACAATTTAGCTGCGATTTGTTCGGGAGTATGAGAGCTCATACAAATGTTTTACTACAAACTGTCTTACAATCCCATCATAGACTCTTTTGTTCGACTCAACGTGTCTTTAATCAACGATATTTTTGTAATTCAAACTCCAATAATTGGGAAAGCAAGAATAAATAGCGTTTCAAAACAACTGCTCCATGAAATTGATATGTCTAGCTATTTAAATGTGTTACTATCGAGTAGTCATGCATACATTCATCAAGTTCATTTTAATAATTTGTTTTAAACTCTATGTAGGAACTAGTGAGATGGTTGCAGATGTTGAACGCTCTTCAGAGTTTAAACAGTGAGACCACATAGAACTCAATTTGGAATGACTATTGACATTATGCTTACAGAATGTGCTTTATAAATTGTGGTACAATAACTTCACAGTCATATGGATTATGGAGTATTACTGACAGTGAACAAGACATTTAAAATCAGAAAGTTGAGAAAGGACTGTTGAAGGTTTACTGGTACAATTGCAAAGAAACTTTATCGTATGCAAATATGGTTGTTACATTCATTTGGTTGGCAGTATTTAATTTGATTTGCTTAAGACTACTCCCGATAGACTCTGGTCTAGTTCAAACATTCAACTTTTCATGTGCCTAATGTGAGGACATATTGTTTGAGTTCATTCTTATTAGGTTTGTGTTTTAATATACTACCTTCATTATGTCATCTTAAAACATTTAGTTATGTAAATTGTTATATAATAATTCGGATCCTTCTTTTCCAGCCTCTTGTCTCCTGCAGTTGACTACCCATCTCTTTGATCTAAAAATAAGTAAATGCATTCACTTTATTTTATTAAATGTATTTTGCATAAAGAGATTTAAGCTGGCCAATACAACTGGATATTTAGTAACATTCTCTATAAATTTAGTCTCCTCTCTAATAAGACCCATAAACAAGCCACAAGCCCATGCTTTAATTTCCCTTCTAATAAGATAATTTTATAAAAATAATTTTATAAAAATAAGTTCTCCATCCCCTTTTTTACACCTGCCTTATTACAAGTTTTCTTAGTTTATATTAATTTATAATCCCTCTCCTAAACATGCCCAAAAAGAAATCTAGATATCCTGCAATGATGTAAATAGAACTAAAAGTTTGTTGATAATTACAAATTCACTTAATTTATGAAACTAAAACCATCCTATTTTAAAAAAGATTTCTTACCTTTCAGCATCCAAGGGAAATCGAAAAAAAGCTTAGGGATTTGTCCCGTAATTTATTGTTGGAGCAGTTGACTGCAGAACACCAATGAGAGCCTGTTATTTTACCTAAGAATAACAACCTTAATACATTATAATAATTTCTTTTTATTGATCAGTTACAAGAGAGTACTACCTTCAATTGCTTCGAATGAAAATGAAAACAATTTTATTACACATTTCTTACAATTGCTATTTTAGGCACAACTAGATAACTTCTATGTTTAGAATACACAGGCATAGCAATAAATAACTTCCAATGTTGTAATGCACTATTTTAAAACCAGATGACTCAAAATTGTTTTGTAAAGGTTCGATAACTTTTTGTGTGCCTACGACTCAAAAATTAATTATAGGCCTGAAATTATAAAAATTTTGTAATTTATCCGAAAAATCAAATTTTTTGATTGGACATTTGATCAGATATTTTGTTCTTTGACTTTTTACATGCAATTAATTTGTTTTGTCTGGAGAAACTGTCCGACCAGTTGAGCATTTGGTCAGACAGACTGCAATAAAAATGAACTGCAATAAAAATGAACAACAATCAATAATAAAGACTAAAAATATTTGTGAATAACTGGGAGTTTTGACTTTTCTTTGAACTTCCATATTGCTGTTCTCAAGAGATTTTAGCTTTATACAGTAACTTAAGTTTTGAAAAACAAAATGTGCCTTCAGGAATTTGAAATGTGCCTGCGACCGTCGGTGCCAGTGGTCCAGACTTTATTGACCCCTGGACGGAGTAATGAAAAAATGGAGGGATGGTTCATTGCCACTAAATGTTTTAAGATGACTTAACGAAGGTAGTATATTAAAACACAAACCTAATAAGAATGAACTCAAACAATATGTCCAACTCACATTAGGCACATGAAAAGTTGAATGTTTGAACTAGACCAGAGTCTATCGGGAGTAGTCTTAAGCAAATCAAATTAAATACTGCCAACCAAATGAATGTAACAACCATATTTGCATACGATAAAGTTTCTTTGCAATTGTACCAGTAAACCTTCAACAGTCCTTTCTCAACTTTCTGATTTGAAATGTCTTGTTCACTGTCAGTAATACTCCATAATCCATATGACTGTAAAGTTAATGTACCACAATTTATAAAGCACATTCTGTAAGCATAATGTCAATAGTCATTCCAAATTGAGTTCTATGTGGTCTCACTGTTTAAACTCTGAAGAGCGTTCAACATCTGCAACCATCTCACTAGTTCCTACATAGAGTTTAAAACAAATTATTAAAATGAACTTGATGAATGTATGCATGACTACTCGATAGTAACACATTTAAATAGCTAGACATATCAATTTCATGGAGCAGTTGTTTTGAAAAGCTATTTATTCTTGCTTTCCCAATTATTGGAGTTTGAATTACAAAAATATCGTTGATTAAAGACACGTTGAGTCGAACAAAAGAGTCTATGATGGGATTGTAAGACAGTTTGTAGTAAAACATTTATTTGTATGAGCTCTCATACTCCCGAACAAATCGCAGCTAAATTGTACCAGAAAAATATATTTTTACGTTACCAGGCTTGACAAAGAACAAGTCGCTTACCTTTTCTTCCAAATATTCATAAAACCGACGAAAATAGCCCACTTACATTCCAAAAGGAGCAGTTTTATTAATCATAGTGCGGTTTTCGCCATATTGTTTATAGTAAAAATTCTCTGACTTTACTACCTAAGAACATGGCGGACGCTCGCTCGCGGGTGTATCAGGCAACTGTCGGCGCGACCGCCTGACATCAAAAGAGTGTCCTTTCTGGTTCACTCCGTATTCTGTGGTATGGACGTCAAGCGCTTTGCTTTACTGTGACACAGTCTCTAATATGTTTGTGCTGTTACAATTAAATTATATACATTTTGACAACAGTATGATACATTTTCTTGCTATTTAGGAATAGTGTACTGTTTTTCAAAGAAAGATTCATTTGATGTTGCCTCAGGACTGCGTAGTCGTCAAGTTAGCGCCAATTGTTACCATGGTGATCTGACACCAGAGACTCGAACTAAAGTACATCATGCTTGGACTAAAGGAAATCTAAAGGTAATGTTTGAAATGTACACAAGTGTTGACGACAATAATAAGAATTTCGTTAATATTATCTAGGGACCGTAGGGTGCATAATTATATCTCTAATTAAATGAAATCAAATAAACGTAAACAAATAGCCTAGACAAGGACTTTTTGACAGACTCTGTGTTTTCAATCTACGGCCTCCCACCCAGAATGGAAGGAAATGTGGAGTCCAGTTGAAATCGATGTATAGGCTATTGACTGTGGGATTATTCCCACTCTGTGGCAGGAATAGGTCAAATACGCTTTATCAAGCGTTAACATTAGCATATGACGTAGTACCCACGTGCGTGATTAATGCTTAAAATGACGGTTTCCGGCAGGGTTATTCATCATTTCACCGTTTCGCGGTGATTTCACAAATGACGGTTTCCGGCAGGGTTATTCATCATTTCACCGTTTCGCGGTGATTTCACCATCTCGCGGTGTCTAGCAGTTTCTAAAGAGGTTTATCTCACACCCACTTCCCCCAGCTCGGTAAACCACTACCACTTGCCCTGGGCAGAAATTCGCTTACTGTCCCAATCTTAATTCCCTCCCCTCCCCGGGCATTGTGTGCGAGGAATACTGTGAATGTATTTCTGTATATTCTCAAATACCTTTTTTTGGCAGATTCTGCATTCCGTATTCCTCACTCTACCAAATTTTACCCATTCCCTGCATGTACTTTATGGCAGGAGGCAGAATATACTGGGTGTATCAGAAAATGAGTAATCCAACTTTAGCATGTTATCGTGCGTATACATATACTTTTTCTATAGCAATAAAGATTAGGCTTTTAGCTGTCAAATGATATCTTTTTTGTATTATTGCGATAAAAAATGGCCAAATTCGATCCGATTTAAAGAGGCCAGTCGATTTAAAGTGGCCACTATTGGGAAGTGAATGCCAACCTATTGTCTGAGTATTGAAATTATTCTCATTTTGGATTCAAATTTTAGAATAATCAAGGCTTGGTAATTCGATCCGATTTAAAGAGGCCAGTCGATTTAAAGTGGCCACTATTGGGAAGTGAATGCCAACCTATTGTCTGAGTATTGAAATTATTCTCATTTTGGATTCAAATTTTAGAATAATCAAGGCTTGGTAATATTATAGTTCGTTTCACTCGCGATTTAACAACGAAATTTCGTGGTTAAAACATTTTACGAAACTGGAAGTTTGCAGAGCCTTGCAATTGCCTAATGTTTCCCTGAAAGGCAACCTCCATTTGGGCAAATGTTCGAAAATTCGAAGAATATTCTTAGGCACAGAGGTGGAAAATGTGTTTTCAACCGTCAATTCAAATTGTGTCGTATTTGGCCATATTTGTTCGCAATGATACAAGTAAGTTACGGACCATTCGATATCTAAAAATATGAATTTCATTGATACGAAATAGGTATATCTATAAACCTTATACCTAACGCATGATTACATTCCAAAGTTGGCCGAATTACTTTCTTTTTTATATACTCTCTATAAAAATTACGGTAATATCAATTCACATATTAAACGACAATACAAATATGCACCACAACCTAGCGGTCACTGTAACGCAACGATAGAACCTAATTTATTCAATAATGTAGATATAAGGTCAACGAGATGCTTCCTTATATACGCGTTAGTCTTCTTCGCCAAAAACCCTGATGAGTTTCATGCCAATAAATGATATCCTTTGCCTGCTGTTTTCTTAATTTTAGTACCCTCGTATCATTTTTCACTTGCAGTATGGTTGATCTCATCCTTTGTCTCCCAACTGTTCGCCGTCCTTCCACTGGATGTCTCCATAGTACCTTCAGTTGATCTTCTTCCTCTCCTCTTAAAATAAGTCCAAACCATCGCATTCTCGTTTGTTTTATCTTCTCTGGTGTCGCGACAACCCCATCTTCCGCTCTTATATATTATCAAAACTGTGGATACTTCCTGTCGCGCGAAAAAACGTGCCATGTTTTCGTTTCAAAACATTCAGAAATGCGACTACATTATTACGCCTATTACTGTTGAAATATCACACCGTTATTAGCTAATCTCAGCACAATTTCTCGCAGACCAATCAGATGTCGATATTTTCAAGATGTCGATTCCACGATGTAGTCGCATTTCTGAATGTTTTAAGGCGAAAACATGGCAGGTTATTTCGGGCGACAGGAATCATCTGCGATTTTGATAATAATCACTTCTTCGTTTGTATCTCTAGGATACTCCAAGCATCCAGCTCAGCATTGGCATTTCTGTACTATCTAGCTGCTGCTCTTCTGTCTTCCGTAAAGCCCTTGTCTCTGAGCCATACGTCTCCCAACTCTATACATAATCACTAGTCTCTATCAATTATGCATTGCAGGTGATCGTGGCCACGATAGCGTTTGGTATGGGTATAGATAAAGCTAATGTTCGTTTTGTCATTCATCATACAATGAGTAAATCTATGGAAAATTATTACCAAGAGAGTGGACGAGCAGGCAGGGACGGCAAGAGAGCACATTGTATAGTGTATTATAATCCAACTGATTCCAGTCGACAGAGCTGCATGGTAAGAAAATACATAATGCTGTACATAATTGATTACTATGTTGAGTTTTTTGTTGTGGTCGTCGTCGTCGTAGTCGTCGTCTTCGTTGTCGTCGTCTTCGTTGTAGTTTCATGTTGTTTCTGTGGGTTACAGGGTGACAGGATCTTTGTTCAACCCTTCTATCAGCTGAGGTGGTATAATGGCTCAATCAAGGGGAACAAATAAAACCCATGTCAATTTAATCGTTGTCTATTAAGCTTTTAAAAAATGTATGATAGCAAGTCTAGATCGGTAGCTTTCCCTCTGAAATCGACACTTGAAGAGTGCTGGCTGTGTTTGGTATTTGGCCGCCATTTTGTTTTTATTCACAACTTTTAAAAATGCATAACTTTGCAAACAGACAAGCTACGTTAGTTTAATCATAGTTATGGTTTAATCGCTTTTTTATCATAATGCGAGGTCGCTCAAAGATGGTAGTTGGTGTTGTTACTCAAATTATGTTCACATTCCCTTGTAAATGACGTCACATTCGGTTTATAAATCGGTTTGAACCGATAAACGACTATAAACATGTTGTTTTCTTTTGTAAAAGTTGATTAAAATAATTTCAGAGGCACTCTGTGTGTTTTTTTACTAAATATACACATATATTATCATGATAATGCCTAACAAACATGTCAATATTACACAAAAACAGCTATTTCTTATACTCGGCTCCAGTCCCCCAATTATCCGAAAAGTTCCTTTTTCTTCTGTTTAGTGTTAGGATTTTCGTTTTTTAATGGTTAGATTTCAAGATATGAATAATATTGTCAGACGATAGCATTATTTTGATATTAATAGTTAGTCAGAGTAATAGTAAATATTTGTCAATTGTTGACAAAATAATCTAAAAATGTACAATATGTTACACTACTCACATTGAAAATGTCAGTCTCCTCCATCTTCATCATCACTCTCGTCTGGAGTTATATTCTCATCTATGACGGCCATGTAGTCGCACTGCAGAGAACACATGTCTGTACACCTGAGTCCAGCTTTTAGGCAGCAACAGGACTGGAGAGAGCATGCCCTCTTGCACATGACAATGAACATGACAATAGTTCTAAGACTTCTTCTGGAGCAGGTTTTCAACCTAGCCATACGAAGGTGATAACATCATTGTCTACGTTCCAGCCGTGTCCTTGTGGAGATTATATATCTGGACAGGGGGAAGACGCAGACAATGATGACATGAAGACGCAGAGATGACTGGCATGCTGGGAGGGCCTTTGCCACCTTTGGCGCAGTAAAGCTTATATCGTAGCAGATCTACACTGTCAAATCCATGTCCATAAAGATTACACACAAAAGCTTCTGTTGCACGAAAGACTTCTTCAGACAAATCCCATGTTTCTCCGATTCTCGCCATAGCATGGACGTATTCTTTCTTTTTCTGAAGTAGTTGAATTGCTTTCCACTTTCCTTTTCCACAAAATGCGGAAACCGTATCGCAACCAGTCAGCGCGTGTGCACCAATAAGAGCTTTCAGGCAGTTCTGTTTGCTAATACTGTCAAATAACTGATTACTTAAATAATCGACAATCAGAGACAATTCGATTATCCTGGTCTGTGAACCTTTCCCTTTCCTGATGTAACACTTGCCAAGAGATTGGGAGTGAGCAAGAAGAATAATGAGAACATCAGTGTCGTCACAATGAATGACACACGTGCTACTAGCATGTTGTGCATGGAGAATAATGCGCGTATCGGCTTCTTCATGGTTACACTGCAACTCTGGCACCGGTTCACAAGTAGTAGACGTAAGCTTCCAGCACTGGTCATCGCTTGTGACATACATTGTCCTGTCTAGACGTTTGCTCCTAAATTCCGGATTCTTCCACTGCAACAGCAAAAACTGCATGATTTCGATCTTGTTTGATGTAACACAGAGCAATTTACTCCACGACTTCACTTTATAGCCAGGAAGAATATTCTGGTACTTGATACCATCAGAGGCTGATGAAGCCCTTTCAACAGTCTTGATATTAGATACTTGCTTATATACATCAAACACCACATCTATTCGTTTGCTCTTGGTGCTGGTTACCATTTCAAACACTTTTTCACTGACCACTTGAAATGTTGCACCAGGAGGAGGCTTGAACTTCTGCAGGAGTGCCATTCCGTCATATATGGTCCGCTTTCGACACTATCGACCACACTATTCTCCTTGATCGACTCCATTCAACTTTTGGCATTACGGGCTCAGCTCATAAGTGGTTTAAGTTATACCTTGCCAGACTCTGCCAAGTAGTTACGGTAAACGGAGCAACGTCGAAAAAGTTTGATCTGCAGTTCGGTGTACCGCAAAGTTCATGTCTTGGTCCCCTGCTTTTTATCCTGTATGTAAGCAAGTTATTTGATATACTCGAAGGTCATCTACACAACGCTCACATGTATGCAGATGACACACAACTCTACCTCTCATTAAGCCTGATGATGCTATGAATTAAAGCGCTGCAATTATAGCAATGCAGAATGCTATTGACGATGTTAAGAAATGGATGCTTGCTGATAAGCTCAAATTGAATGATGGGAAGCTGAGTTCGTGATTATAGGCACAAGACAACAGCTCGCCAAAGTCAGCGTTGACACCCTTCGAGTAGGTAACGATCAACTTACATCACTTAGTGAGGTTCGGAATTTGGGCTGCTGGTTTGACTGACAACTCAGTATGGTGACTCACATACATAAAGTTTGCAATGCTGCCTTCTACCACCTATATAATCTCAGGAAAATCCGGAGATTTCTCGATCATGAAAGCATAAAAACTTTGGTCAACGCTCTAATAACCAGTCGCTTAGATTACTGCAACAGCCTGCTGTTTGGGACATCTGCCACATACTTACTTGAAATTACAAAGAGTACAAAACACTGCTGCGCGGCTGATTTGCAATATCTCTCGATTTGACCATATAACTCCTACATTAATTTACCTACACTGGCTTCCGGTGAAATTTAGGATAGATTTCAAGATTCTGCTAATAACATTTAAAGTTATCCACGGACTAGCTCCTGAATATTTGGATGAACTTATCAGTGTGAACTGAATATTTGGATGAACTGATCAAAACCCTGAAAACCTTGGGCGACCGCGCATTTATATCAGCAGCGCCCAATCTGTGGAACTCACTACCGAATGAAATTCGCAATGCTAAAACAGTAGATCATGTTAAAAAACTAGTAAAGACACATCTTTTTAAGATAGCATTTTATTAATTCGATTATACTCTAGGAACAGTTAGTTATTTTATATTTCACTTGATGTAATTATTTACTTTGTTTTATATCCTGTAATGCGCAGGTGAGCTACTTCCTATGGAACCTCGCGCAATATAAATGTAAATAATAATAATAATAATAATAATATGGTGGTTGCGTTCTCAGGATATCGCTCCGTGATCTTGATATTTTTCTCCAGTTGTTGAGCGAGTGTTGCTTTGTTCGTCTTTCTTGGCAAACCATATGGATCGGACAGAGACCAGGGAAGGGGTCCTAGGGGATATGTGAAGACGGTCTTCATGTCAATTTTACGGAATTGACTGAGCAACGCCATGCGAGCAAACAAAGACCTATCCATCTGTAGGGGGATGACTTTAGCCTTTGATTGAACCTTGACGGTGGTTTTCAGATGTTTAAACGACTTCAGTTTTACTTTCTTCATTGGATCGTAGAAATATTTCTTTGGGGCCGACGAAGATCGGGCTCGAACTAACTCTTTCGCTTCTTTCTGACCTTTTTCTCTGGCTTTCAACAGGTCGTCGCGTACTTCAGTCGTCACCGCAATCCCCGTAGACAAGCTCGTGAACTCGGCGTTGGTTTTCCAAGGATTACTAAATACTTCATCTAGAAGGTCAGCTAATTTATTTACATCTCTCACGTCAGCTTTTATCCTTCCTGGTGTCAGCTCATTGTGGACATGCGCCTTATTTGTTGCGATGGACAAATGCTCTTGCAGGAGTTTCCTGTATGCAGAACGCCTTGTGTCGTTGAGCACCCATCTCTGAGTCGCAGCGCAGTTGGCGCTGAAACCAATATATCCACCGCTTGTCTTGCAATCTCGATTTATGGTATTCTCAATAGTCTTGTCCGCTTCGTTGCGTCCAAAGGGATTCACTTCAGGCATTGTGGTGGACAAGCTTCGCATGTAATTCGCATGTAAATGCGGAGAGCTTCGCATGTAAATGCGGAGAGCTTAGTAAGTTTCAACTCGCTTTTACGTGCTTGCAACTAGCCTGTTATACTATCTACTATTTTTGTATTATATCATTCAACTTTTTATATATGTATCTAGAACTGAATTATGTGTGTAATTTTAAATTTTATCACGCCCCCCTTGGAAATCAATAATTATTGAAGGGTTAGCGTGTCTAAATAAAGTTCTACCTTACCTTACCTTACCTTACCTTACCTTACCTTACCTTACCTTACCCTTACCTACCTTACTGTACCTTACCGTACGCCTACCTTACCGTATTTATTTAGAAATGGGACTAGGTATCGTGCGTAATTTTGTCGATCATACGCAAATGCCCAATTGATGACTTTGATGACTTCACACACGATATAGATCCCATGTACCTGTTCGCGTGGCGTAAATAAGATTGAGTAAGAGTTCGCACAGGTCGATGTAGGTAGGCCGGAATCTTGCTAGGTCAGTCCCACTTTTCTGGATGTCATGAACATATGCATTAAACTGATTCTCCCACTTGAAGAACTTATCACCATGCAGCACCTTGGTAATCTCCTCTTGATTAGGATCTAGCTTCAGTTGTTCTAGGTCCAGAGACGTTGATAACTCAACCGATGACTCAAACTCCTTCAGAAGAAGTCTCATTAGCACTTCATATGTTAATTTGTGAAGGCGCACAGCTCTGTTATACTGCTTCCCACTTAGTACCTTGTCAATAGAGCATTCGGCAACAACTTCACTTTGTACAGCAAGTTCCCGGAGACCAGCATCGCCAAACCTGGTTCCAATGACGCCCAACAACATCATAAGGAGATGGAATCCACCCATCATTATCACGAGACCTTTGAATAAGGATTTGTGTTTCCAGAATATTTCCATCGCTTTCGCATAAAATGCCTGATCGAAAACACAAACAACCGCCTTCAACTGCAACCTATATTTTAATGTTGAAACCAGTCCATCCGGGTACCAATAGCAAAGGGTGTATTTTCAACTTCCTGACTTCAAGCCAAACAAGATAGCGCTGACGTAGTTCGTTCGCCTTCTCTTCATAAGGTGAGTTAGGTAGACCTAGATTTTGTACGTGAGGTAATTCCCCCGGTCCAATCCTCTTTCCACCATAGTACTCGGGGATCACTCTTGTCACGACATCTGATGGTAGAGATATTTTGCATTTCTTTTTTGTCGGCGGTGTGTAAGTACATGCTTCATCTACAACTTCTCCACTCTGTTCCCCATCTAGTCCAAGCTTTCTCTCCGTTACTAGAAAACTCGATGTGACGTTCCAGATCCACTCAGCGTACATTCTAAGTTGTCAATGTTATCTGCAATCATTATCCCCACAGAAGTACTTCTTTCCATCTCCTCCACATCAACCGGAATCGTTACACGATTCTCGCTTTGGTCGTTTATGACTTTCAATGCACACTCGGTTTCTATTTCCTCTGCCAAGTCATAACTGATACCGTGTCCGTACTTATTGATAAGTTTCACAATTTCTGTGTTATTGCAAATTGCTTTGACAACTGATGGGAACAGCACACTTTTGGGGGGTTTTGATAGCACCATTTGTTACGGAGAAAACGATGTCTTGAGCAAAGGATTCTTTCAACCTTAAAGTTTTCTCCGTTTTGCTCTTATCGCTATCCAAGGAATGCCCTGAAATTAGAACAGTAAGAAACACATCCAGCAAATGTGGGATGTATGAAGGGATTTTATCTGGTGTCAGCTCCTGTTCATTTGGTGGCCAGGACATCTGAGCTTGATGATTTTTAACTTCGGAATGCAATAATTGTGCAACTCGGATAACGTCGTTCTCACTTTTGTCTTCTACTTTAATGGCTTGTAGCTCTGAATTTAACATAAAGTTATTCAATACAACTTCGTCCATTGGCAAAGTGTCAGGATAAACTAACGGTTTATTATATTGATAATGCACAACATGCAGCTCTGGGAACATATTTGTGACCTTCCGAATGAGGTTTTTCTTATCCGACTCTGGTATATTGATTCCGAGTTCGCTTGCCTTGTTGATAAAAACTTTTTGACAACACGGAATTCTACTGCTCGCGGGTTGGCAATAAGATCTTCGCAAAACTATAAACTTCACTGTATGCTAGTTGCAATTCAGCACATTTACTTTCAGTTGTGCTTGTACTATTAACTTCGTCGTTACTGGTATCATATGAAATACGAACAGGTGGCATGATATCTTGCTTCGCTGGACAGCATTTTTACATGTCCAGCATTTTTATTTTGTTTCTATCAAATCCCTTTATATATGTTGTTTTTTCAGAGGCTGAAGAGAACACTCAAAATGCACTGGTAAACGATACAATAATATTAATTAAAATTGATATTATTTTATAATAAGCTTCCCCTCTCAAATAAGCCCACTCACTTTAACACCCCTCCCCACCCATGAAGTCAACCTCGAGCGTAGTTTTTAGTTCAAATTCACCTTAATTTATTTAATCATATTTTCTTGTATTTCAGGACAAAACAGTAATCAAAGGCCAACTCGTATTTCTTGTCATTGCTTGTCGGTTGGGAGTCATTTTCTATATACTTACCCAGGCCAAGTTATGAAAATGAGTATAGTATGTCGATTCTTTTTCTGTATTGTTTGTACTTTCTGGCGGATTCACCACAGGTTTTAAGATTGACAATGCTTGAGTACTATAGTGAAATGCCATAAGCTTATCACGCAGTGCTCTTGAAGTTAAGACCATTGAAGCAAGATCAAACAATGGCATACGGCGGAAAATGTAATACTGACAACAGTTCGTCTGGAATATTGTTGAATAGGCCAAGTGGACAGGGCTGGGTAACATTAGGTACATTTAGAGCAATGAGTTTGTTGAGTTTATTTTGAAGACGTAAGCTTGTTTGTCTTGTTTTGATACTTCGGAGATATTTCACAATTTTATTCTTACTACTGCCAACCATGTCTATATAAGAATAAAACAGAGAAATTCTCTTTTTTAGCTTAGAAATTTGGATAAGTCAAAAAAATGAAGTGATGACCTTGACTGTTTGAAACACACAGTAATATATATTTCTAATTAAATAAAACAAGTAAAATATCTATAGTTTATAATTATTAATGCCGGATAACAGTGAATATAATATTATCTAAAGAGAAATGTTCACTTATGAGATAGAAATTTGGAATATAAAGAATAAAAAGGTCCACATAAAAATATTATGCTGAGCTTCATAGCGTTTCAGAAAAAATTGATGAAGTCAATATATAAGTTTGAATAGCTTTAGTTCAAGTTTTTTTTAGTTTCCTTATGTTATTATATTATCTCAAAGTATCTTTTATTGCCCTTTATTTTTAAAAATGTCAAATGTGTGTTCTACAAAAACATCTCGAAAAATATTTTTACACTTCGAAAAAGAGCTAGTTCGCTATTTTGATTCGCTATTTTGATATTATTTGCTAAACGTGTAATATAAACACTTACCCTTGTATATTATAAAAAAGTTTCCATACAAATAGTTGACAAAATACCTCTTAAAAATGAATTTAAATTTTAAACAAAAATCCAAGCTCGAGAATAACTTTGCCCGGCACTTTTAAATTTTTCCCGCCAATACTTTTCACGCAATTCGCGTGATCCACGCACTAATCGCGCATTTCCTTACCTGGTTCTTAAATTATTATTTCGGATTTTTTCCTTAAAACCAGGAATATTGCATAGAATTAAGGATCTATTTGATTTGAGGAACTAATGTTATTGATGTAGACTGAATTAGGCAATTTATATCTGTCTTAACAGACCTCAAAATGCAGCAAATGGCATTCATAAGACCCAAAGATTCTAAACTTTTCGGGCTAACACTCGAATTACCCACCATCAAAGAATGAGTCGGATAGGAACAATGACTCTAAGATTTGAATAAGGTTTTTGTAAATTGAACAATTTTTTGTTTTTATCTGTGTCGTTTAAAAACAAATATAGGTGATTCATGTCATTGGTAAGATTGGAAAATGAGTGAATGGATGAAGATCATGAAATGTGGAAGGAATTTTTGGGAAAAGTAAGGAGTTTCAGAGCCTTGAGAAGGAATTCCCGAATTTGCTTGCGAGATCCTTGATCTTTTCCTTACATGAAGTAAACGAGGAAAACAATATGGAGGGAGGATCGAGAGTTCGTTCTGAAATTGCAAAAATTGACAATGAACTTGAACGCATACAGATAGAAATTGAAGAATTATTGAAGAGACAAGAAGAGCTGAATAACAGAAAGGAGTATTTAGAAGAACAACTAAATGAAAATGAATTATTTTTGCAAACCAAGGGGAAGGATTGGTCGCTTAAAAATTTTGAATGGTCAGAGAAAATTGATGATTTGAGAGAAAAAGTTTTTCATATTGATGAACTTCGACCGCTGCAGCTAGAATGTATGAATGTTACCATGTCAGGTAATGATATAAATTGTTTCATTGTTGAAAGAAATCCGTGGGTAAAGTTGTACTGTACAAACATAAAGGGAGAAATAACTCGCCCAGTCACTCCCTGGGAGTGCTTTGCAAGCTTTCTTTGGCCAGAGACTAGGCATTAGTACTTGCAATTAAATTTCCTTGTGGCTGCCAGCCGGGCATTTGGTTACCACCCGGGCATTTGGTTACCACCTGGACATTTGATAGCTGATTAACTGTGTAACAAAACTGTATCAATGATTTTACAACCAAGAAAGCCAGGGTGCATTTTATGTATTAAAGGCCACGCCGAAGATACGCCAGCACTCGAAAAAGGTCACGCCAAGACATTTCAAAATATGTTCAAATCCCACACCAAACATTGAAATTGCTACGCCAAGCTTAGCTAGCTGGGCGCAAGCTACCACACTGGTCAATGAATTGATCAAAATATTACCAGTGTGTCAATAAATAGCACCGTAGGCTTAAAATATTGTATTTTCATATGCCAGTACGTCAAAAGTATATGATCGTACGCCACAAATTTCTGAAGTATGAATTGCACTTAAAATGCACCCTGGAAAGAAAGCCTTAGTTGATAGGCTATAATTTAAGTGTATGCAATTTTAGCCAAAGAGGTTTTAAGAACTCAAATTTGCAGCAACAAAGGTTGGTTGTGTGTTGGCAACCTAAGTTAATTGCACCCCCAATATTTCGCAGTTGTCTGCCACAGTTGGACATTTGTCGCAATCCTGAAAGGATTGTGGTTTCTGCAGCAGCTACATGACTATGCACATCTCCAACAGCATACTCTTTAAAAGTTCATGAATATGGATCAATTTATTTGCATTGTACACACAAACAAATAAAATTTGTGAAGGAAATTTTGCTCGTATTTACAAGGCTTAACAGTATTAAATTAAGAATGTATAACTTTGTGAAATCTGCATAGCAAGCCTCATGAGCATTAAGAACCTGCCAACAAAGATTCTTGAAGATTTTGCAGTTTCCTCATGACATTCTGACAGAATCTATGTGTCGGTTTGCCTCCCAGAGGAGGTGGGGGGAGGGGAAGGGGTCAATTTGCCCAGGACCCCCAACTAAAGGGGGACCCCAAATAGAAATGAAGTGAAATATGGATATATATTAGTCAGTAAATAGTCCCTCAGCAGGCAGGAATTTGCCATTCCTGAGACCCTAGATTCCAAAGTTTTTCTGCGGGAGAAAGACCCCTCCCTGACCCCCTAAAGTATTTTACTACTGAATGCAGATTGAGAATGTTAATAAAGACTACAGAACGTAATCCAGAAGTCCAAGGGTATGGAAATCAGTTTTCAAAATAAGCAAATAATGCCAAAGATCTTTGAGGATGGAAAATAGCCAGTAAGGGCTCCAAAGTTAATAGCTAGGGCCCCTTGGAAACATAGGAGAACATTTTATAACTGCTTTGGAAATTGTACCCTTCAAAATTATGAACTTTACCCCCTCTAAGATTCAGAATTTTCAGCCCCCAAAATCTTGTTGACTGAGGGCCCGGGTGTTAATACAATTATAAAATGGAATCGCTCCCTGGGTCCCTTAATGTAAATGCCAAAACACCTGTATTATCTTAAGGATGTAAATGTCATGCTGCCAAACAGAAATATGGGTACATGACATTGTCTCACATTCATGAAATTACCAGATCAGTGGCACTAGGGGGGGGGGGGGGCAAGGGGTGCGATCGCCACCCCAATAATTTCTCAAAGCCTTTGAATGATAGCTGACTAACTGTGTAACAAAGCTGTAAAATGTTGGTTTCAGGTTTCATAGGCGTGTTTTACATGGGTAGGTAGGTCGGAAAAACATTTATTTAAAAAAATATTATTTTTATAAAGTATATCTATATATTGGAAATGACAAAAACAATCGCCGACGCTGGACTATTCGCTGGACATGCTGTTGCTTCATGCGTCGCCATTAGAGAGCTTAATCAAGCGACGTTTTTGACAACACGTCACGCGTACATTATTTAACCGTTAATTATGGTAGCAGCAGTTCGTGCTTGAAATCAAGCAGTCGGGGCAGTCACAGGGCAGTCAAAGTGGTTTCACGTTCGTGATTTCAAACAAGAACGGCTGTCGCCATCTATAACAGCTCAATTTACTTCCGGTCGACGTTCATTGTGTGTTCACACGCGAGCCACACGCATGTTCGTGTGTGCTATATTCTCGTCTCCAGGGTAGAAACCCGAAACGCTCGATGTGTATAATAAATATTCGTGTGGATCAACGCGAAAAGAGCCGTAGATCCCACTGCATGTATTTAATATTTTGTTCAACTGTTATTTTTTCTTAAACTACGATTAACATCATGACTATAGATAATGATTAAGGCAAACAAAATATTGGACAGACACACAGACCCCATGTGACTGCTATTTAAGAAAAAATGTTCGCTAAAAAACAGGAAATTGTTTTATAATTATGTCAATAAAATGTTTATGGTCGGTGACATTTTTAACAGGTCGGTCGGAAACCTGAAACCAACTATTATTTTTATTTAGACTATAATTTAAGTAGAAAATGAATTGAAATTTAAGCCAAAAAGGTTTTAAGAACTGAGATTTGAAGCAACGAAAAGATGAATGTTGGTAACCTAAGTTCGCACCCCCAATATTTCAGTCCGCCACTGGACCAGATCATATAGGGTCGAACCCAAAAGTGCATATAATAGTTAAAAACAGAAGTAAAAAAACATCAGTGATGGCAAAAGCAAACATGCCAATATTGCAGGCTTCAAGAAACTTGCACCTTGTACAATACTTTGAACCTGAGTTTCAGACTCGAAATTAATAATTAATGCGGTTCAAGGATCATTGATTGATTTTGACATTGGACTGATTGGAGTGTTGCTTCTTGGTATTCAGTGGTGTTCAATTTCATATTAATAATTATTAACTTTAGAGATTTCTGTGAAAAATTTTCTGCTAAAGTTCAGATCCAAAAATATTTCTGGGAACTATAGGTTCCCAGGATCCGATACTTTTTCCACCTCTGCAATCCTAACCCTAACCCTAACGATAGAGAGAATAGCCAAACGTGCTCATGAGATACTGAATGTAATATATAGAGGATATTATACGGCGGCGCGAAGATATGAATTTTATCTTCGAGTGGTGAAAACAATATTTTACGAATGAGCGCAGCGAATGAGTCAAATATTGTTTCAACACGAGAAGATAAAATTAATATCTTCAAGCCACCGTGTAATGTTCTTTTTATTATATAGTCATCATGAAATTGACAACTTCAAAACACGAAACCATTGGCGGGAAATGATCACGTGATCGATATCCTCACTAGTGAAGATATGGAAAATATGTCACGGCATATAAATTAACTAAAAATAACGTAATTTGTCGTTTTGTGACCGATTTCAGATTGCCGACAAATGAAACGGAAACCTATAGTCGCTGTTGCCCCAGCGACTAAAAAGAGCGTTATGGAATTTCATCACAGTTTCAAAAATGTTTGAAAATTGTTCATCTAAACCTGCAAACAGCTAAGATGGCTGAAACAATGCGGTGTCTGCTATAAGGTCGACTTTGAGTAAAACTTATAACGTCACAGCAAGCTTTCACGTAGCTGTAAAGACGTGATAATTAATGCTGAGTTTAAGGTCGTGATAAGAACGACAACGTTGTTGAGGATACACCTGGTACCAAAAATTATTCATTTCTTTTGTCTTGCATGAAGAATTTCTTTGTTTCGAAGGCGCGTCGTCGAGCTGCCTCGTCGTCGAGCTGCTGCGTCGTAGATCTTAAACTCCGTATTGTCTATTCTCTGAAAATAATTTGTCGGCTATTAAAATAAGCCAGTTCGGAGTTTCGACTGCGCATCCAAATGACGCGTTCTGCGTCGGGATCAAATTGCAGTTGAATCATAACATGTAGCTGAGATTGGATGAATTAAAATATCGAAGTATTCGACTGTTCAATTGATCATTTGAATATGCAAAGTTCCTCGAAGAACAATTAGTTTCCTCACGGTTGACTCGCTTTAATTAGAAAATGTATTCCCTTAAGTCCGCCTTTCTTTATTTTTCTTTACACAGAAGACAAAATACGCTGCTACAAAAATTATTTAATGACAGTTCTATTGTGGCCATATGTGGAACACAAATGATTGATTGAACAGTTGCTATGCATATTTTAATTCTTCCATTCTTAGTTACAGTTCATGTCATTATGATTCAACTGCAATTTTATCCCGAAACTCCGAACTGGCATATTTCGCGTGCTTTTTTAATTTATACAAGCTGCCGACCGCGCTAGGGACTTGGACTCGTGAAAAATAACTTGAAAGATAACGTGAAAGATAACGTGAAAGCTACAGGTTATTGGGAATTAGGCGGGGTTAGTTGACCAATCAGGATAGAGAATAAACTTTCTACTGTATGTATGATAAATAATGGTAATTGAACTGAGTGGAGTGGAGTGCAATTTGGTCTGAAATCAAACGATCGTGACTAAAACACCACACGAGTAACACGAGTGACATACGAGTTACATACGAGTACATACGGGTACATACGAGTACATACTACAAACATACGAGTACATACGACTAACATACGAGTACACACGACTAACATACGAGTATATACGACTTACATAAGGGTAAAAAACTCGTTTTAAAGAATGATATCGTAGACTTTAATTCAGCGTCGGCCACGGACATATAGAACAAATTGAGGGTTGCTTCGCGTGTGCGTTAAAGATATAAACAAAATCTCGACGTTTCGAGCTAAAGCCCTTCGTCAGGAGAAATTAGTGATTTCTCCTGACGAAGGGCTTTAGCTCGAAACGTCGAGATTTTGTTTATATCTTTTAGGCACACGCGAAGCAACCCTCAATTTGTTTTAAAGAATGAGTTGAGTTATATTATTAAACTCCTTATCAACAGGCCAATCAAAAGCCCGACACGGGAAACTATCCAAAGCCCTATCTTCGGTTCAGTGCATGGACCAACATTTTTAATACAATCGATTAATCGCTTTTCAAAACTATAAATTAAGTATTTTTTTGAAAATTTACACAAGTTCCTTAAATGTCGCATTTTTTGAGCATTTCGATTTTTTTCAACAGCGAATTTTCCCGCTAATATTCAGTGCATGTCCTTTATTTCAATAGTGCTATTTCAATTCTTACCTGTTGATAAAGAATTGAGCTATCGTACAAGATCATTGCATCTTTAGTATCGCAATATAAGTCAGTTTATTCCAAACTCTCATTAGTTGCTGGGGTTACAGCAGCAACTATATGATTCGGCAAGCATTTTTTCTTCTACGTCGTTGGACACAAAATGCACCTACGTAAATATTTTAACGTCATGAAAATTATCCATCAATAACCCAAATTTTCTGAAACTTTAGTCCCACTTTAGACTTTAATATCCAAACGTTTATCTCTAAATATCTCATATACGCACCAGACTTCACCACGCCATGTACCATGCAAGAAGATAAACAATGTGCGCGCGAATTTCTGTAATTTTAGAATTCATATCTTTAAATTTCGGCTTTTCAAAGCTCGCGCTACTATAATGCTTTATAGACCTAACAGAGTGTGAAAATGCGCACAACATAGTCGAATTTCGACCCAATCGTGTGTCCGGATTTTGTGCAAATTGCTTCTGAATATAGAACTCTAAAGTCTAATTAACAAAAGCGGCAGTGTATTAAAGCGGCAGTGTAATTCTTAGTCTGACAATATATAACATGCACAATTGTAGTTTGAATATATCTCTAAATTGTCGCTTTTCTATAGGTCTGTACTACCGTTACAAAGAGCAAATTACGAAACAAATTATCTAACCTTGGGGGGTGGGTATGAGGCGAATTACGACATTTGTGGGGGGTACGAAACAAAAAAATGAGTCTAATACTATGTCTATGATTAAAACTACAAACTTTAATACTTTAATAAAATTTAGTGTATTTTTACCGTGTAAATTTAGTGTAAATTTAGTGTATTTTGCGACGTAATTTTACCGTCGGGTAGCTCCCCTACTCGTTTAGAATGATTTAAATATTGAAAAAGATATGATATACGTCACGACATTCTATTTATATAGCCATAAATAATGCGCATGGCCGGGACCTCTTTTGACTCTATTATTAAGCACGGAAAAGATAGTCAGGCAAGTCCTATTAACATACTGTCAAGCATACAAAAGTACGGATTGGATACATGTGGTGTAAAAGAGCACTATTAAATTTATGGGAATGCTCAAAATTTGGATTAACAATAACAATTTGTAACAGATTAATATGTTCTTGGCATTTATATTTGTTTCATGTTTTTTTGGGGTGAGGGTAACAGATTTCACCACCTTTGAGGGGGGTATTAAATATTTTCCGACGCTTTTCGGAGGGTGCCAAATTTTATGGTAGTATTTTGGAATACCCTCCACCCCCCTCAGTACACATACTTTATGACCGGTCCCTAAGTTAAACTAACAAGTATACGTAAATTACTCAGAACTATATTTAAAAAGATCCAGCAACTTAACGCTCAACAGAGCGTCTTGTTGTAATAAAAGAACGTGGCCATATAGCTAACGAGACTGCCGAACATTGCCTGGCATGAAAATGACCAAACATTCAAGTACTTTTGATATAGACGGAGAGTTTCTACTGTATTTAATATTTCTTGTAATGTAGGACATTCATTGATTTTTATAAATTACCGTTGATTTTAAGCGTTATTTTTGCGTCGTTTTTATAGCAAAGTAGTATGTCGAGAGTAAAATTCGATGGCAAAAAATCGGTAGGAGTGAGGGCAGAGAAATTGATATTTTTCGCAAAGACGTAAAAAATTAGCTACAACCAATCAAGTTTGTCGACCAAGAATCGAATACGATATTTTTTGTCAATAATGCAACATACAAACACTGAAACGAGTTTACTACCGTATGTAAGTCGTATGTACTCGTATGTAAGTCGTATGTACTCGTATGTTTGTCGTATGTACTCGTATGTACCCGTATGTACTCGTATGTAACTCGCATGTCACTCGTGTTACTCGTGTGGTGTTTTAGTCACGATCAAATCAAACGCGTGATTACAAAATCGCACGGCTTGTAATCACAAGTTCGATTTCCGACCAAAGTTGCACGACACGAAGTTCAATTTCCACTTTATTATATTCATTTTGAAATCTAAATAATTTTTGAAATAAGCGGAAGCGGTATTTTATTAGTCTTTGTTTACAATTGACGATACTCCCTGAAACGCCGTAGCATAGCAACAACATGAATTGTAATTTGACAAATTGACAAAAATTTAAAAAGACTCGGTATAAACAAGCAAAATGTGAGTGGATTTTTAGAAATAAAGACCGCAAAAGTAAGTTTAAAGATATCGTAGACTTTACATGTAAATTGATAAACGTTTCTTGTGATTTTGTGCGTTCAAACATCGACACTACGATCGATCATTCCATATTTTAATATGCTCGAATGAAACTTGTTTTTGTTAACATTGTGACAATGTTTCATTCAAAATTTTGTAGATAATTTGGCCAGTATTATTTGTGAAAAATTATTTGATATTATTTTAAGTTTGACTCGCCTCTATGTTGATTCTTATGAAAAAAACTGCAGTAAATGCAGTCTAGAGTATTGACAATTTATGGTGAACAAATTTGGTCATTTGGCAGAGCAAATTTTTCTTTAAATTGATTGGCTAGTTAAATTCTATTATTCAATCTCATTGGTTGTTGTGGTGCAGAGCTTCAATCTGATTGGTTTAAAAATGATGCGATTAATACTCAAGATGATGCGATTTGGGAATTAATCGCGCTATTTTTGACCAATCAGATTGCAAGAAATGCCAATGATTTCAAAATGAATATAATAAATAGAGGATATTACACGGTGGCGCGAAGATATGAATTTTATTGTTTATGAATTTTATTGTTTATGAATTTTATTGAATAATATTGTTTTCACCACTCGAAGATAAAACTAATATCTTCAAGCCACCGTGTAATGTTCTTTTTATTATATAGTCATCGTGAAATTGACAACTTCAAAACACAAAGCTATTGGCGGGAAATGATCACGTGATCGATATCCTCACTAGTGAAGATATGGAAAATATGTCACGGCATATTTTCCATATCATACTGTCTACTATATAATAAAAATCGTTATTTGATTTTAGGCTTGGACTGTATTCTTATTATGCCTACTGGTGGTGGTAAAAGTCTCACATTTCAACTTCCAGCCTTGGTATCACCAGGTTTTACACTGGTGATATCACCTCTGGTATCTCTGATGGAAGATCAACTTATGTCACTGCAGGAATATAATATTGAAGCTAGCTTACTGAATGCTGGTAGTTCTAAAGTACATGTCAATAATGTGCATAGTAAGATGATAACCAAAGATTCAGGATTGAAGGTTTTGTATGTTACACCAGAGAAGATTGCCAAGAGTAAACGATTTATGGCGAAACTTGAAAAGGCTGACACAGGTACGGTGGTAGTTGTGTTACGTTAGCCGTGTTTACAGTGTGGAGTCAGTCTGACAATAGCTCTAGACCTTAAAGGCACAGTGTCCGCTGCTGAGCGATGTGATTTAGTGCCTTCAAGTTTGTCGCAATTCTGCCGAAGGAATGGCGAATGATTAAATGGCTTAAATTATGTAATAAAAATCGGCCTAATTTACAGCACACCGCAGGTTTATATTAAAATTTGACCTTTGTTCCTTCCGTTATCCACTTTCGACTGCGCATCCAGTCAACCCCATCGCGTCAGCATAAATTTGCAGTTGAATCATAACATGTAGCTAAGACTGAAAGAATTAAAATATGCATATCAAAGTATTCTGACCACGTGACTAGATTGCCGCAGTCGAATTTGCAGTAAATTTTCAGATTTTCAACGTGTGGGAATTGTTTTGGCGTATGAATAATCCCTAAGCATTTCCCCCCGAAAATATCAATCTATATTCTAGTATTGCTAGAACAAAATGCTTAAAACATCATCTTATCTTCTTATTGCACTCAAGAGTTATGTTTAAAACACAAGTAAGGTTGGAACCAACTTTAATATTCAATTTTTGTAAACTCGCGTTCTTATTGGTCAATTTGTACCACGTGTGTGCATTTTATATAGCAACAACGCACGGCCGTGCCGTTATAGTTTATATCAGCACGGCAAGACAGTGGCGCCCGAATTCACGACTAGAAAAGTTTATAAGATTTAGTCGTTTATTTTAAACGGAAGACAATCCCAAAACCACGAAGTGGCCAAATTTCTAAAATAATTCCGTATTTAAACGTAAACATGTGTTGTTTATTTAGTTTATTTTACGAATTTACGGCATATAAGTTGTGAATGAGTGGCGAAGCGGCGAAGCAGGTTGAAAATATATTCGTAATTCGGCAGACAGATTCAAAACAACAAGAAGGTTGTTTCTTATATACTAGAAGTTACTATCGCAAGTGAAATGCTGCCTCAACGCCATAGCCTATTGCCAAGGGAAGCCAGATTTTTACGTGAAAACAAATCCTGGGAGGCACTTTTAAGGAAAAGAAAATTTATGCATTCAGCTAATTTATAGAGATCCGTGGCTAAGCTCGCGACCTCCCCACTACCCCCGCGTTTCGCGACCTCCCCAAGCACCCCCGCGCGCTCGCTCAGCTTAGCCATTGATCTCTATAAATTAGCTGAATGTGTAAATTTTCTTTTCCTTAAAAGCGCCTGGGTACGAGGCTGGAGGGTGTCACAAACTTGCACTCCCCCGGTCACCCAAGTCATCCGCACAAAACGCATGCAATTTTCTTGTCAATCTTGTATGCATCTTTATAGAATACTTGCGCATTTTGAGATACGTACTAATTGTGTTTTAACCAGATCAATATTAAACGCGTCAAGGAAACGGTACGATAAATGCAATACGAACGAGAAACGTACAAATCATGCTGATATTCGTCACGCACTATGTAAAATTTTCGACATACTTCAGTCTATATGAGAGTATTATATTTCCAACAACAAACATTGCTCCTTCAAGACTTGACGATGGGTACGACATACGTGGGTATTTATTTGTATTTGTGAGAAACAAGAAATCAGTGTTGAATGATAATTCAGACATAAACGCGCAATAACGAACTAATAAATATATTAGAGTTCAAGGGTCAGCTGTCACATACTCTTGATAATTATTACACTGTATTAAAACGGGTCAAGTTTTTAGAAGAAAACCGAAGAGCTTAGTTCTCCCTACGTCTTGCAATATTTTAAGATGATCCTATAGCTCCTCGTTATTATACTTCGATTTGATCCAAACGCTTGAACAGACTCCATATCAGTATTCAGCGAGACGCATTCCTGACGACAAATAATATGAGGGATATTATATTTCCAACAACAAACATTGCGCCTTCAACACTTCATTTTTTTTTTTTTTTTTTTTTTTTATTCGGCGCATCGCTCTAAAACAGTAAAACATCTATACTCTACAATAGTTTGAGCGAACATACCATGCGTGGGTATTTATTTGTATTTGTGGGAAACTAAAGAGAGACTAGATATTAGTGTTGAATATAATTGAGACATAAACGCGCAATAACGCGGAGCTCTATTTATTAGAGTTCAAGAGTCAGCTATCACATATTCTTGATAATTATTACACTGTAAACAGGTCATGTTTTTATAAGAAAACCGAAGACGTTAGTTCTCTCTACATCTTGCAATATTTTAAGATGACCCTATAGCTCCTCATTATTATACTTCGATCCACCCAAACGCTTGAATAACTCGACTTTAAATAAAATATTCGACGACAAGGCAACCTGGTAGAAGACAAGGTCACAGAATACAACGTGCCAGCAAAACATGCGCAGTTGAGCAGCTGCTTCTCAGGCGTTTGCCTGATGACTGCCCCCCCGTTCCCCCCCGGTTTGCTAACAGATAAATTTTCAAACTGAGATCTCGTTCACTATACATAACTCGGCAAAAGGGACTGGCACGAGCAAGATTAGTGTGCTGCCTCGCTGGCGCTCGGCAGCAAAAAGCTATTTGTCGTTTTAAAATATTCTACAAACACTTTTGAATATTATCAAAACTAAACAAAGAACTAGTAAACAGTTAGTTCAACAAAGTTTATAGAATGTTTTTGCTACTACCGCCAAAGCGTTTACTCAAATTGAATATTAAAACGTTTAAAGCACTCTTTGTTCGTGCATTATCGTGATTTACAAGCACTCGTTCACGAACAAGGAACTCGAAGTTTAATACTGCACTCGACTGCATCTCGTGCAGTATGAAACTCTCGTTCCTTGTTCGTGAACTCGTGCTTGTAAATCCCGATAATGCACTCACAGAGTGCTTTAATCCTTAAATAAAGCACAATCCTAAAACAAGAGTTGTGTATACTCAGAGTTTGTATACTTCATTCTTACTCTGACGTTTAACCTCTAACTGCAGTTTAGTTTGAAGTACAAATTCTAAACCTCAATCTTAAGGCATCTACTGGGTGGCGCAAGAAAAGTTCTCCTGTTTAATTTAGTATAACTTAAAAACTAAACGAGCTATTACACTTAAACAAGGTTTTTTGCATTTAGTAATGTCTAACTTTAATTTTTATATACGCCATGTGCATTTTCATGCATTATTGGCCGAGATAGCTGCGTTTTAACTTGAGCAAAAAATTTGGGAAGTGTGGAGAATTAGCTAAAAACGGCCTGTTAAACTAATTTGATAACCGTTACCATTTTATTCGTTTCAATGAAGTGAAGTTCAAGTTATAAAGCCATTTTGGGTAAGAGATTGTCGAATCAATTTGGGTTTTTCTGGCAGTTCTGAAATATTTTCCCAGAAGTCAAGAAAGGACCATCCCTCATTGATCCAGTATTTTCTCAGAAGAAAACCGGTGTGCCCGAAGCTGCTGAGAAAGTGCTTGACCGCGGTGGAAAACAAACCCATGACCTAAAGATAGATAATTAGTAAAGCAAAAAATACTTATTTGCAAACAATGTTGCGATATATAACAAAGACGGATAATATTCGCCTGGACAAACTCCAGCTAAAATAAGGAAGTTCGTCTAACAATTCATGTATTTGTTCCTATAATCCGTATAAAGGAGGCAAACAGTCCCTAATCGCTCAATAGTAAAACAACTGACGGTAGTCTTTCTTATTTCAGCTGGCTGCCTGTCCCGTATTGTGATTGACGAAGTACACTGCACCAGCCAATGGGGACATGACTTTAGACCCGACTATAAAATTCTTGGAATTCTTAAAAGGCAATTTCCAAATTCTCCAATTCTCGGACTTACAGCTACAGCGACATCACGTGTCATCGAAGATGTGAAGAAAATTCTGAACTTGAGATCAAACTGTGTTTTACTTAAAGCTTCTTTCAATCGTCCCAATCTTTATTACGAGGTAATAATATCGCCGTTACAGTCAAGAACTTTCCAATTCTGGTTCTGTAACTTGTTTTAAATTTCAATAATACCGCCTGATTAACTGCCAATCGTAGAAACGAGTTCCGTAGCCGTTACAAAGAAGAAGGTCATATTTTAGCATCGTTGAAGTCATACGAGTTATTAAATATAAGTCGAATTCGTGGAAAAAAAATGGATAAGATTTTTAGTAAACATGTCGGACGTGCACAACGGAAACTATAATTTCACGAACTTATTAGCAGATATTGTAAGACGATGTCCATTGTTATCGTATGTAACAACGACGACAAAGCGTTTGAGATGTACTTGAGATGATGTATTGATGAACTATCGGAGACGGGATGTAGACTAACGCAGTTCAAGTTGAGAATAGAGAGTACAAACGGACTCAAAGCATGCGACCGTATTGATTCATCGTATATTTTTAGCGCAACGATTAACGCAACTGCTACAACTTCTATATAATGAGAAGGGTTCAGTTTAACTTGTATAAATATTCCACATCGCGATTTTTTTTGTACGTATAATCACAGTTCGAATACAACTACATTTGTCAGTCTGTAACCGCTGCAAAATTACAATTTGTATGATTGGCATTTAGTCACGCAGTATTAATGAAATACAAAACAAGTTGCAGACACGGAAATGGGAAGGATCAAGATTGTATTTTGACTGCTAGTCCCAATATACAGTATTAAAGAGTTTGAGCAGGGAGGAAGGCAACATGACGACGAAGTCTATCAAAACAATGCAATTTTCAAATAGCACAGAAGAAAAGAATAATTCAAAGCCTTGGAGAGTTTAAGAAGTTGTCCAGGCTGTGATGTTACAAGTTTCTCTAAACCAAAATAGTGAAGGTAGCGACCTTACACAATAAGTCTTTATCTAATTGTCTTTGTTTTCCGCTCTTTCTTTTGGCTAACGCCGAAAGACGAGTCTATCGTAGCTCTCTTAATAAGCCATTAAATATATCTCGAACGTGTGGTGCCTGCAGTGTAGGTAGTATCTTTACGAAATACTGCGGAAAAGTTGTATAGCTACCTGAAAAATGCAATAAGAATTTCGATGTTTCGAGCAACGGCCCTTCGTCTGAAAGTTAGTAGCCAAACTTCGAAGTTCTTATTGTATTTTTGAGGTATAGTTTGATCTAACTTAACCGCATTATTTCATCAAAAATATACATTATCGAAAGAGATTCACCGCCGAGTAAATGTTAAGTTGTGAGACAAATCTTCAATTTGGACGCCATTGACCCTTCAAACAATAATTATTATAAATCGTTATCCTCTTTGACGTTCATAGAGAAACGTGTGTTATAGACGAAACAAAAACTTAGTTGTCAAAAAGCAAATAGCGATTAGTTTTTAACATCTACCATATCTTTCAGGTTCGAAGGAAACCGTCAACTTCTGAAGACATAATAGATGAGATTGCATCTGTAATTAAAACGCAGTTTTCAGGACAGTCAGGTAATAGATATGTGTTTGTTTCTTGAATAAGATGCACAAGAATCGGTGTACCACGTGCTGTAAATAGTAATTTTTACCTTTCCATAATATTTATTTTGCGTAAAGCCCTGGGCAAACGAGGATGAGAGTTGGTGAGAGTCAATGAGAGTTGCAACTCTCGCTCGCGTTTCGAACAGTTTAATTACAAACCAAGGTGTGTTCAATTACACACATGCAAAGATGTGTTTAATTACACACCAAGGTGAGTACGTTTTACACACTTTTCTACGCACTTTCGGAAAACACACCTTGGTGTGTTAGAAAACACACATTGGTGTGTAAGAAAACACACCATGGTGGATCACAAAACACGCCAAGGTGTGTTATGGGACAAACTTCCTTTTTGCACACCTTTCTTTACACACTTTCGCCAACTCTCATGCAAACTATCGCTTGCCAACTCTCATCAACTCTCATGCACTTGAGCTGGTTCACATTTTGATGAGAGTTTACTCTCGTTTGACCGGTTCACGTGGTAATATCCAGTCAACTCTCATGCAACTCTTGTTCTCGTTTGACCAGGGCATGAGAATTGATGAAACTCTCATGCAAAACCTCAATTGCCAACTATATATTATCAATTCTCTTAACTCGCAATATATATGCCTCGAGCCGGTTGTATAAAAGTGTTAACTACCTTTTAACTACCCGTTTTGTAGTTAAATAGCTAGTATAGTTAACTCTAAAATGCGCGATTCTGATTGGTTAACCTTCGCCCTAACTATAGTTAACTTTAACTACTCTTTTATACAACCAGCGTCAGACATGGAACGGTATAGTGTATGGACGTCAAGCGCTTTGCTTTACTATAATTCACAGTCTCTCTGATATGTTTGTGCTGTTACAATTAAATTAAAACCACTTGTTCCCATGTTAAACATCTTGACAACAGTATTATACGTTTTCTTGCCATTTAGGAATAGTGTACTGTTTTTCAAAGAAAGATTCATTTGATGTTGCCTCAGGACTTCGTAGTCGTGAAGTTAGCGCCAATTGTTACCATGGTGATCTGACACCAGAGACTCGAACTAAAGTACATCATGCTTGGACTAAAGGAAATCTAAAGGTAATGTTTGAAATGTACACAAGTGTTTGCGACAATAATAAGAATTTTGTTAATATTATCTAGGGACCGTAGGGTGCATAATTATATCTCTAATTAAATGAAATCAAATAAACGTAAATAAATAGCGTAGACAAGGACTTTTTGACAGAATCTGTGTTTTCAATCTGCGGCCTCCTCCCGGAATGGAAGGAAATGTGGAGTCTAGTTGAAATCGATGTATAGGCTATTGACTGTGGAATTATTCCCACTCTGTGGCAGGAATAGGTCAAATACGCTTTATCAAGCGTGGATATTAGCATATGACGTAGTACCCACGTGCGTGGTTAATGCTTAAAATGACGGTTTGCGGTGTCTAGCAGTTTCTAAAGAGGTTTATCGCACGCCCACTTCCCCCAGCTCCAACACACAAGCGCGGTAAACCATGCACTACCACTTGCCCTTGTCAGAAATTCGCATACTGTCCCAATCTTAATTCCCTCCCGCCCCCCGGGCATTATGTGGGAGGAATACTGTGAATGTATTTCTGTATATTCTCAATAACCTTTTTGGCAGATTCTGCATTCCGTATTCCTCACTCTACCAAATTTTACCCATGCCCTGCATGTACTTTATGGCAGGAGGCAGAATATACTGGGTGTATCAGAAAATGGATAATCCAACTTTAGCATGTTATCGTGCGGTGGTTGTTAGGTATAGACATTAGGCTTTTAGCTGTCCAATGATACCTTTTTTGTATCATTGGGATAAAAGAAGACCAACTTTGATCCGATTTATTTTTCCACCATTGGGAATCCGATTTATTTTTCCACCATTGGGAATTGAGTGCTAACCTATTGTCTGAGTATTGAAATTATTCTCATTTTGGATTCAAACTTTAAAATAATGATGGCTTGGTAAGTTATAGTTCGTTCAACGTCATCTTCCACTCTTATATATTATCAAAACTGCGGATGCTTCCTGTCGCGCGAAAAAACGTGCCATGTTTTCGTTTCAAAATATTCAGAAATGCGACTACATTTTTACGCCTATTACTGTTGAAATATCACACCGTTATTAGCTAATCTCAGCACAATTTCTGGCAGACCAGTCAGATGTCGATATTTTCAAGATGTCGATATTTTCAAGATGTCGATATTTTCAAGATGTCGATATTTTCAAGATGTCGATATTTTCAAGATGTCGATATTTTCAAGATGTCGATATTTTCAAGATGTCGATATTTTCAAGATGTCGATTCCACGAAGTTAGGAATGTAGTCGCATTTCTGAATGTTTTGAGGCGAAACATGACACGTTATTTCGGGCGACAGGAAGCATCTGCGGTTTTGATAATAATCACGTCTTTGTTTGTATCACGTCTCCCAACTCTATACATAATCACTAGTCTCTATCAATTATGTATTGCAGGTGATCGTGGCCACGATAGCGTTTGGTATGGGTATAGATAAAGCTAATGTTCGTTTTGTTATTCATCATACAATGAGTAAATCTATGGAAAATTATTACCAAGAGAGTGGACGAGCTGGGAGGGACAGCAAGAGAGCACATTGTATAGTGTATTATAATCCAACTGATTCCAGTCGACAGAGCTGCATGGTAAGAAAATACATAATGCTGTACATAATTGATTACTATGTCGAGTTTTTTGTTGTCGTCGTCGTAGTCGTCGTCTTCGTTGTAGTTTCATGTTGTTTCTGTGGGTTACAGGGTGACAGGATCTTTGTTCAACCCTTATATTTGATTGTAAAAACCTGTATCGATACGAAATGCCTAGTCCGTCAAATCATGTCTCCACTTTTTTCATTGATACCAGTTTGTAAATCGGCCGTATCGAATTTGTTCAGGAACGAAGACTTCCTGCAACCGTGCTTAATTTCTTGTCTGGAACCAACTATAAAATGAATGCTAGCAAATCCGCCATTGACCACTTCTACGTCCGTATTAACTATACGTCCGTGTAAAGTGGCCCAACTGACCTTGTTATCTTGTGAATGTCTTAAAAGAATTTTGACTCTAGAACGAGGCCAGCAGAGTTGATTTATATGCAGAAAAAAGAATATTTAATCGTAAGCTTCGGGTCTTTAGGATCAGTCTACCTGAAATATACAACAAGAGCTTCGACATTTCGAACGAAGGCCCCCTTTGTCTGGAAGTTAGTAGCTATCTACATGTACACTGGCATGATACGTTCCTAATATTTACTCGTAGCTATAACTATTTTGGGGTGACAAATGCTTGACTGAGGAGAGATAGGAGAAGGGATTTTATATATATATATGATTTCTATGCATGGCTATAATTAGCAAATTACTAAACTTTACAGTTTACCTATCCCATTATCATATGTGGTCGTAAAATACAGGGATCATATATAGGATTAATAGTTTTGGTACAAAATTCAAAAATTCACAATTCATAGAAAAAAGGCATCTTACTTTCCATTTTTATGCTTGAAAAATCCGCACTGATTTTTGGTTGATATAATAATTTTCTTATCTGTAGGTTTTCACTGAGCAAACTGGGTTAGAAAATCTTTACAAGATGTTATCATATTGTCAAGATATGCCTTCATGTCGTCGTTCATTGATTGGTCAACATTTTGGTGAGGAGTGGAAAAATGAAGAATGTAAAGGGATGTGTGATAACTGTCAGAGGACAGAGAAAGGTGAGCATTGTTTAATATTTTAAGAGTTTCCGTTTATTCATGGTTTGAGCCTTGAAAAATCGCAAGGACAGTGTATTTACCTGCCTTGGTTGGCTTATGTCAGGAACTCAGGATTCGTATCGAATAATCCATCACAACTTTAATTAAAAACTTAATTCTGGCAGAGGCGTAACTCCGCGTAAGCAATTTGATCGGTAATTGATTTTGGTACGGCTTCATGCATTTGACACACTGGAAAATAAATTTATTGTTGGAACTGAAACTGCCAACATCAAATTATGATCAAGCTGCGTTTACTTTACAGATATTACATAGTAGGTATAATGTTTTGCTGGATGTAAATGCATCACGAATATTTAACAATGATTGAACCAGGTTGAGCATGATATAAAGAATGATCAAGGCCGAAGTTTGTGCAGACAGAGGCTTGAATAATTCTTCTTCGACGCAGTATTGTTTTTGTTCGTGCATGACGTGCGCTATTATTTTTTCATATCATACGTATGACGTCAAATCGTGTGATATGATTACAACTCCATATTTGGCAGCCATGGTGAGTATGATTCACCGTTGGCTGTTAGCCAATCTTTAAATATATTATTCTCTAAATATCAGTTCGCGAAGTCTTCAGATGAATTTTGACACAGAAAGTACGTAGTTTTGAAAACCAGGGTGTAACCTCAGTCAACTGCATATTGGTGTCAATAAAATCGATGTCAACAATCGACTAATACAATTTGAATAAATTATATCTGTAATCGTTGGTAAACTGACCACTGCAGCTGCTTGGCATTGTTTCGGTTTCACAAAACTGAAAGAAATTTCAGAGAAACTTGAAACTGATATACCCCATTGTGGAAATAAGTCTGTAAATGCTTGGGTCAAATGCGCCCTCTTCGTTTACTATATAATTCTTCTCTTTGGTAGATAACAGTGTTCCTGTGAGAAAGAATCTGACAAAGGAAGCACAAAATGTTGTAAAGATCTTACAAAACGCCCAGGGAATTGCAGAACGAGTTACGATGATCAAATTATTAGAAGCCTGGCACGGCAAAGGAAACAAGAAATTACGAGTGAAAGACCTACCTGCTCCCACTCTTACCACAGTTGATTGTCAACGGTTTCTCATTCACCTTATACTTGATGGTATTTTAAGTGAAGATTTTCACTTCACACCGTTTTCAACGATATCATATCTCGTACCAGGACTTCGCGCGAACAATGTTCTGGCAGGAAATATATCCGTGTCTATGGTGTTATCCAGTCAAACATCAACCCAGGTATGAAGGTTTCGGAAACGTAGGGTCATACACGGATTTTCTGGGGGGTGCGCACCCCCGCAAATGATATATATTACCAACCTTTTGCCCGAAAAAACGGCCTTGCTGGGCTTTGCCCCCAGACCCCTGCCATAGCAAGCAGTAGCACCCCCCCATATATATGTCACCCCCCCCCCCGAACGAAAATATGAAAATCCGTCTCTGCGTAGGGTCTCTGAAATTTATATAGTATTCTATTCACAACCCTCTCAGTCATGCTCAGTTAAATTAAAGTATGGGATAATAGTGATCCAGCGGTGTAAGCCAAGCTTGAAAAGCATGGCTTAGGGTGGCGAAGTTTTACGACCCACGTAAATCAAGAGTTTCGTTTTCCTTTCTCACTTGTCCGCTGGAAAGAAACTGAGCAAAACTAGAGGATTTCCCAGTTTTATACCCACTGCAACGTAATATACATGAGATACATGTGTCTGTGCTCAGTCAACCGTTACAGGGTAATTTATGGATTAATTTTTAGTTCGCATCTCATTATAAGGGTTGTGAATAGTATTCTATTCACAAATCGGATTCCCAATGGTGGAAAAATAAATCGGATTCCCAATGGTGGAAAAATAAATCGGATCAAATTTGGCCTTTTTTTATCCCAATGATACAAAAAAGGTATCATTGGACAACTAAAAGCCTAATCTTTATTGCTATAGAAAAAGTAAATGTCTATACCTAATAACCAACGCAGGATAACATGCTAAAGTTGGATTACCCATTTTCTGATACACCCAGTATATTCTGCCTCCTGCCAGATCAATATCTCAGTCATGCTCAGTTAAATTAAGGTATGGGATAACAGTGATCCGCTCTACCTTAGCCTTCTTTCATACAACTCACACAGGCAACACTTCGCCCTCAATTACCAACCAATACTCTATTATTACAGCCCCATTTCTTATCATTAAAACCCCAATCTATACCCCAAACTATCCAAAACTATACAATGGTTACTCTTACTATGCTAATTAGCTAGGACTGATCGTAATGTTGTCGGATAAAATTTAGGGCACACACAAAGCGTTTAAGTAATTGACGTTCTGCCAAACACGTAAATTGTGACTAGGGCTTTTCACAGTTTCAACAAGTTCAGATAGTGGACTGGACTGAGGAAGAACCTTTATTCTTAAAGAATGTCGAACATAAACGTTCACGTCTTGAAAACAAGTTTGGAATATTGAATAAGGATATGGTGGTCTATCTGGTCAAAGGTTTTACAGGGCAGTATGATCATGAACCAGCCGATGTGATCCATGATCTCAGCCAAATCAGCTCCAGTGAGTCTAGGATGACACACCCCGCACGAAAACTATTTCATTATCTGCGTTCATCTGCTTCAGGTATATCCTAACGCGCGCCTCAGAAGCTGACGACGTAAATGAAACACATCAGATATCACCCTTCGTTGTCGTCTGGCAAAATAAATAACTAGCCACAGGAAAGGTCGACAAATAACGGCCGTACTATATACATATAATTCTTGATGTCCCTTATAGTCAAATCGCCGTGTGTAGATTGCATCTGATTCCACAGACATTTTGATCAAAATCTTTCCCCAAATGTGATTGGAAATGTCTTGAAATAGGCTTCGTCACAAGCAAAAATATACCTCTTACTGGATAGATGAAAGTTACGGATACTTTGTGGTAGACCAGCTGACAGGAGTGCAAGATTCTGTGTGGTGATCAGAATCATAGTTTCTACCCTTGAACGAACTCTACCGGGCGGAACGCACAACGTATAATTATAGCTATATGGTCGATGACTGTTGCTCGGCAAAGACAATATGCAACATTCGTGAGTAATTCGCCTTGCCAAAAAGAGGCTGGGTTGCGAAAAACTAAATCGCGGACATTTGCCACAGTTTTCACTGTATAATGCGTTCCACATCCAGAGCTAAGTGGCCATTGCCACCACCTCCCCGCTGGCATTGGTGGGACCTCCCTGCGAATCAACCCATTTAATCGTGGCATATTTTCCCATCGCTACCTCAATGACCCTAGAATGAAACTGTTGATCACATTCCCAAGGCCAAATTGCACCTGGGATGATTGACCATATCAAACGAACAAAAAAATAAGACTAGGAATGTCCCCAACCAAAGCCAGCGAGGAAATGGCAGCTTAGCCCGGTAAACCGAGAGGGTTTGTTTAGGTACCCATTTCTAAACTGTCACAACTCGCCAGCCAAGGTTAAAAAATCTCCCCAAAAAGAATATTTTGTTTGGTTGCTTCTTTTTATTTTAAAATAATCTTAAACATTCTGTTAACACCGCGACTGTCGTATAGGTAATATCAAAACATCGCTTATATGAAGCGTACACGGTACATCTGAAATCGTAGTTCTATGAAAACATCTATTGTACACACTTTAACTGCCTAACATTGACATATACTATCTCAATATAGGAAAAATACACTGACTACTCCATTGAGTCTTTATTGTCTTGTATTTGTGGTGTGGATTGCCTACAGCTACGGTCTGCGAGGCCAAATCTCCTCTGCGTTTCACACCGGCTGAGCTCGATCGAAAAAAGGGCCAGGTTGATGACAATAAAAGCAGCATGAAATGTCAGAGAAAGATGTCCGATCACGACCAGCATAACTGGGCAGTGAACGTGAACTGGCCGTGGGCCACGTTTTACAGAAAAGTTTCTTTGGAAAACTCGCTCGCATCATATTACAATATTAACTGCAATCCCGTGCTGCAATTTACTTTCGAACCATCCCGTCGAAGGAATCATTTTACAGAATCAAAATACTCTGGGGAAAAATCTCGCCCACATTTACACTATGCTTGCAATTAACCTTCAAACCATGCCGCGAAGGAATCACTTTACAGAAAAAAAATACTCTGGGGGAATACTCGCCCACATTTCCACTACAATATGAATTGTTACTAACCTTTGAACTATCCCGCGAAGGAAATCCCTTTACAGAGAAATACTCTGGTGAAAACTCGCCCACATGCATGCGTCCCCACATATACACAACCACATTGATTGTAATTAACCTACGAACCATTGTGCCGAAGGGACAATTTTACACACAAAGTATTCTGGCGAAAACTCGCCCACATATATGCACTACAATATTAACTAACCTTCGATCCCGTCGAAGGAATCACTTTACAGAAAATATTCTGGCGCACACTCGCCCACATAAACACTACAATATTAACTGCAATCAACCTTCGAACCATCCCGCCGAAGGAATGACTTTACAGAAAATATTCCGGCGAAATACTAGCCCACATATATACCACAATATTAACTCAATCAACCTTCGAACCATCCCGCCGAAGGAATCACTTTACAGAAAATATTCTGGCGCAAACTCGCCCACATAAACACTACAATATTAACTGCAATCAACCTTCGAACCATCCCGCCGAAGGAATCACTTGACAGAAAATATTCTGGCCTGAACTCACCCACATAATTATATACTACAATATTAACTGCAATCAACCTTCGAACCATCCCGCCGAAGGAATCACTTTACAGAAAATATTCTGGCGAATTGTCGTCATATGCACGTTGGTGCAACAAAACGTACAGTAAGCGTGCAGCGGCCTCTCAATGCTACTTTAATGATGTACCTCAAGTTCCTGGTCATTGTTGTCAGTACCTACCACGAATTCAACACCGTCCTGGTGCCACCGGCGGTCGTTGATCCTTCACTATTAGTTCGTCTTCGCCTTCAGGAAACTGTACATCTATCATGATTTACGTGGGTCGTAAAACGCCAAAGAAAAAAGTTTTCCTTTCTCACTTGTCCGCTGGAAAGAAACTGAGCAAAACCATAGAATAGGAAATGACTAGAAGGGCCACTTGAGGCCGAACCTTTGAAGTTTTTGACGCTGCGCATGTCGCATTACGCATGTTCATTACCATTATTCTAGCCAGTCAATTGCATTTTCTTACCAATAAACACGCTGAACTGGCTGGTCCGCCATTATTCTGGCCAGATAACTGCATAAAAATAGGGTGTCACGTTGCACTGCTGAGTGGCCTTTCTGGTCATTTCCTATTCTGTGGCAAAACTAGAGGATTTCCCCAGTATTTATACCCACTGCAACGTAATATACATGAGATACATATGTCTGTGCTCAGTCAACCGTTACAGGGTAATTTATGGATTAATTTTTACTTCGCATCTCATAAGGGTTGTGAATAGGCTATCAAAGCCTCGTATTTTCTGCTGATGTACTGAAAAAGTCGCAGTTCGTGTCTATATGGTAAAATTTCATACCGCTTCCCGGGACAAGTTAGTTGTTTTGACAGCTTTTTACCATAGCTTGCGGCGGTATCTCTTTATACTTTCATCCTGGCCGCCTGTTTCAAGTGAGATGTCGACAACGATGCAGCCCGGGTTGTAAACACAGTAAAAATAACTACAGGCGCGATCTCGCTTACTACAGGGCTATCCCGCCAGCTGAGCCAGCCTAAGCAGCGCCAAGGGAAGGACTCTGCTTCCGAGCGAAGGACTGTGGAACTTAACAGCGTGTGACCGGAAACCAGTCATATGACTACATTCAAACAAACATGTCTATTTCATTGTACGCAGTTTGAAAATCAGTAACTGGAGGCCAGACCTTTACAAAACATTAAAATATTAAGGATCTCATCAACAACAATTCAGTTGTTTTCAGCATTTTTCAGCATCGCTCTTAATTCGAGACATTAAAATTGCTCCTTGTATAGCCGAACCGTCTCCGTTACCCCACACACACACACACACACACAAAAGGTCAGAATCAACGAATTCATACTGAAATTTTCAAGATTTATGGCATTTTTGACATAATTTGCGCTGGTGGCGGAAGGGTCCACCCCCCGGGAAAAGTCTGCACCTCCTCTGTCAGATGAGCCTGGATCCTCCCCTGGGCAGATGGTGGTTTACCTACGGAAGTGTTGACAGTTATAGGAGAAAGTGAACCAAACCAAACATCTCTATCTTATTTCCTTGCTACTAAATACAATAATAATACTGACAATAAAACATTATTTTCTCACTCTGATAATTGACGGTTAACCACTATCTGTGGCAAAAAAGTGCTTAGTGAAGCCTACCTATTGGACAACCACAACCAGTTCATAAAAATATGTCGTTGGTTTTAATATTTTATAGATATTCTCAGTGATATTCGGTGACTTTCTTAAATATTTTAGAAATCGACCGAGAAATCCCAGAAAGGTACGAAGAAACGAAACAGGGCCAAATCAAGCAAAGATGATATAAACTGTAGCACTGAAAGCAAAGAAAAGAAAGCCAAGGTTGAAGTAAACATTGCTGATAGTGATAGTGATTCTGAATTTGAGAGTTTGAAACCATCATCATCAAAACGTCATAAGAAGATAAATAGTGACTTGTCATGTGCAACACTTAGTAACCCTGTTGTGGTTATTGAATGACTGAATTACAGGGAGTCATCCATTTAGTACGTACCGGTATGCGACTAAGGGGGTCATTTTTCAGTTGTTGCGTACGCCTATTGTTTATGTGACGTTATTTCTATTGTTCTATGCGTACAAGGGAGGACGGGGGGGGGGGGTACATTTTCAAATATTTTCGCGTACGTACTAAATGGATGACACCCAGTTGCGTTTATGTTGGCCCAACGCCAGGCTATTTCTGAACAGTGACTTCATGTTTGAAATTCTCATAAAAAAACATGCCACATGATATTTAAAAAAAACATGCCACATAAACATGCCACATAAACATGCCTTAAATATTTTCTTTAGAGCCGCCGGGCATGGAATCATTTCAACCCGAGCGGCTGTTCTGAATTTATTCAATAAATTTATATTTATGTATTGTAAAGTGAAGTATTTTATATGAACATGTTATTGTTTGTAGAAGAGAACTTGGACGATATGTCTTATTCAAACGTTTTAAAGTTTATATATACTGTTTGTACTTTGTATTTTGTAATAGAACCTTAATTTTCTTGCTACTGTATTACAGCGACTCTCTATCGAATTCAATTTCCACAACAGTTTTAAATACATATGCACTGAAATTACGCATCACTTTTGAATTTTATATTAAGTCACAAGTTGTAATACCACCTAATAATATACATGATTGCTTTCTGATTGGCTGAGAGCAGTGCAATTTAAAGGAAATACAGTGTAGAAAAAGAAAATACAATGCAGAAAAAAGGAAATACAGTGCAAATTTTTTAGAGCACAAATCACTCTGATTGGCTGATAAAACAATGAAATGCGAAAGTAGCCAATCAACTAATACCTTTTATCAGAGAAAATATTAAATAGAAATACGACAAAAATTGCTTTTGTAAACAATGGCGGGGGTTTTAAGTAGATTTTCTTTTTCAACGGAAACTACAATTCAACAACTGAAGGACAGCTCAAAAAACAAAAATACTGCCAATAGTACATCTTTTTGGTTGAGTGGGTGGAAAAAGTGGTGTGCAGAGAAAGGTATTCAGCATGAAATCGAAAAAAACGAGCCGACGGAACTAAACAATTTGCTCGAGCGTTTTTACGCCGAAGTTAAAAATAAACACGGTGAAGACTACGAGCCAGACAGCCTCAAAGTAATGATGACCGCTCTGGACAGATATCTTAAGGAGAAGGGCTACAAACACTCGATTATACGAGACATGGTGTTTTTCTCGTCCAAGCAGGTTTTAGAGGGAAAAGCCAAACTCCTACGCCAAAGCGGTCGAGGCAAGCGACCAAATAAATCCCGGCCATTATCCCAAGAAGAAGAAGAAATACTCTTGGTGACCGGAAAATTCGGTCGTAAAACTCCCGAGTCACTCATTCAAACGATGTGGTGGCTACTTACCCAGCACTTTGGTCTTCGGGGAAGGCAAGAGCATCACGAAATGAAGATGGAGGACTTCTGCGTTCTTCAAGGCGACGACGCGAATTTTTTTTCCGTAAGCAATCGAAAACATCCCAAGCAAACGAAAGCATCCCGCCTGCATAATTAATTCGTCATTGTTACGACCCGCGAACAGGCTTTCAATCCGGCATGATTTGTACTACAAATTTAAAGTTTTTATAAATATAAACAAACCCCAACCCCAATATTAACCCCTTTCCTAACCCTAACCAGTCTTAGAAAGTCAAAATTATCGAGAGAAAAAACTTAAAAAACTTAACAAAAAAATTTAAGAAAAAGTGTTGGGCACGGGCTTGAACCTACAATACAGTATAGCCCCAGCTAACGCACGCTCTAACCCGCTACGCCACAGGCAAGCTCGCTGAAAAGAACGGCAAAAAATACTATTTATATTAACTTACTACAAGAAATTAAAGTAATATGTAGTTTCCTATTAATTCCTACCAGCCTGTTCGCGGGTCGTAACAATGACGTATTAATTATGCAGGCAGGATGCTTTCGTTTGCTTGGGATGTTTTCGGTTGCTTACGGAAAAAAAATTCGCGGCGACGACGGTCTCGAGTTTGTTAAGTACACAGAAGGGCCAACGAAGACCAGACAAGGCAGTTCAACCTAGAATGTTCCAGACTGGAGGAGAAAGATGTCCAGTCGCTCACTTCTTCGAGTATGTAAGCCGAAGGCCCCTGGAGTTACAGCACACTGGTCCGTTTTACCTCTCCGTGAAAACCAACAGAGGAGCCGACGACCAAGTTTGGTACAAAGTCCAGCCGATGGGAGTAAATAAGATCAATTCAATGATGAAAAATATCATCTCTGGTACAAATCTTGAGACAAGTAACAAGAAGTTTTCCAACCACAGTGCCCGCAAAACGGTGGTGGGTAAGCTGAAAAAAGCAAATGTTGAGAGATCCGGCATCGCCAAAATAACTGGCCACAGAAGTATTCAGTCGCTAGATGACTACGACGAAACAGACGAGAACGAGCAACGACAGCTCTTCCTGGCTATATCAAAACAAAATAGCTCAGCAGAGGAAAAACCAGGAGCCAGTTCATCCTCCACAATAAGTAATTCTCAACAGAATCTGATGAACACTTTCACCAACTGCAGCGTTGCATTTAACTTCAACAACAGGTCCCCGGTCATCCAGTCAAAGAAACGGCGATACCATATAATTCAGAGTGATTCTGACTCTGATTAAACATTTTTTCGAACAGTTTAACCAGTTGTGTGGCTTAAATGACTTGTTTTTCCAATAAAACAGTTCATTTCAAAACTTTAAACTCATTCTGAGCCTCGTGCTCTAAGGCAAGAATACTTGTGCGCATGATTCACTTTGTTGTTGTTGTTGTATTTTGATTGAATAAATTATATCACATGACTCGCGGCTAAAATCACTTCCTGTAAATTTTTTCATGTATATTATTAATAAGTAATAGAATGGTTTCTCGTGCAATTTGAAATAACATGCACTCGTGAGTGTTTCAAAGACCTCAAATAGCACTCGTCCTACGGACTCGTGCTATTTGAGGCCTTTGAAACACTCACTCATGCATGTCTTTTTTTTCAAATTGCACTCGAAACCATTCTATTACCACTACAAATGTGTTGTTTTTGAATTTTTTTTTTATAAACAAAATTATATGCGTGGCATTAATTGTTCTTTGTTTACAAGTAGTAATTTTAAAATTTAGAAATTATTCAACGGCCGTTTCAAATTTCATATGTACAGTATTCAAATTACACGTCGTTTGTGTTAATGTATCAAAAATAAATAGCGCAGACCATTTTGTATTATTTTGACACTTCACGTTTATTGATTCTATTCGGAATAGTGTGTAAGTTTCCTAACGCAATCCGCGCGAGTTGTCACATTGCAAAGTCGTTATTATGATCTTAAGTTGCCTCCTGTTTGAATTCTATTATTTCTATTTATTCAATTATTAATTCCATATGCGCCCGCATTACTTACGTGTTGAATACTCTTCAGTACTTCATATAGATTATTGTTTGCCGTTTTTCAAATCCGCACATATTAATATCTATATTGTTTGTGTAAATTTTTCCAAGTAAGTTTATTATTTTGATTATTTTACACCTGTTTACAGACATAACCGGTAGTTGGGCTCCCTGTGTACAGAGTCGAGTTTCTGATTTAGAAGATGTCGAATTTTAGTCGAAACAACGCGAAATTTGGCCATTGTTTACATCGCGGGACCCCCCATAGCACATGCGCAGAACGGACTTTACATGGTCTTTACCAATCATGAAAAATAGGTACGCTAAGCGCACATGTATCTGCTCATGCGTATTTGCATAATTGTATAATTTAATAAAGTAATTAAAGAGTTGTAACTTCTTTTCCATGGGTCAATTAATACAAGAGGTATATTAGTGTATGAATTTTAATATTGCTCCGAAACAATTGTGCATAGAGGGATGAGGGCCTATAGCTCATGGGGCAATTTTTAAAACAATTGTGAAACCATCAGATTTTAATCTTTTATACTTGGGAATAAAAGGTTGTAGTAAACAGCAGTATTTACATACCACATATAAATATTAAATACCGCCTAGTCCCCCTATAGCCACAACAGTTTGGAAGATAAATGCCAAATTGTACCTATATCTTTTATCAATCAAATATCAAAAGTAAACTTAGTTGCGAAGTTCATAATGAATTCAGAACCGGTTTGTATACTGGGCATTTGCATGATTGGCTGCTTTTTCTCTAGTAACCAAACAGATGGTTTGTTTACAAACTGGCTTGTGAATCATGATGAACTTTTGAACTCCGCAACGAATTTCCGAAGTTTGAAACGAAGTTCAGACATTTGAATGAAAAGTTATCGACTTTAATGTACGATCCCTTGTCGCCTTGATAACGAATTATAATGTCGCACCACTGTGCTGCCCACGTTTAGATGACTTAGCGCAGGGCATCGATTGACAATATCGTCTACTAAATCTGCAAATTTATAACCGCCGCTTGATATTTTGCTCCGAAGAACGAAAAAGTTTACCCATTTTTCTGGGCCGTATGCAACTTTAACTTGAATGCTTGACTCCATTATTACAACCAACACCAATTCCGATCAAAACAATATCATGAAAACTACAACAAGTCGAATACACTGTCGGACAGGTCGAAAACTCGAAATATGTTCGGGTATTGACCATGACAACGCCTGACGGCGTCTTGACAACATCATAAGATGACGTCACAAACATTGTTTTCAAACGACAAAACTTATCGGCGAAACTTTTGCATTCCAAACTCAACCGGGAAGCTCAGTACTTGACATGCACTGCTAAACCACGACTTGCTAATATGACAATATAGGTGGGTGTCAGTAAACACTACCGGGCAGATGCACAGACGGATTTACTGGGAGGAGGGGCGTTGCAGGGGTGCACACCCCCTAGAAAACGTCAGCCCCCACACAAAAAGTCAGAATAAACGAATTCATACTGAAATTTTCACGATGTATGGCGTTTTTTATATAATTAGCGCTGGCGGCGGACGGGTGCACCCCCCGGGAAAACTCTGCACCCCCTGTCAGATGAGCCTGGACCCGCCCCTGGGCAGATGGTGGTTTACCTTCAGAACTGTTCACAGTTATAGTGAACTGGGTGGGTTACAATTTTCAAATATTTTCGCGTACATACTAAATGGATGACCCCCAGTTGCGTTTATGTAGGCCCAACGCCAGGCTATTTCTGGACAGGTTTGAAATCGTCATCAAAAAAACATGCCACATGCTTCTGCTGCTCGTGGTTATTGAACGACTTTCAAGTTGTGCGCGTGTGTGATCTTGTAGCCAGGGCTTATCCCTTATCAAAATACCCTGGTTAAAGCCTTCAGTCAAAATCGTAGATGATTGGTTAGTTGCATTTTCTTTAGCAATGAGGTAGCAACCAAATCGCCAATGAAAATTATATGGACCTACTTCCAAACATGCATTTCTACATCGATCTAAATAAACGGTTCTGCAACAGGGGAACCCCCGCCATCACTACTTTGAAGTTTACACTGCTTTTAGGTCCCTAAAATATATAGATAAATGTACTTCCCGAATTTGAGTCCACACGAAACAATAACTTGAACTCGAAGCTGCCAATGTGATCTATTGTAAATTAAGCCAAACATGAGAGCACTTGGCTGAGGTACCGACATCTCTAGGTCATTTGATCAGCCACTCTCACGTGTGCGCATGGATTTCGCTAAGAATTTTACCTTGCGAGGCGGTGAGACAATTTCTATTATGTTTGATATGAGAGTATCTTGCAAAGCCTACGACCTCTCTCATGGCGGTGAGCTCAGTCAAGATCTCTCGTGTGCGACAGCTTTAGTAGTTTTCATTGCCGGCCAGCAAATTCGGGAAGTGTATATTGTTACATGTTCAATTCTCTAATTTGTGAACTGAACTGTCATTTATATAATTTCACCAGCCTTAAATGCCGCAAGGTGTCCATTGCACAGTACCTGGATCGAGCTTCTATACCTATGAAAATTGAAGACAGTTTTAGATTTGGCGGCCATATTGGAGGGACCAGCGATGGCCGTCGTACAAGGAGTACAGTACGAGGAGATATTTTCAATTTGCGCTGTGTTGGGCGATGCAATTATTGAAGTAATTGGAAATATGTAAAGGAGTTGGTATATTGTTAAAAGTCACCGATTTGATTTCGGGCGTTTCTAGGCGAAAAAACTGTTCGCGTGTGTATGTTGTTGTCAGCCATGAGTGAGCATATTCACGTGAAAATTTTGGAATAAATCGCCGTACTGTGCCTCTCGGCGTAGTAATCAAATAAATTACAAGAAAGGAGACAGTTTCACATGTGAAAGTAATACTGGGCAAATAGTGATGGTGAAAGATCGGCCTTAAAATGGGTTTTTGTGACGATTAAAGTCGACGAACTTTGCGTGTTGTAGCAACAATATTTTGCCTTCCGCAGTAATAGTAAAACAAGAAACGAGATAGGACGTCTTGTGGGAGTAATATTGCGTGTATAAATAAATACTCCTTGAATTTTTTGTCCTTAATTAATAAATTAATCTTTTCTCTACATAAAGTATATTTCTCTAAATAAAGTATATTTCTCTAAATCCATAGTATTTATTAGATTTTGTAAGTTGGCAAAATCGTGATGCTACAGACACGAGAAACGGGAAAAGTAACGTTAAAATGATACAACTTTCAGATTGTTACATCGAGTAACTAATAAATTTGTACCTTTCTAAAGTTTTCCTGTTATTAGGCTACTCATTATAGTTTAACATTAAGCGATATTGTTCTAGGTGTTCGTGATATTTCGGCAGCTTTAACCTTACAAATTTATGCCAATCTGAGGAATTGTTGAATTTATCTTGTCTTTTCTTGAAAGAAAACATCCTAAATACTCCTTGAAAAATGCTATTTTACTCCTTAAAAACTCCTTATTTACTCCTTGAATTCAGCTATTCAAGACCAGCACGAACCCTGCATTAGGTTCCTGATCTACTTGTCAGCTATGATGTCATTAATTCCTTGGCACAGGAAAAAAACAGGGGCTAAATATATTAGGCCATCCTTTTAAGCAAGGTCTGAAATTTGCAGTATCCTGATATCCACAAAATACTAAAATTTGGTGTTGGATACTAAATAGTGAATGACAATTTCAACAACATTCAAGTCAAGTGCGTAGAAGTTTGCTTAAGGTTTATATGCATCTTAGTGTATCATGATACCAACTTATTTAGTGTATGAGTTACTTATTTATAACAGAGCATGTATTCCCCACTAGCACCACCCCTGCTTCCTCTATACAGATTCAAGCTTAAAATACATGTTGTAAATAAATTGTTCGTTTAATTCATAAGCAAACTAAATGCCACAGCATGATGCTTTGTATAGATGACCTGTAATCAGGGATGGATTTACTGGGGGGGGGGGGGGGTGCAGAAGAGATTTTCGGTAAACAACCTTGAAAGGCATAAAACATTGCATTTGTTGTTTAGCACTTGTCGTAGAGAAATCATTCAACCACAAGATTTACAAGAACATTTTTTAAAGGATGACGTCACTGGAAAATATCTTTGCAAAAAATGCAGTGAAAGGTTTGGTAACGTCAAGAAATTAGTTCGACATATAGCAAGGCAGCATGGAAATATTACAAACTGTCAATGTGGTTTATGCCAAGAATTGGAATCAACAAAACCAACTGGTATTGGATATATTTGTGGTGTCTGTGACATGGAGTTTGATGTTCCAAGCAAACTTGAAAATCACATGGTTACTCATGACATGCCGAAATCTGACTAAACAATTCTACATAGACTGGTTTCGTTTTTTAATGTTATATTTACACTGATTTTATATCGATATTGTTGCTTAAAACTATTTTGAGAATGTATATAAACTGTTAAGTGGCACATTTTCTGAAGTGCATCATATTTGGGAATCATGTTTTTACCTTGAAAACTGTTTTCCTTTTTGATGTTACATTTTTTTGTTAATTAATAACACAAAGTTTATATTAATATTGTTGTTTAAAAATACTTTAAGCATGTATATAAACTGTTGAGAAAAATTTTACTGTTGTTGAGAAGTGTATTATATTTTACCCGTATACCTTTAACCATTTCCCGCCAAAACTAGTACTCATGAGGAATTTTGCCGCGTGTGCATCACGATAGCGATGATCTTTATACGTAACTGGAGTAAAAATACAATGTCTCGAAATGAGCCAGAGGAGGTTGGACAGCAGGCCGCAAAGCATCATGGGTAATGAGCGTATGTTTCCACGTGCGGCCTCATATATGCGTTGACTGCCGTGAAGTCAACATCTCAGGGACATGGCAAATTCTGCGAAAATGGACGCTATTGATCCAGAGACTCAATGCCATCATTATGGATGTGTTTAGTGTTTGTGTATCGATGTATAACAAGGCTCTTTGAGTCCGTTTAATGGATTTATTTGTGCAGAAATCTCAAAGGCTGCGTGTGATCAACTTGTCTTGTGGTCAATATAAATGTTGTGCTGAAAATTCTATATGTATTTGTGGACACTTTGTTCAGTGTTGCACGTATTGCATTTTATACACTTAAGTAAATGATTTCATAAGCTGACCCATTGGCACTGCCTGGATCGTCTGTATTTGTAATGTACTTTAATAGTGCAACTAGTGAGGAGTGTAGTACAGACAGTTAACTAAATATTTATTGGCCAGATTGATCTTTTGCAACAGAAATTACTGGTGAAATGTAGACAAAACAAACTTTACAGTAATATACAGTTCCATTTTTATTGAAAATACATAGCACATGCATAAAATATAATAATATCTCTGCTCATTCTCTACATATATAAATAAATATTAAAGAAAGCAAATATCCACCAAGAAGGCAAATTAACAATACAATGATAGAATTCAAACCAAAATACAAATCTGTAAAGAAACAACAAATTTTATTCTAAAACTCAGCACTTATTTTAAACAGTAAAGTTCACTTCTTCAGAAAAATACGAGCAATCACTGCGTCAATTGTGGAAATTCGAGATGTTCAACTTCAAAGATTGTTGACAGAAATGGCATCGGATTAATACAATATGACAACGTACAGCCTACATAAAAGATCAAAATAACGTTTCCTTAAAAATACTGCTCACATAGGTAGATCAATAGTTATTGAAATAGCATGGATGCATTCCAAGATAAAAATTGAATAACAATGACAAAATATTCGATATATTTGCGAGTCGAGTGGGCCGTCAGACAACAAAATTGCAGACAGAGACAGACACTAGCCCAGATATAAAATCTCTAAACAACACGCAAATAACTCCTAAATCTCCTAAAATTCATTCAAAAGTACTTTAACGCTTACTCTAAAGAATAACGCTCTTTATATTAAAGAAGTTTCAAGATTCATTGGGAAAAACAAGCTTTGGTGGCGCAATGTCGTCAGGCGCAATAAGGTGCCATTTTGGCAAAAGTTGAAATGAGTATGGTCACTTCAATACCGAATATCTCGAAAACTGCCGGGGGACCTCCGGGACCCCTCCAGCAGATTTTTAGTTTATACATTTATCTTGACTTTTTTGCAAAAAATAGAAAAATCGAACCATGGGAATTCTAGATATTTTATTTTGAAAGTTGTAAACAGACGCGGCCTTGAGTCATCACGTAACGAAGACACGGCAAACTTTGATGCTCAAAATAAGTTTAAAAATGACACTTACCTCAAAGGTTTTCGCAGATATCGCAAGTCCTTATATAATATGAAAGCCACGCTTGCTTTTTTACAGATTTTTAAAAATATTAATATGTATTTTTCAAGTGTTTCTGCGTGCAATGCAAATTACACGACCAAGAATTTTGACAAACACGATGGAAAATAGCGCGATTTCATTGGTCGAGAAATTCACGTGACAGCTGTCCACCCTCCTCTGGAAATGAGCGTCTTAAGGCTCTTTTCCACTCGTCGAAAAACCAACCCACAAACTCGCTGCGAGTTCTTGCATGTAATTAAAACAAACTGTCGAGCATTGTGATTGGATGAAAGTACCGCAGCGAGCTTGCGAGTTGGTTTTTGCGACGAGTGGAAACCAACTCGCAAGCTCGCTGCGAGTACTTTCATCCAAATGATCCAATCACAATGCTCGACAGTTTATTTTAATTACATGCAAGAACTCGCAGCGAGCTTGCGAGTTGGTTTTGCGATGAGTGGAAAAGAGCCTTTAGACTGGATTCCCACAGCAAAGCCGTACATGCCGTACACAGTAACTCACCACGGCGTAGTGGTGAAAACACGGGCGGCAAAACAACAATGGCGCGCCTAATCTTAGAGATTTGAAAAAGAACTCAAAACAATTATAAAACTAAAAACGAACTAAAAATTTACTCTAGTTACTAGTACGTAACAAATAGCCTGCATCTTCCGTTTTTTCGACCGAAATAGGAGGAATTTTTTTCCATCTTCCATATTCCACTCTAGTATATAGGTCAGTGTTAGCCGCCCGTGTTCGAAATCTCAGCGGATTTCAGAATCATTTCCATTATACTCTAGCGCACAGTTCACACAAGCACTCAAGCAGCCATTTTAAAATATTTATAACAGTCAAACTGCCAAACTTTATTCTATTTTCTTGCTAATTGCAGTTTCATAAAGTGATTACCTCAATTTCTTAGTGTTTAAGCTTCATAGATTTTACTGTTGGCTGGTGAGTACTGAGTGGTGAACGTTCAATCTCATGTGTTTAGGATTTGTTCCTTACTACGTGTTATCACTTATCAAATTATGACTGATCATTGTGAGGAGATGTTTTCAACATCGAGCAGCTTGGACTTAGCAAGAGAAGAAAGAAAACACAAATCTTATGAATGTGATGTTTGCCATAAGAGATTTTCAAAGTCAATCAATTTGATAAGACATCAAAGAACACACACTGGAGACAAACCCTTTGAATGTGATGTTTGCAAGAAGACATTTTCTCAATCAATCCATTTAGTAACACACAAAAGAACACACACTGGAGACAAACCTTATGAATGTGATGTTTGCAAGAAGACATTTTCTCAATCAATCCATTTAGTAGCACACAAAAGAACACACACTGGAGACAAACCTTATGAATGTGATGTTTGCAAGAAGACATTTTCTCAATCAATCCATTTAGCAACACACAAAAGAACGCACACTGGAGACAAACCTTATGAATGTGATGTTTGTAAGAAGAAATTTTCTCAGGCAATCCATTTAGTAACACATAAAAGAACACACACTGGAGACAAACCTTATGAATGTGATGTTTGCAAGAAGAAATTTTCTCAGGCAATCCATTTAGTAACACATAAAAGAACACACACTGGAGACAAACCTTATGAATGTGATGTTTGTAAGAAGAAATTTTCTCTATCAAGCCATTTAGCAAGACACAAAAGAACGCACACTGGAGACAAACCTTATGAATGTGATGTTTGTAAGAAGAAATTTTCTCTATCAAGCCATTTAGTAACACACAAAAGAACGCACACTGGAGACAAAGCTTATGAATGTGATGTTTGTAAGAAGAAATTTTCTCTATCAAGCTCTTTGACAACACACAAAAGAACACACACTGGAGACAAACCTTATGAATGTGATGTTTGTAAGAAGAAATTTCCTAGATCAAGCTCTTTGACAACACACAAAAGAACACACACTGGAGACAAACCTTATGAATGTGATGTTTGTAAGAAGAAATTTTCTCTATCAAGCTCTTTGACAAGACACAAAAGAACACACACTGGAGACAAACCTTATGAATGTGATGTTTGTAAGAAGAGATTTTCTTGCTCAAATAATTTGGTAAGACATGAAAAAATACATTTTTTGTGTAGCACTTGTCGTAGAGAAATCATTCAACCACAAGAATTACAAGAACATTTTTTCAAGGATGAAGTCACTGGAAAATATGTTTGCAAAAAATGCAGTGAAAGGTTTGGTAATGTCAAGAAATTAGTTCGACATATAGCAAGGCAACATGGCAATATTACAAACTGTCAATGTGGTTTATGCCAAGAATTGGAATCAACAAAACCAACTGGTATTGGATATATTTGTGGTGTCTGTGACATGGAGTTTGATGTTCCAAGCAAACTTGAAACTCACATGGTTACTCATGACATGTCGAAAGCTGACTAAGCAATTCTACATAAACTGTTTTCGTTTTTTAATGTTATACTTACACTGAGTTTATACCGATATTGTTGATTAAAACTATTTTGAGAATGTATATAAACTGTTAAGTGGCAAATTTCCTGAAGTGTATCATATTTGGGGATCATGGTTTTACCTTGAACACTGTGGGCTATGAGGGTTTTGCATTTTGAAATAGTTTTTTAGGCAAGCCCCCCCCCCCCCTCCATACCTGGCATATTTTTGGTGACCCCCCCAAAACAACAGACATTCAGTAGTTACAAAAAAAAATCATGACCCCCTCCCAAAAAAACTATTCGAATTAAACTATTTGTTTTCATTCATGTTGTGCTCAACTTTTAAATTGATTTAAGCAAACTATAAAATGCTGAGTGGCCTAGCTTTCTGGTCATTTCCTATTCTGTGGTATAAGCAAAAAAGGGGGAAAACTGAGTTTAGAGGAAAGTTATGGTATTCTCACAACAAAACCTGGCTCCGTTTAGATGGGATATATCAAAAATTGTCTCTGAAAATGCAGGAAATCAAGCCACAGCGACTCAAGAATACAAAAATTTTCGAGGGGACAAGAATACAAAATTTTCCTCCCCCAAGACCCCCCCCCCTTCACCTTCCCACACCTGTAATACACCACCTACTTGTTACTTCCCCTTTCGATGATGCCCCCCCCCCCACTAACGATTTCTTAAAAAAGGTTCTATGTATGATACAAAATACCATTAGTGTGAATAATGTAGTGTGAATAATGTACTGTTTACAACACAACCTAACCTATATATCCATACGCCCATGATGCTTTGCCACGCTAAGAGTTTGAGGTTTAAAGTTTAAGGTTTTTGACTTTTTTCAGAACAACTTTTTTGGAATTAACTGTATATACTGTACAGTATATAGATGGTAACAAATGTATCTATGTATTAGTGTTGCATAACTGTTGAGTATCAACCCTTTGGAAAATAAAACTCATTGGTTACCTGACTATATATAACTATTTTATTAATATATTCGTGACATTCATATTCGCAGACAAGTTTCTCATATTTGTGACTTTTCGACAAAATATTTCACGAGGCTATATTTTTGTGATTTCGATATGCCGACAATGAAACACAGCTTAGAATGGAAAGGGTTAAGAAATTTAATTCGAAAGTCTTTAATTTTGCGATATTTTAAAGGTGATGTAAAGTCCCGATGTAAAGTCCCGGACTTTACATGGTCTTTACCAATCATGAATAATAGGTACGCTAAGCGTACATGTATCTGCTCATGCGTATTTGCATAATTGTATAAGTAATTAAAGAGTTGTAACTTCTTTTCGAAGGGTCAATTAATACAAGAGGTCTATTAGCGTACATACTAAATGGATGACCCCAGTTGCGTTTATGTAGGCCCAACGCCAGGCTATTTCTGGACAGGTTTGAAATCGTCATCAAAAAAACATGCCACATGCTTCTGCTGCTCGTGGTTATTGAACGACTTTCAAGTTGTGCGCGTGTGTGATCTTGTAGCCAGGGCTTATCCCTTATCAAAATACCCTGGTTAAAGCCTTCAGTCAAAGTCGTAGATGATTGGTTAGTTGCATTTTAATGAAAATTATATGGACCTACTTCCAAACATGCATTTCTACATCGATCTAAATAAACGGTCCTCCAACAGGGGTACCCCGCCATCACTACTTTGAAGTTTACACTGCTTTTAGGTCCCTAAAATATATAGATAAATGTACTTCCCGAATTTGAGTCCACACGAAACAATAACTTGAACTCGAAGCTGCCGATGTGATCTAGTGTAAATTAAGCCAAACATGAGAGCACTTGGCTGAGGTACCGACCTCTCTAGGTCATTTGATCAGCCACTCTCACGTGTGCGCATGGATTTCGCTAAGAATTTTACCTTGCGAGGCGGTGAGACAATTTCTATTATGTTTGATATGAGAGTATCTTGTAAAGCCTACGACCTCTCTCATGGCGGTGAGCTCAGTCAAGATCTCTCGTGTGCGATAGCTTTAGTAGTTTTCATTGCCAGCCAGCAAATTGGGGAAGTGTATATTGTTACATGTTCAATTATCTAATTGTGAACTGGACTGTGATTTATAAAATGCACGAGCCTTAAATGCCGCAAGGTGTCCATTGCTTTTGTACGGAAAACATGCAGGTGCGTGTTATATTTTCATCGCCAGCTCGGTTGCTAAACCGTTGCTGCATGTGCAATAATAGAGCTGGTAAATAAGCTACGATTTTGGTGGAGTGCTGTATACAAGTTTGTTGGAACAGATAAAAGAAAGCAATGATTCAAGAATCATGGATATATTAATACGTAATTATGCTCTAACTACACTTCGATTTGTGATCTATCATAGACCAGTCACATTTTAATGGCTCAGAGAATGCTGGGCAATAAGGTCGACCAGATGCTGGTTTTAAATTCATCCAATACTTTTCCTTCCTCTCCTATATACAAAAATTATGACAGTATTTAGTGTATTAACAAGTATATCACGAATACCACAGACAGTAATTAATAGCCCAAGTTAAAATTTTGGACAACTAGCATGCCTATAGTTACTATTGTTACAGTTTACGGAAGCGTATAGAAAAAATAACAGCATTGAGTATATTTACATGCATGAACAACTCGTATGCATAACTCTAATCTCGGTTACCTTTGTTTTATTCTATAGGCTTTCATGTACAACAGGATATGCGAATTGTACAAAATTCTCATTTGGGCAACAGATTACAAACAAGCGTGAGCTGGATTTATTCTACCTCTAAGCTACTTTGAGAAAAGTGTTCGGTGGTCCAGAGTTCGGTGATCCATCATTTCTTTTAAATAAGATTATTTTCCTTAAAGAACCTCAAACTTTAAAATAAACCTTTGCAAAGTAGTTTTTTCGTTGTAGTCTAGGACCTGTATAGGAGTTTGTATGCGTTTCATTTACCACAGGCAATCTCAACTGTTTTAGGGTAAAATGACCATGGCGGTCAACATGGCATATGTGCCAAAACCTGAATCCGGGACGAAAGTCCTGAAAATGACCCCGCCCTGAAACGGCAGTGCCGACATAGCTCTAACTTCCGAAAAGCAGAAGCGACAGCCTTTCTGAAGTGCTTATAGTGTTTAGAAGGTTGCTTTTAGGGGTAGTTATTGGAAGGAAAAATTTGTCTAAGTATAATATTTTACAAGAAAATGACCATGCACCACCCCAGGTCAACTGCTAATTATCCATGAAATAACTAATATACCTGGCAGAGATTAAATTTTCTTATTTCCTAACAATTTTTAGCATGGGATGAAAAACTATGCTTAATTTAATATAATTATTGTAGATTTCATAAGGATTGACATTGTTTTGTTTAAATATAATACATTTTATTCCACTTACCCCCCACCAAAACACGATTTCAGCCATATTTTGCCATCTTGTTTGCTTTTTATCGCCGAGTCTCGCAAGTATCATCCAATTGTTGTACTTTTACATAATGATAGATGGCTAAAGAAGATGGCAACCAAGTTTCGTCAAGTTTTGAAGCAGTGCAGTGTATTTTATCTTCGATATTGTGTCCTTCGATATTTCGTCAAATAGCGGCCATTGCAATGCCTCGCCGCTTCTCTTCCCGATAAATGCCACTTCTTCGTCTTCATATGTATTTAGATTACAGTATCCAAGAGTACTTCATTGTAGAATAGTCCCAATCGAAAAACTAGAGTAGTATAGTCCCACTTGAAAGGAAAAAACCTCCCATAACAAATTTAGGATCAGAATCAAAGACACAAGTTTAAAAATAATTTGAAAGTCACGCGCAATCTTCGCGAAAACTCCTCGTGGGCTACTTGACAGGGGGGGCAAATATTTTCACGAAACGCTGGTTCGCCACCACAGAACCCAGTAAATATATTATATTTATTGTATTTTTATGATTTATGAAAAAAACAATAGAAAATACGTAAATATTTATTGACCGCCATGACGTATAATGACCGCCATGGTCATTTTACCCTAAAACAGTTGAGATTGCCTGTGGTAAATGAAACGCATACAAACTCCTATCAGGGATGCCGGAAGTTGCTAAAGGCAAGGGGTGCGATTTGCGATCAAAAGGGCATATTTTTTAACAAAAGGGCACAAACAAAAATCAAAGGGTACTTCTGCTTAGTTGGTAACCGCAGTGGCGCCGTGGGTCACATGTTTTAGGGGGGGCCAAGCGCAACATTTCCCGACAACATTCGGGGGGGGGGCGAAACATTAAAAAAAATATTTTCCGACTCTAGTAGTAATAGAGACAAAATAGTATGAACGTATATTCGAAAAACGTTAACTGACTCTAATTCCGATATTTCATCAACATGTTTTCGCATTCGTATATGCATATGCTTCACCATGAATATTCCGACAACATAACAAATTCCCAATTTTCGGACGGGTCTCAACGATAGGGGGGGGCATGGCCCACCCTGGCCCCCCCGGCCACGGCGCCACTGGGTAACCGCGCCAAATTTCTTCAAACCGCACTAAAATAACGCCTGACCGCAGACAATGTGTGTCGCAGGTTAGCTTCAAAAGAATACTGCAGTAATTATGGTGTACAAGATCGTACTTGATAAACCTTACGATTTGCGATAAATTTAATTAAGGGTTTACGTAAGTAATCTGTTCGTGTTAAATCTGTTCGTGTTAAATCTTCTGCGCACCCGTTCCACCCATAGTCTGCACCCGCATTGCACCCGGAAAGTTGTGAATACAAAAGGCAAGGGGTGCACTTGCACCCGCTGCACCCGTGGTTCCGGCATCCCTGACTCCTATACAGGTCCTAGACTATTGCTGAAAGTTCAAATTTGGTGTGGAATTTCTGAAATTTTACCATGCGGGAAATTACGGTAGTAGCTGGGGAAAGCTAAGTTTATTGCTGCCGATTCCGATTATAGATTTCCGGTAAATTAATGATAAATCACCTACCATCACATATTATTTTGTTCAATGGCGTTTTGTTGGAGATGTGCGAATGAGAAGAGTGGGCCATAAACTCAACTTTCTGTAGAAAATTTTCTCGTTTGCCCCCGTATTAATATATTGCCAGATGAAATGTACAACGTCAACAAATACAAATATTAAACTTTATTTTATTATCGCTCACTTTATAGCTAACAATTACTCCAATCGCAGTTTGTATTCTCTCAATCTCAGTTCGTATTCTCTCAGTCTCAGAATCCCCCGAACCCTCGAAGCTCGATAAAACAACAACAGAAAACCCCCCGCGAGGCCACATGGAAATAACGTTTACCTATTGGTTAGTAGCTAAATGGGTCAGTTCCGGTCTGCATTAGTAATTAGTTTGACAGTTTACGACATTTCAATTTAGTCTAGGACCTGTAAAGGAGTTTGTATGCATTTCATTTAGGACAGATTATCTCAACTGTTTTAGGGTAAAATGACCATGGCGGTCAACATGGCATATGTGCCAAAACCCGAATCCGGGGCGAAAGTCCTGAAAATGACCACGCCCAGAAACGGCACTGTCGACATAGCTCTAAATCCTGAACCGCCAAAGCTACAGCCTTTCTGAATTGCTTATAGTGTTTAGAATGGTTGCTTTTAGGGGTGGCCACTGGAGGCCAGTGTTTTAGGGGTGGCCACTGGAGGCCAAATCATATTTTACAAGAAAATGACTATGCACCATCCCAGGTCAACTGCTAATTATGCATCAAATTACTCATTCACCTGGCAAAGTCTATGTTTTCTTATTTCCTAAAATTTTTTATCATAGCATGAAAAAATATGCTTATTTTAATATAATTATTATAAATTTCATAAGGAATGATATTGTTTTGTTGAGATATAACACATTTCATTTCACTCACCCCCCGCCAGAACACGATTTCAGCCATATTTTGCCGATTTGTTTGCTTTTTATCGCCGAGCCTCGCAAGTATCATCCAAATGTTGTACTTTAACACAATGCTAGTTGACTAAAGAATAATTCAACCAAGTTTCGTCGGGTTTTGGAGTAGTGCCATGTATTTTATCTTCGATTTTGTGTCCTTCGACATTTCCTCAATTATGTCGCTATTGCAATGTCTCGCCGCTTCTCTGCCCGATAAATGCCACTTCTTCGTCCACATCTGTATTTATATTACAGTATCCAAAAATAATTGATTGTAGAATAGTCCCAATCGAAAAATTGAAAGCTTAGTCCCACTTGGGAGTGAAAAACCTCCCCTCGTTGATCAAGAATGAGAATCAAAAACAAAAGTTCAAAATAATTTAATTTGAAAGTCTCGCGCAATCTTCACGAAAACTCCTCGTGGGCAACATTACAGGGCGGGTGAACATTTTCACGAATACGTTTGTTCGCGACCACAGAACCCAAGTAAAGTTCGTTTATATGTTTATGACAAAATAAACAAATATTCGCATAATTTTGTATTTTTCTGGTTTCGTTTAGCTATACAAAAGAAACCAGAGACTTACGCAATCTTTTTGCACCATAATTTTAAGGCTATTCTGTGTAGACGCCTGTACGTTTCAGCCCTCAGACCTGTTTTATTTACTCTTTTAATTAAAGTAAAACATAATCTATCGGCACTTGACAGATGTAAAAATACTATTTTACTTTTTGCATTTTTGCTTGCTAAGGTGTGACCGACGGGTTTCCCGTGCCTTAAGACCAGTCGGCCTCCTAAAGGCTGTTTTGCCGGGATCACGTGTAATGTGGAATTTAGAGTAAATAAAACTGAGGTCTGAGGGCTGAAACGTACAGGCGTCTACACAGAATAGCCTTAAAATTATGGTGCAAAAAGATTGCGTAAGTCTCTGGTTTCTTTTTTTTAGCTAAAGGAAACCAGAAAAATACAAAATTACGCGAATATTTGTTTATTTTGTCATAAACATATAAACAGTTAAACACACGAACCTTACTTGGGTGTCTGTGGTCGCGAACAAATGTATTCGTGAAAATGGTCACCCCCCCTCTAATGTTGTCCACGAGGAGTTTTCGTGAAAATTGCGCGAGACTTTCAAATTATTTTGGACCTTTTGTTTTTGATTCTCATTCTTGATCAACGAGGGAGGTTTTTCACTCCCAAGTGGGACTAAGCTTCAATTTTTCGATTGGGACTATTCTACAATCAATTATTTTTGGATACTGTAATATAAATACAGATGTGGACGAAGAAGTGGCATTCTTCGGGCAGAGAAGAAGCGAGACATTGCAATAGCGACATAATTGAGGAAATGTCGAAGGACACAAAATCGAAGATAAAATACATGGCACTACTCCAAAACCCGACGAAACTTGGTTGAATTATTCTTTAGTCAACTAGCATTGTGTTAAAGTACAACATTTGGATGATACTTGCGAGGCTCGGCGGTAAAAAGCAAACAAATCGGCAAAATATGGCTGAAATCGTGTTCTGGCGGGGGGTAAGTGAAATGAAATGTGTTATATCTCAACAAAACAATATCATACCTTATGAAATTTATAATTATTATATTAAAATAAGCATATTCAGCATGTCATCCTATGACAAATTAAAATATTGCGGAATTAAGAAATCATCGACTTTGCCCGGTGAATGAGTAATTTGATGCATAATTAGCAGTTGATTTTAGCAGTTGACTTCATTTTCTTGTAAAATATGATACCTAGACAAATTTCACCTCCAGTGGCCACTAAAAGCAACCATTCTAAACACTATAAGCAATTCAGAAAGGCTGTACCTTTGGCGGTTCAGGATTTAGAGCTATGTCGACAGTGTCGTTTCTGGGCATGGTCATTTTCAGGACTTTCGCCCCGGATTCGGGTTTTGGCACATATGCCATGTTGACCGCCATGGTCATTTTACCCTAAAACAGTTGAGATAATCTGTCCTAAATGAAATGCATACAAACTCCTTTACAGGTCCTAGACTAATTACAAACCTAATTTGATGCAGCTAAAATTTCAGAAAGTCCAGGGATTTTAACTTTTGGCACGCCAAATTTTAACTTTGCGTTTGAAGTTTTTTTCATAAAAAGAAGCTAATACCAGACGCAGTACTGAAATGCAGTGCCCCATCTAGTCTAGCACAAGAGTAAATAATCATTCTCCATCAGTGTATGTGTGTATTTAAAGTGCCTATTTCACTTGTGGATCTTTAAGGATTTGGAAAGAGCATAAAAAGTTAGTTAATAAGTTCTTCGACCTTTTTTATTTAGTTCAAAAGTTTCTGAGATATAGACCGCCAAACATGGCAATTTTGGCCTTTTCGGAAAAATTGTCGTGTTGCTTGGGGAATCGGGACTCAGGAACGCAACTGTAAACAAACACTATAAATTATATTACATTTTGCTTCTGTTACTTACTAAAATGCGAATATTTGAAGGAGAAGTACGTTTGTCTAGCTTAAAATCGTTTTCCAGTGCCGAAAAATGTTCCTACGATTGCGCAGAATACAAAATTGAGGGTGAAACATACAAAACGACCTCAAAATTGAATTTGAACATGAGCCTTGGTATGTCGTCGAGCATTGTCGAGCGAGAGAGGTCGGCATTTTATAGCACATACTGACGAAATATGGATTAAAGAGTACGTTTAAATGCAAGAAAAATGTATTAAACGGCCAAAATATCATTGTTGGTAGGTGAATATAGTAATTTTCTATCTGTAAATGTCGTGCGAGGCCATATTTGGCAATTTAGTATCATATTCTGCGAGTAAACAAACGAAATTTGACTTAGTTGAGTGTGTGTTGGAAATTCAATAGCTTAAACTTGTTATATATTAATTATTAACTTCTATTTATATTGATTATCGTTGAAATTTTAAGGTGGCTCCTACAGTTAGTACAGTTTGAAACACGATCTATATTGATCAGATGTCATCCTCGCGTCTCACGCGTGGAATCTTCGTGATCCGGTAAAATTTTGAAACAAGCCGCGGGAAATTATTTTCGAGAATGTTCTGCGAAGCAACCACAAATTTTTCATTATAATCGTAAGTCTTTGAGATTCAAACAGTGTGTATGTTGTTAACCAGATTCTAAGCTCTCGTTTAGTATGTTTTTACGTATTTACGTTCAGTATTATCTTTATAATGTTCAAAATCTTCGACTTGTTGCAGTCTAAAAATTCTAAAATGATATTTTATACTCTGCTCAAGGCAGTCTAGAAACTGTCAGAGTAATGTAATTCTTTAAAACAATCAAAAGTTTAAAAACTACTGCATACAACTACAGTACAGACAGTTACGACTTACGAGTTGTCTTACGAAAATTTGGAATTGTTTGAATATTTTGAAAAGTTTTCATACCGATTTCAACAATATTAAGAGACGTTGGATTAATTCAATGGGTAAATCACTGACAAACCAGACCAGAAAAAAACCACCAACAAACAATCTTGGGTCCAACAAGCCAAGGGTAACGAAAACGAAGAGAATTTTGCTCGCAATTGTACACCATTTCGGAAAAAAACCAGCCTGTTTTACAGCCAGCGAGTCACGCGAAAGACAAGGACATGCGCAGATGCCGTTCTTGTCGAATTGAAATTCTGTTTGCCCGCGTAAGTTTTGTGCGTGGCTTAATGGCTTTAGTTTTAATTTCCTTCGGTGAAAATTTTTAAATTTTTGTATAGTCAAGTTACAAGTCACCTTTTTTAATATATCCAAATTTTGGAAAAATTTACAGATAAGTTTTCTCAGAACAAAAATGTGCAAATGTCTAAAAAACTTATCCTAAAACCTACCTTAATTTTTTTATATCATGTTCCGCTTAGGGACTTGTCAGAAATTACCAGGGGGGGAGGGGGGGTGGAGAAAGGGGGAGGGTCTTAATATTTTCAGCCCTTCAAAAGGGTGGGTCATCAAAAACTGAACCATTGAAAAGGGGGTGTCATAATTTTCATAAGGGAGGATTTTGCGCAGCAGGAAGGGGGAGGGGTCATGAATTTTTTTGCCCACGGCAAGGGGAGGGTCACGATATTTCATGCTCGTCCTTGCTGGGGGGTCACAGTTTTTCAACTTATGTTTTCAAGTCTCCACCCCCCCTCCCCCCCTGGTAATTTCTGACAAGTCCCTTAGTATTCCAAATTTACTTGAAAATTTAAAAAAAAATTCACCGAAGGAAATTCAAGTAATTTTATTTTTTGTCCAATTTATAGGATATGACTACTATAGTTCATACGCTGTTGTTACCATAGCAACGCGACTGTGGTATATTTAGAACCCACAGGTTGGACACATAACAGTTATATTAATAGTTATTACCCAAAAAGCAACTATATATTTCACAAACATGAAGATATGTGTTGCAATAGGGAAAGCACATTTTCACCCCTTGTTTTTATAATAACTGTAGGGAGCCACCTTAAGGCACTTCCGGTAGCTGTCAATCAAGGAGTGGCGTGATCATGATCATCACTGTTATTGTTATTATGTAGCCTCCTCCGCAGGCATCGCCTTAAAATTGGCGGGCAGAAATTATTTGCTGAAAAAAAAAAATTAGTGTCGATGCCTGCCAAAACCCGAAGACTTTGGACCGGTCATGTATGGCGTTCCGTTGCGGACAAAAATACGAGTTAAAATATTCAATTCGAAGTCGAATATTTTGGGATCGAAGTCGGAAATACGATAATCGAAGTCCAAAATACGATAATCGAAGTCGACTTTTTTTCATCGAAGTCGAGAGGAAGTGAAAAAATAATATTCGAGAGGATACGGAAGTTGTCAGGATGAAACCGGAAATAGGGATTTATTGCCTGGGGACAAAGTTCCGTAGGTAGTAAAAAAACAGGCGAACCCCCAAAATTTCCCGCGCTAGCTTGAGAAACGTGTTCACTGTTCAGCATGGCACTGTTCAGCATGGCGGAACGACAAGAAGAAAGGAACATTCAGCGAATAGTAGCAGCTGTAATAAGCAATTTGCATAGTGTCCCCAGCTTATCGGAGGCCAGTTCGAGTAGTGGGAATTCGTCCAACCGGTTTGGATCAAGAGAAGAAGAAATACGAAATGCATTTTCTATACCAAGAGATGCGGCAAGTCCGGCGACTGTTGCAAATGGCGTTGACGGCAATGAGGCTTCTTCGTCAAGCCAAAATACATCTGTTGCAGGTAGCAGTAGCTTTCAATGTGCTTCATTTCCTTCAACTTCTCGTCCAATACCCTTGTCGACAAATTATTCGCATTTGCGGAATTACAGTCAAGGAAAAGGCAAAATAAGGAAGGGGAAGCAAGCAGCTCGTTCGACATCAACAGGCCGGTTTGAAAAAGGTGCTGGTTCGTGTGGGCAAGCAAGGAAGACAGTGCGAGCCGACATTCAAAGATGTTTGCCTGTTGCCTTCGCCAAGTTGGGGAACTGTACCCAGACTTAAGGCGAAAGCCAATCTTATTGAGAAAGGCTTATATATTGATGCCTGGTCTTTTCACAAGACATACCAGGAAACTCAGCTCAGGGCGGCGATAAGCTCTCTATTTCACGAGCGTCTTGTCGACAATCATGGAAATGAAGTTGGGTAAGTTAATAGATACAGGGAGGAGGTCAGATAAATCATGCAAGGAAATATGGGAGGCCAAAAAAATTTGTGCAACTTGTATTTACTCCATTTGTAATTATAAATTTTTTAAATGGATTACGAGTTACACGAATTACTGTACGAGGCATTAGCAAATATTGTATGTAAATTTTGAAGGGGGGGGGGGGGTGACATAAAATTCATTTGAACATCTCGGTTTTCATTCCCCCCCCGCTCCCCTTGGCCCACTGACCAATCCAAAGTCAAACCAAATAATATATGATATAAATCAGAGCTGGATTATGATAACATAGCTGGCTAATAATAGTGCAACAAGTGCTGAATAATATAAACCCCTCCCCCTGGCATTTGTCGGGTTTTTGTCATTTTGGCGAAAAAACTTTGCAAATGCCCCACTATGGGGTCCAAATAATGCAACAAAATCCCCACCCTTGGGGACTTACATTTTCTGAGGATTTCTGATCCAAAAAATCGAATGCAAGCCCTATCACGTATCAATATATCTGTATTTAAAATCGATTCTGTAGCCATTTCGTTTCAAAACGTTTTTAGTTAAAATATTGAAGTCTCAAAACTTTATATAGCAATATCAAATTGCGGAAGTAAGTCAATGTATCAACAGGATGGACAAGAAAAAAGTCTTTGTGTGTCATTCAACTATAATTAAATGTTGTGTGTATGTTCGCCATGATTAATTTGCAATACGCACGCACGTGTAAACATGGGGTGTAAACATGCGTACTAAAGTACGGATAAATGGCGAAACAAGCGATAAATATTCAACTTTTTAGCCTCAAACAAATTCCCCACCCCGGGGCTAACCTGCAGAAAGCAAATGCCCGACCCTGAGAACAAGTACAGTTGAGAATGCCCAACAAACGCCCGGAGGGGGGGGGGGGAGTTGGGCAACCATGGAATTGATCGAGACATTAATGCTGTTGAATAATATATATAATTAATGCTGTTGAATAATAAGAGAAATGATAATAAGAAAAATGCTGACTAATTTTATAATTATGTAATTGTGGCAGATATGGCACCCCATAGTGACCAGCCAGAGCTGAAAAACTGGAGTTGCACAGCCAATATATTCGGATATAAGTGCATGTGCCTTCAGGGTAATAGGACAGACTGGTATGTCTGATGTACAAGTAAATTTATATTTCATAATTTGGGGTAAGAACTTTTCTAACTCGTACAAAGCTTAGAAAATCAGAAACACTAATAATTCAATTATTTAAATTAATTTGTATGTATTTTTCAGCTCTGAATTTGTGAGAAGTGTTGGAACTGATGCTGTTTCAATCACACTTCAGGAGGGACAAGAAATCTCTGGTCGTGTAATAAAACACATAACTGGAAATGGCTCTATATATATTAGAGCACTTAAAGACCTGGCCTGCTTACATGAAAAGGTACAATAATGTAATGTAAAACAGCATTAATTAGGCTACATTAAGGTTTAGTTTTTGAGAGGGTGCTCCAAAATTTACATTTTCGGGCGTACTGGATGGGTTTACATTCCCCTTAGCAGGTGAGATTATAGGATGAGATATTCAACTAAGCAGTCACATATCACTTGTAAGATAAAACATTTATTGCAATTACACAATAACGTAGAGTTTCAAAGAGTTTCAAAGGTACCATTACAATATTTATTAAAGCAGTGAAAATACCTTGCCAAAATCTATTGTATCTGTGCTTAGAAAGACTGTAGTTTTTAGTTTTAGTTTTATTAGCTTCGCCAACAAAAATATACAAAATTACTATATATAAATTACATAACATAACAGGAATTACAACAAATGACGTCTAAATTTGGCAGGAGCACCGCAACAGCGTGAGCCAATTACTGCGGGTCCATAGTATGCTTTGACAAAATACTTGACATATTGATATGGTGATATGTAGGTATAGTAAGTAAAATGTCTTGATCACACAGTACATTGCGCCACCTCTCTCACTATCAGTGGCGTAGCGAAGGGAGGGGGGGAGGTGCATGGGGGGGGGGAGCCCCCCAATCAACAGAAGGACTGCCCTTGTGAAAAGTTAAAATCCGGGCAGGAAGGGGAGGGGGTACAGAGCCCATACGATGTGTGATTGTGTGGTATTCCCAATCTAGAATCCCAACTCCTAAGTAAAAAATGCCTGTGGTGGTTGAATTTGCACACATAGCACTGACAGCAGCGATCATGAGCGACTTCGAATATGGCGGCCAAGTCGGCCTTAGTTAGGCAAATCATAAATAATTATTAATATATTTTGACATGCACCCTACTTTCTTTTGGTTTGGAAACAACAAAACGTTGCCATTTATGGCTTTTAAGATATTTTTAAAAGACGTCTCAGAATGCGAAAAAATGCAGTCTCAGAGGCCCTAGAATTCAGAAAATTTCCTGGACCCCCCCTAGGAGACTTGCATCTTCGACGGTTGCTTGTGTCTACAGTATCATTATTTAATTGGGATAAAGGTTGATATTGGCAAAGATGATGACCTTGATGAGGAATTGTTACCGACATCAATAACCAGCTTTTGCAAGACATCAGTCACAGTGTGCCTCGGATTCAGAAGGAAGTGAAACAGAGCAGGTATTTGAAGTTCTTTGAACATCTTAACACATGTTATTATAAGACAGTACCTTACCACTGACTAAACCTTCTCTCGGTTTCAACACATACAACACACACAAGCATAACTTACAAAAAGATCGAGTATAAAAACAAATTTTGTATTTGTTACAAAATATTTCCTACAACCAAGTGTAAATACCCAAGCAAAATTATTATTACTGCTCCGGAACAGCGCAATGAGCGCATTGCGTTGTTGCCTCAGGGAGAATACTAATGTGCAGTGGAGTTGGTTAGTAAATTGGGGTTAGTACGTATAAGACAAATTTCAGGGTGTTTTTTTTTAAATAAAAGTACCGATAAGCTTTTAAAGGTAGGAAAACCATTTATTGTTATTGCAGCAGTTATGACATAAGTGTTTTGGGTGAAAACCTTAAGATTAACTAACTGCACTTTTACTGCAGATCCACTTCGCTGAATGAATAGGATTAGTTTTGTCAGCAATCAGTGGTACAGTACTGTCATTGTAGGCGACGGTTCCCCATGCTTTTGTCACATGTACACAGTCATTAATTCTTGGCAACTTTTGGTGTGATATGACATGTACAGTTTGCAGTATTTCATTAATTCTAATTTTAAATTGTTTAGCCACTAAATTAAAAGAGAACCAGATATGAATCTGAAACAAAGAGTAGGCTTCGTATAATTTTTCCAGACATCAGCGAAAATGCTAATGAGTTGGCAGCGACTAGAAGTAAAAGCCTTGATGAAGCAGTTGATGCCATGCTTGCTGGAAATTCAGACACGGATGAAGGTACTGTAGTTTTTTGTGTTTCAATTAATTCGTTACCTGGCAGTACTTTTCCACTGTACAGTCTTTGTACTGTACTGTACTTTACTGTAGTTAATGTTGTTAAAGCATGTGGCTAGCTTTTATGTGTACAGCAAACCTTAAGGAATTATAATCCATGTAATGCTGTGAGTGTCACCTTTCTACCTAGGGGGAGGGGTCATAGGACATGCCCAGAAAATGTTGATATTTAGAGTGATTTTAGACCCTCTGAAGTGCCATTTTTTAGACATATTTCTGGAATGTTATTTTGAAGACATTGAGAGTACACTTTTCAATACACCCCCCCCGCATATTTCTATGTGTGCTATAATGTTTTTATAATTTCTGAAAGAACTTAAAGAACATTATTTTGAAAACTATTACTTGTGGTTCATTGATTTTAATTTAATTATTTATTTTAGTTGTAATTGAGACAAGTAGTGATGTGTATGAGAACCAGAGTGGCGATGAGGACAGTATAGATGAAGATAGCCCACTCTTAGATACAGACACCTGTAGGAAAATGAGTGTTGTTCAGAAAATGAACAGATTAAAATCTGTTAATGTCACAGGTCAGCTATGTAAGTTGACTGTCGATCAGGATGATATCCTAAGTGATGCTGTGGCATTCTATAAAAACCCATCATTTGACCCCACAAGGCCTCTTCGTGTTTCATTTTGTGGTCAACCAGCCATTGACACAGGAGGAGTTCTACGTGTGTTTTTTTCCGCTGTGAAAGAAAAGTTCTGTGCTGCAGAACTATTTAGTATTTTTGAAGGTCCGCATAGCAGATTGTTGTTCAGGTATGATCAATCTTGTCTGGCAGCTGGAATTCCAGAGATTTTAGGAAAATTGGTGGCACAAAGTCTCGTACATGGTTGCGGTGGATTCCCATATTTGGCGCCTTCGCATTACTATTACATAGCAACTACGGACATACAGAGAGCATCAGCTTATGCTTCCATATACGATGTGTACGACACAGAAAAACGTGACATGCTGGACAAGGTACAGTACAGCATGTTGTCTATTAGATTTATAAATTACTGCGATAACACGTTGGAAGTTGACAAAATTGTTTGGAAGTTGACAGTCTGTGTAGTCAATAGTCATGTACATTACCGATGCTTGTGTGCCAATAACGGGTGGCATATGGAATTTGTTAGCACTCTCCTGTGTTTCAATATAATTCTTAATACAGCCCCTTCGACATGCACGGTTCACGCAATGTAATTCAATGTTCTATTAACAATATGACAATGTATAATCTGAACTCAATGGTCCAAATAATAGTTTGAAGGTTGGTTATTGTTTTCAGGGCCACTGATGGGTGGTGGGGGAAGGCAAATTACCAACGCTTAAAATTAGGCAGAGCCTGTCAAAATGTAGGAGTTGATATTAATCCGAGTATTTTCTTAACCTAGGGCACGACAAATTTACTGGCGGCCCTGATTTTATTTACAGTACCTTCTATCTGCAACTGCATAGCATCACCCTAAACACGGACTACAGTACTCAGTAATTGTTATATAATTTGTTATATATATAGTTGATATCAGCTAAGGAAAATGATGAACTCCAAGAATTGAATTCATCTGAACCATTCCTAAATGTTCTCCAAGATAGTGGATTGGTAACCTTACCGAATGTATGTACAGTTCTAGTATCTACCCCATACTGCCAAATGCCTACTGCAGCATATGCACTCTGAAAAATCCATTTTGTTTAGGGAGTGGTCATCATTTATGGGGGGGGGTGCATGGGTGTCGGCAAATGGGAAAATGCTGATAAAAACATTTTCAACCCCCCCTTGAACATTGGAGGTAAATTTTCCAACCCCCCTTTGATGGAAATAAATAGTACATATAATGACCGCTCCCTTAATTGTGACCACTCCCATAATTGCATTGTATCCTCGCTTGTGACATGCCTTACTGTGTCACTGAACTTTCAAGCCTAACAGTCTGTAATATTTTGTAATTACAAATTAAACATTTGCTTTCTCACCTATAGGTTGACAACAGCATTGCCATTGCTGAAGCCATGGTGTCCTATCATGTGCTTGTGAAGAGAGCTGTCATGCTAGACAATTTTGCAAAGGGTCTCCAGACGCTAGGAATCCTTGAAGAAATTAGGAAAAACCCTAGCCAGTTTGAGGAAGTTTTCCTACACAATGAGAATGCTGTGAGCGCATCTGCTGTGTTGCAAAGTATTGTCTTCAAGCCGGAAGATGCCACAATGTACGCAATGCTAGCAAGTTTTATAAATGATGCTAGTCAACAGGGTATTTAACTGCAGTTTGCATTACGTATGACTTAGGTGATAATGAGACAAGGTGCTAGGTGCACCCTACTATGTTCCTCTAAAAATATTTCCAGGGTGCCTAATATACTACTAAATGTTTCTAATATTAACTAAGACGTTGGTACTTTAATCATACTGTAGTTGATTTAATACTAACTATGAGTTAATGGACCAATCCCCTATTAAATAGCCTGTATACAGCCGTTACTGAATTAATGAATTTTCCTAGTCCCAGTTCAAAATTTAGTTTAATAGGGGATTGGTCCCATTAATGCAAGTTTTTACAGTTCCGAAGAGGCAGAAGAGTCAGCCGCATTTTAATATAATTTTATATCTTTTTAGAATTGGAAAGCTTGTTAAAATTCATTACTGGCATCAGCTCAGTGCCATTTACACGTGTTGTTTTGGAGGTCAATTCGACGTCGACATCGATATTTGCCTCTACATGCTTAATGAAGCTATGTCTGCCTGCGATGCTAGGGACTCTTGACCAAGAGTCATTTAACTCAAGCATGTCTGCAGCAATTCGGCAAGAAGGAAAAGAATTCATGCTGATTTTCGTAACCCTCTTTCTTGAATCCAGATGCAACATGTTATTTATACAATCACTTGGGTGCAAATGTGCAATCTATTTCCAATCAATTGTCACATGCAGTCATAGAGTTTATAATTGCTTTTTATTGTTATAGTTTTGTTGGCAGGGAAAGACCACTATGTCTATAAGCACGTTGTGTTTTAAATTATTACATTCTATATTGTTTCAGGGATGGATCCAGCATGATTTGATAGGGGGGTGCCAGGGGTGATTTAGTTAGGTGTTTCGCGCCGAAGTCGCGACACGCGCCTTTGGCGCGTCCTTGCTAGGGGGGTACGGCGGCATCACCCCCATTTTTGAAGCCCATCATTTTTGAATTCTAGAACCTCGGAAATGGCATTTCCTGCAATCTGGGCGACGGATTTCTGATATTTGAACAACAGAGTTGGACTTCTGGTTAGTCTCTATTCTGTGGTCTGACTACTCACTACGTTTGAATCTACACAAAATATTGGGATTTTTAATGATTTTTAATGATTTTTAATGAAAAGCCACGTCGAATTGCACTGTAGTGACTGCAGGAAGTTGCTAGTCGTGATTGACTATATTTTGAATTGTTATTCACTTATCACCATGTTATTAGTTATTACTCAAAGTCTCAAATTACTGTCTCTTATTTTGTCTCATAATATAATTTTTGTTCGAACAATGACAATAGCCTTGCATTTGATCGGGAAATTGTTCAAATTTGCACCCCCCCGGTGGATCCATCCCTGTATTGTTTGCTCATGTCAAGTGTTAAGGCGGTTTTCCACTTGCGATTTTTTTTCTTTTGTCTTTATCCAATTAGTTCCACATGGTTCCAGTTGAGAGACGAAAGACAAATGAAAAATTCGCTTCGCACGAAAAAATTCGCAAGTGGAAAACCGGCATTAGAGATGGTCTAGTTAACAGGATAGGATTTATTAAAGAATAACTAAAAGTACAAGATTACTAGCTTTTATAGTGATGTCCGCCATCTTGTCTTCGTGTCCTCCATTACCCCTACATATACATTACAATACATATCTAACATTATATATCCTATGGTAACATCCCCCCCTGTTCATTGAAAAAAAAATGTTCGTTTATTTTTTTTTTTTGAAAATGTTTTAAATCTAACTAAAGTTCAACAAAGAAAATGGTTAAACAACCAAACTACAGTACTCTATATTGTTCTATCGAAGACTCACCCAGAAGGATCAAAAATCTTGGGCGGTTTAACTACTCGACCATATCTTGTTTTGTACATAGTCTCACCAGATTCAAGAGTGGAAGGATTAGGTTCAGTACTTGACAAACTCAACTCAGTATTTGGAGAAGTCACATTGTCAGGGATTACCTGCGCTTGTCTTAACACTGTGGGTACTCCGCACTGTTTATCTAAAATCTGTGAATAACTTCGTCTTTCTATCTTTTCAGCCTCGGGTGCAGGAAAATTTTGAAAACTTGGAAAATCACTTTTCTTCTCTTGAGGTGGAGGTGGGGCGGTAGGGCGAACTTGAGCTCGATTTCTCCGTACAGTACCCTTTGCAGTACTTATTACATAAGACCTTACGGTAGGCGTACTTGTAACTTTACCAAACTGCCACGGACTCGATTTGTTACGAGGGATTGGTTTACTGTAAACATAATTTCCAATTGGAACATCTGGATGTTCATCCGACGCCGTTCTATCATAAAACTTCTTTGCCTTTTGTTTCTTGAGATTGATTTCTAACTGCACCAACTTTGATATGCCTTTATCAGGGACAAGCAACTCTGAGGTTACTGGAATATTAAGTCTTGTCCTTCGACCCATACTCCTCTGTGCTGAACTTAGCGTATGTCCCTCTTGTGGCGTATTTCTATAGAGCAGCAAGGCTAGTTGAATATCAGTACACTTTTTCATAAATGCTTTGACTATCTTCACGGCTGACTCCGCTTTTCCATTACCCTTTGGCCAATATGGGGAAGAAGTGATATGGGTTATACCATACAGGTCACAGAACGCAGCAAATTCAGTGCTGATATACTGGGGTCCATTATCTGAAAGAAGTATTTCTGGAATACCATGACGAGAAAAATGTGATTTGGAATGTTTAATAATCGTCGATGACAGCGTGTTGTCTAACTCATCAAGTTCAATAAAATCAGAATAATGATCAACTGTGACCAGGTAGTTACTTGACTCGAACTCCATTAAATCCTGACTTACAAACTGCCAAGGATACTGTGGAACAGGCTGTGACTTCATGGGTTCTTTAGAATTCTCTCTTCCAAATTGGGCACATCGTCCATAATTCTGACACATATCCTTAATTGCAGTCTGCATTCCAGGCCAGTAAATAATATCCTTTACCATTCGAATGTTACTTTCTGCACCTGCATGTGATGCGTGGATCTTTGCCAGCATTTCTTTGTACATGGACGTTGGAATAACAGCTTGTTTTCCACGATATATTATACCATTATGGACAGACATTTCATCTCGGAAACACCAGTATGGCTTTATGCAACCTGGAAGCTGAGACTTTTCGTCTGGCCATCCAGATGAAATTGCTTTCGCCAACTGAACCAAATCAGGGTCTTTCGTTGTTGCAGCTTGTAAATCTGTGGATGTCTTTGGTAAAAGCTGTGGGTTAGGCAAGGTGTCAAGTCGCTCAACTTCCAACCTAAACACATCAAAGTTATTCTGCTTTCTAGCATCTGTAGTAGATAGGGGCGCTCTTGATAAAGTATCCGCCAAAACTAAACTGGAACCCTTCTTATAAACAACGTTGATGTCATATCTTTGCAACCTCATCAACAACCGTTGCAGCCTCCTAGGTGCCTTAGCAAGAGGCTTTTTAAAGATGGTTTCAAGAGGCTGATGATCTGTATGTATTGTTATTTGTTTACCATACAACCAAAGATCCCATTTTTCACATGCCGCACAAATGGCCAAAGTTTCTTTCTCAACTTGTGCCCATAACACTTGATTTGGACGCATAGTGGATGAGGTGTAAGCAACAGGCTGGAGCTTACCAAGACCTGCGGGCTGGAGCATTGCCCCACCCAGACCGGTTTCTGATGCATCAACTTGAAGTACAATAGGTTTTTTGTAGTCAAAATATGCCAAACAGGGTGCATCTACAATCAGTGCCTTAGCTTTTTGAAATGCCTCTTCATGTGCTCCTGACCACACAAACTGAACATCAGTTCTTGTCAAATTTCGCAGAGGATTGACCACATCAGAAAGTGATGGACAAAATGAATGTAAATAGTTGACCATGCCAAGAAATCTCTGAACTGAACGCTTGTCATCAGGAGTAGGCATCTCAACTATAGATTTTACCTTGTTTGGGTCAGGTAAAATACCATCTTCTGTAATAATATGGCCCATAAATCCGATTCTTCTCATTTTAAACTGGACCTTAGTAGGATTTAATCTCAAATTTCTTTCAAGAACCCGTTGCATAAAGAGATTCAAATGTTTATCATGAGAAATTTCAGCCTCCTCTGGAGAATTACCAAGGTCATATATCAACATATCATCGCCAAAGCTGAAAACACCGGGTAAACCATCTAACGCTTCATGTATTCGTCGTTGAAATTCCTCTGGCGCAGAGGACATACCATAAGGCAGGCGAAGCCACCTATAACGCCCCCAGGGGGTTTGCATGGTGGTGGTAAAACTCGACTCTTCATCCAACTTTACTTGGGTAAAGCCATCTAATGCATCAACTATAGTAAAACACTTATACGTTTTTAAGCTTAGTTCAGGTAAAAGTTCCTGTAAAGTTGGAATTGCATACTTAGGCCTCATAATGGCTTTATTCACTGTTTGACTTGGATCCAAACAAATCCTGGTTTTGACTTCACCACTTTCTTTTACTTTCTCAACAACAGTCATATTAGAGCACCAATCAGTGGGTTCTTCAACCTTTAAAAGTTTGTTTGATGCAACCATTTCATCTAACTTCTTTTTCACTCCCTCTCGCTTCGCAACAGGGATTCTGTGTATGGGGGCATGCACAGGCTGGACTTTAGGATCAAGCACAAATGAGACAGGCTTACCCAGGTTTTGGGGACCAGTAAAGGCTTCAGAATATCTCTTTAAGAATTGATCTTCTGTGAGACCATCCCTTACATTACAGGATAATAACACAGTCATTATTCTTAATTAAATGTTCTGCTCTATCAGTTATTACTGTGGATTTCTTATCACTTCCCATGCGTACTCTTGCTTTGTCATACTTGATAAGTCCCAATTTAATAGAGTCGGAAACCCCAAGCAAGGCTGGCTTACCTTGTATGTCCTTATCATCGACAACTTGAAAAGTTATAAATTCAAACTTCTTTGGTGCTTCACATAGCAAGGTGATAGTTCCTAACGGCTTTATTGAATGGCCACAATATGAGAATAATGTTGACTTTGTTGGCCTTAAACTACTGACACCCCCAAATTTTCGATACATGTCTAGTGGCATTGTATTACAAGTCGCCGCAGTGTCAACTTGAAAAGGAACTCTTTTGAACTTATTACCTTTACTAGATAATGATAAGGATGTGAACAGTTTTTTTGGTGATTTCTTTCCTGAAACATCATGAATTGATTCACATTGACTGTCTAAAGACATTGCATAATAATTTGACTGTTCCCCTTCATCAGTATCAGACGAATTATCCAAAACATTAATTTGGCTATTTACCTGACTGTCTTTCCTTTTAGCCATCCATTGTCTTTTAAAATGATCTTTAGGGCTTCGACAAACAATTGCAAAATGATTGGCTCCATAACAGTTTCTGCAGTAAACTCCGGGTTTACCAGCTGAACATGTTCGCCTATTATGAGTTTCATTTCGGCCACAATACCCACACTTTTTTCCTTTCTTAAATGTCTGTTCATCAGTAGAATTTTGTCGTTGTTTTCTGAATGTATAATTCACTTGCTCATCAGTATGTTGTGCCTCCATAACTTTAGTGTTAATATTGTTAGCTGCCTCCCAAGCTTTCGCTTTGTTAACCACTTCAGCAAGGGTTGCTATTGAGCCATCATCTTTTCTATGCCGCAAAAGTTCTGCTCTCAGTTTATCGTTGTAAATTCCAGTCACAAATCTGTCTCGAATAAGTTCTTGTTCAGGATTCGCCATTTTGTTGTATTCACATTTAGACCCATGATATTTGCACCGTGCTTCAAATTCAGCAACAGACTAATGAGGTTTTTGCTTGCAAGTCTCGATAAAATTCATTCTCTCAGCGAGTACCGTGTCTTGACCCGCATAATGAAAAAGCAACTTTCTTTGCCATACCCATGGATTACCAATGAACGTATCTCTATTATTTTCGTCACTCGTTGTGGCCATAGTCGGTACAATAGTCGATTTAACCATTCTCAAAACATCGAGAGGTAACGCCAGTCTGAACGCACTTATCTCCGAGGCATGATGTGCACTTTTCCAATGAGCTGGATCGGTTGTAGGTTTTGCTGTGTCTCTGAATCCTTGCAATACACACCAGTCGTTAAATTGATCTAGCCACAACTCAACTGATTCTCTCTTGTCTTCAAAGGCACCCAAATCTAACTTTGGGGGTTTAGTTTTTGACATACTGACTCCTGACTCCAAGTTAACAGGATAGGATTTATTAAAGAATAACTAAAAGTACAAGATTACTAGCTTTTATAGTGATGTCCGCCATCTTGTCTTCGTGTCCTCCATTACCCCTACATATACATTACAATACATATCTAACATTATATATCCTATGGTAACAGTCTTATTGGCATATTTTCGTAATCGCTCAATCCAGGCATTTTTAATAAGTGTGTTTTTTGCACACTTTGTGTCATTGTGAACCAAAAGTGTGTCCTTGTAAATCAAAATAAGTGTCCTTGTGGATGAGAAAGAAGTGAGGAAAATGTTTACATGTATGATCTATTGACCATATTTGAGATCATTAAATATGTCTTTCTTGAATGTTTTCAAAATTGAACAAAGTCTTACCTGGAGGGGGGGGGCAGAGTATCTCACGCCGAAGGGCGTTCGCCCCTCAAAAAACATGACCCGGCTTATATGCCACTGGAGTTTACTTTAGTGAGATCTTTCAAAAGTATGGTTTATAAAACTTATTTTAATGCCTGGAATGACTGGTATCAGCTTTAATTAAAGAATAGAGCTTACTATGTTAAGAGCTGTAATGTATTGCGTGATTCCATTATTGTCGCTCACTGCCTGAATTTCTCTTCTAATATGATGTAATTGCTCATCTGTAATGTTAACTGAATACTGAGGAACCACAACTTGGTAGTTTTGTTGTTGTTCTGGGACAGGACCTTCTTCATCAATGCCTGAAATTGAAGGATGCACTACATCTTGTACTGCGGTAGATGATGAACTGCTCTGAGTTATCATACCCCTGATCCACAACTGCTGTGGTGAAAAATTGCATTCAGTTGACACTGGATGATTGTTCCACTGTGAACAAAATTGATCCAATGCATTGTTAATTAAGTCTAGATACACAAATTGAAGGACAAACAAGTGCATTTCATTGGATGGATCTAGCATATTATTCCCCTCGAGGTATAAAAATATTCAGAAACCGAGAAACAATAACTCTATTGACGTCACGCCAAAGTCGCTCAATGCGTTGGTTATGAACAGATGTGCCTGTAATGATACTTCCACGATTAATCCCCCTTCGCTCAAGCATATATCTTCCCACTTCAATGTTTTCCAAACCAAGATCGGAACGAACCCGAGATGGTAGGTTGTACCTCTCAACTGCTGAATGAAATAGATTCAACACAGTCGCAGCGGCGTTGTTGGTCGATGCTTGCAAGAAAACAACTAAACGTGAATAGCCATCAATACCACCATGGATAACTATTCTGTATGGTTGAATTAGTTTGTGGTTTCCATCTATGTGCCTAGAATAAAAAATCCAACATTTTTAGCTTAAGTTCTTGTGCAGACACTGTATCAAAACTTTGCTGTTGCTTGAGTGTGTAACAAAGTTTTGGGGTACCCACATTTACTCGTAAATCATCGGAACGAACTTCGAAACAAACTTTGGAACTTTACAACGAACATTTCGAATTTACAAGTAAACATTGGAAGTCAGTTTTGAAAAGCAAATTGAAATCGAGAGTAACATAAAACAGTTTCTTTCATGACAATAGTAATTGCTTACTTATAATTGCAACATGGTGAACCATCACTAAATACAGCGTCCTACTGTACAGTATATGTCAACAGGCTGATCCTGTCAGATATTTGAAAAATAAAATTTCTTAGATGGTGGGGGGGGGGGGATGGAACCATATATATTTGCAATCCCAAACAAAAGCTCTAACCAACTATTACAGTAAAAGTATAAATAAAGAAATTATACTTGCCACAAAGAATTTGGAGCTTTGACGTTATACTTTCTTCGGATTATTTGCCTTGCATTTCGTAAAGTAGAAGCGACTGGATCTACTCTCCTTAACGATTGAAGTACCCTTAATCTTTGAACAACAAGGCTTTGCTGTCTAAGTGATCCTTGAACAAGCCTTAATCCTGCAGACGGGGTAGACTGCAGCACTTCTCGAACAACATTGTCAAGTTGGATATCACTTATATCAGAGAACTCTCTTCCTTCAACCCTCATGCCCAATTCGTGTCTTCGTCGGCGCAATGTTCTGCTTGAAACTTGTAACATACGCGCAACATCATTCCAACGAAAGCCTCCTGCATTGTGTAATGCTTCAAGCTGCGATTGTGCAATCTCAACCCTAGGCCGTCCTCGTCCTTCATTTGTATTTTCTAGGCGACTGCGCAAGTTGTATTCCTCTTCACAGTTGTCATCTTGCATATTGTTGGATCGACCTTCAAATTCTTGACGCAGTGCCCCCAAGCGATTTCGAAGAAACTCGATGTCTTGAAAAGAACGAAGTACATCAGGCATATTTTGATAAGTTTCGTTTAGCCTTGATAGCAAAGTCGATACAGTTCGTTCGTACTCGTCCAGACGGCGTATAAGGTATTCCGAGCAAGTTTGAGAGTGCAACTGCCTCTCTGCATTTTCAATAAGTCGTCCCAAAGAGTAAAAAAATTCTTCAAAATTTGGAAGCCATCGCTGCGCCATTTTTGCGTACGTATTTTAAAAATAACCCGCGAATAGGCATAAATGCAAGCCTTTTTATATACCTACGGAACTTTGTCCCCAGGCAATAAATCCCTATTTCCGGTTTCATCCTGACAACTTCCGTATCCTCTCGAATATTATTTTTTCACTTCCTCTCGACTTCGATGAAAAAAAGTCGACTTCGATTATCGTATTTTGGACTTCGACTATCGTATTTTGGACTTCGAATATCGTATTTTGGACTTCGATTATCGTATTTTGGACTTCGAATATCGTATTTTGGACTTCGATTATCGTATTCCCGACTTCGATCCCAAAATATTCGACTTCGAATTGAATATTTTAACTCGTATTTTTGTCCGCAACGGAACGCCATAGTCATGTTACCCTTATGGACCGGTCATGTTACCCCCACCCCCACGGGATATTTTGTTCATATATTAAATCTAAAGAGAAATGCCAAAAGCTGTGTTACCCTCACTCTCACGGGATAATTATTTGTTCATAAAAACAACTGCAATATCGCCAGAATAATGTAACATTTTATGTTACAAATATTAAAAAAGTATTTAGTATCATGCGCTTTAAAAGCTACAGAATAGTTGCGGACATATTTAAAGATAAAGCAGACTTTAATTCAGCGTCGGCCACGGACATATAGAACAAATTGAGGGTTGCTTCGCGTGTGCCTAAAAGATATAAAGCATGTGGATCGAAGTCATGAAAATAGAACTATAGAAGTCGAATGGCCTTAATCGAGTTTCGACAGACAAACAAACTTCTGACTTGGCTTCTACTCGTTTGATGCTGCTAAAGCTGCTTGTTTAATAAACGGAGAATGTGTATTAAATGGATTCCCTAATGGTCTTAGTTCGACGGAGTAAACATGTTCAAACCACTTAGAAACTGTATAAAGAGTTGTGAGCGCCGAGCTCGAATGGAAAATATAACTTAATATATGAGTATAGCTAACACACAAATAGCGTTGAACTGGAACAGTATAAATTGTTTTGAAACAATGTACTCTAGAAGGTACAAGTTTCAAGTGCAAGATATAATTGATGCTGGTGATTACTTGATGAGACAAAGGATAATTTGTAACTGGTTTGGTTTGTTTACAATTTTGTTATAGATATTTCAGCCAAGAACACACTTAAAATTTACTATGCTATGCTTTTATGCTGTATGCTTCTATGCTTTTATGCATGACTGTGTACTGCTTGAGTGCTCAGTGCTGCACGCCGGCAGATATGTAGCCAATCTCCAAATGAAGCTAGGCTTATGCCGGCACAGCTGTGAGGCTGAGGACGAGAATGGGTGCGGCTCAGAGGGCAGATTCCTCTTCAACCTGGCTCAAATTCTAGTTGTTAGCAAGTGAATCTAATTTTTTTTGCAAATTGGCTTGTAACTCCAGAATTCTTAATAATTCACCTAAGTTTTGAAGCGCACATTTTCAATTTGGAGTTCGCCTTATAGACTATGGAGTATGGAGGTTGACAACTCCATGGCTCCCTAACTTCTGCCACCATGTGGTGTTGTGATACAAAATTTGCCTAATATCGGGAAGTGTTCAATGATTATAAATAGAGCCATTGTAATATATTAGAATATTACAATCAAAATTATTCTATGGCATGTATAATCAAATGCATGTTTGGACTGGATGTGCCTACTTTCAGAATATAGTCTTCTACGTTATAGATAAAACATGAGCAGTCGATCTTTATCTGATATAGAAACTCGAGCCGAAGGCAAGTGTCTGTATATCAGATAAAGATCGGATGCGAATGTTTTATTGAACTTAAAAAACGACCCATCTTGTGAGTTCATTGGCGAAGTAATTTTAAAAAGAAACATTGTATAAGCTGAGAAAATCAAAGCTGAAGTTTATGTAAATCAGGACAATTTACAAACATTGATTAAACATTCATTTCTTTTGAATTTTCTTCATGAATTATTAATGAGTTTTTAAAGTCTATTATTGAATTCTGAACATGTGGTGCAATTAAGTGTTTATGATCAAACTACCTGAAAAATGCAACAAGAAATTCAACATTGCAAGGGAAGGCTGTTTGCATGGAAGTTAGTGACTACTAACTTCTAGATGAATTTCACTAACTTCCAGATAAGTGGCTCAAAATTGGTAGTTTAATCCTAAAGACCCAATTAAAGCTTACTATTAACTTAGTACTACCTGTTGTAAAGTAGGCCATACAACTTTTATACCCAGCTGGCTGTTTATAATAGCTAGATCAATGTTTTCAATTTCAATGGTTGCATGCCCATGTGTTAAAATATGGTGCAGGCTATATGCTGAACAGAAAATTGAAACTGTTCAGGCAGCAACAAGTTTGCCATACACATAATGACTGCTAAAATATTCCATAAACTATAAAGGATACATGATTATTTCATCATGGCCATGTTGGCTAAGATCTTGCTTCACTACTTGCCTGATTTATCTATTTGGCAACAAATACCAGACAAGGTTTTTCTCTGCTGGTATTATGGCTCTTGCCTTATTTTTTGTCAAAAACATATTTTTATTTGAATCGATTTCTTGTTATTAAAATTGACATGCTAGATAGCACAATTTTGTCCTCATTTCTTACATTTGGAAACTGTCCTAGTGTCCTCTAGTGCTAAATCAGGCATACATTATATTGAGTTGTACAGTTGTACTATGATACTTTCATTTTAATAATGAATTAACCCACTTTCCATCTTCTTAGAAACCAAAAACTGTACATAGCAAATGATATTATAAGAAATTGTGCCTGCCATGCAAATAGAAAGAAAGAAAAATAGAAACTGATTCCCCTTGTGGTTTGAATTGGTTTCTATGTATATGAAGCAATCAGAGTAGACAGACTGACAGAGTAGAGTTTCTAATATATATGGCACAAACTATATAATTATGTGATTCATAAAAAAATTATAATTTAAAATTTAATGGTTTGAAAGATTTACAGCATCAAATATATATAGCATGCACATACTGTACACGAAAAATTACCGACAAACATTCTAAAACCTTTAAAACCTCAACCAAGTCTTTTATACATGTCTAAATTGTCCAAAAAAGCTGAACTTAAAGATAAAATAAATTCTCCACTCCATGCAATCCGCCATTTTGAATTTCAAAATCCTCCCCTCCAAGAGATGCCTGCGGAGGAGGCTAGTTATTATGTAAATTAGTATAGTCTAATTAGTCTTGTAGTCTGGTAGAAAAATATATGTTTTGATAGTTTACACGAAGCGAGTGTTATGTATGTATGTAGGATTCTAAGAGCGATATTCGACCAATATTACATCGCGCCCAACGCGGGGCCGCTTGAAAACATGTCAAGTTTAACCCAAGCAAAATTATGAGCGAAACGAAAGAGAAATTAGACCGATTAAGAGCGAAGCGAGGCGGACAACGCGGTGTCTGTACAAAATTAGAGAAAGAAGCAATCGAAATCCTACATTCAGACGGCGATGTTGATGTCGATCGAAGCGAAATTATCAGATCTCTACTCGAAACGAAATTGAAGATTATAAGCGAAATTGACGAAGAGATTTAGGGAATATGCGACGTAAAAGAAATACAGCAAGAAATCGAAGAGTCGGCGGAAGTACTCGCCCGAATATTAAACGCTCAGACAAAACTCGGAAACGTTTTAAAGCCTACAATTTCGAAAACGATCAACGAAAATAATAGCCAACAAACAAATCAGTCAACACCGAATCAAGAAGTAGAACACGGGAATAATAATTCGACGAACAATGCGATTAACGATGGCGGCGAGCAATTAAATACGACAAGTCAAAGCGAAGCAACCACAGTCACAGACGTGTCTCAAACGACAGCGATAAGTTCAACAACGAATGTTAAACCGAAATTTCCGAACTAACTATAGTGTTTCTTTAATCGCTTTATTATCTTGCTTTCTCTATATACACTCTCATCCCACACTCCTCGTGTTTCCCCCATGTGACCGTTACGTCATGGACACTACATCCCTCTTTTACGTGAAAATGCTTAACTAAACCTCAACAAACTAAAGTATAAACGTCAATAAACATCAAAATAAACATCAATAATGTCAGAGTTTGCAATTGTTCATTCGCTTACTGCTTCTCTATTCATGACCGTGTGAATGTCAATCTTCAAATCCAAGATATTCAGGGGGCTTACGCAAACGTTGGGGCTTTGGTTCTGCCGTTGTCTCGACTACTTGGCCTGGTTCCTTTTCGGCTTCGTGTGTATGAACTCCTGTTCCATTTTCATCATCCGGCGGTAATTTGCGAACTGCGGACGAATTCCTCATTATCTCGGCTCGTCTCTTTAAAAGTAAACTTGTGCCTTTTGTTCCTACCACTGTATGTGGTCTGGATCATATCTGGTCGATAACTTGTTCCGTCGTTTTTGCTTAAGAAGAACTTCGTCACCCTTCTTTATGTTGGAAGTGCGGTACGTCTCTTCTAATCTACGTACTTCTTCATCTTTTTTTTCTGACTGCGATCACGCTCGATAATGGTGGGGTCAACAACATTCGACTCCGAACCTAACAAATTGCTGGTGCTCACCGACGGGAGTTTGGTGCGTATCTCGTCCAAACAGAAGAAGGGCGGGAGATTTACCAGTAGTGGAATGGGCTGTCGCTCGGTAATTAAGTAAAAAGGTGTTGATCTCAGTTTTCCAATATTTCCCTTCAGTGTTTGCAGCTCGAATGGCTTTCTCGAGTGTGCGGTTGAATCATTCGACTTCGGAATTGGCTTGAGGCCAATAAGGTGTTGCTCGACGGTGGTTGATGTCATGGTCGCTAAGGTACGAATCAAACTCTTCAGCCACAAACTGGGGTCCATTGTCTGTAACGATTTCTTCAGGGAGACCATGCACTGCAAAACACGACTTCATGCGTTTCATGATGACTGCGGCAGTTGTGCTCTTTAGAATGAAAACTTCTGGCCATCGAGAACATGAATCCACGAGAACCAGAACTGACTCACCGCTAGGAAAAGGACCACATAGATCAGCATGTAAGACGGTCCAGGGACGTGAGGGCATTTCAGTCATGTTAAGTGGCTGTGGATATGACATGGAGGACTGGGCCTGACAGGAAATACAGGAACGAATCAAATGTTCAACAGCTTTGTCGATGCCAGGCCACCAAACCTTTTCCCGCAACAGCTGTTTCGTTCGAAAAATCCCTTGGTGGCCTTCGTGTGCTAATTGTAGTGTGGTTGATATTGTAGGCTTGCTGGAATGATGGTTCGCGACCCGCGAAGAAGTAAGGATCCTATAGCTGTCAGTTCATTTTTAACGGAAAAATAGGGGCCAGTTTCTTTTGTTTCTGCCATTCGCAGAATTACGCCGTGGTTGTTGAAAATCTCTCTTTTGCTCAGTGGAATTAAGGTGAGTCGAAGAATCAAACTTTTGTTCGATTTCTAAGGCCTGGCGGTCTGCCAGTTCGAACGAACGAGCGATAGCTAATAAATTTGCAATGTTAGTTCTTGTTCTCGCAGTAAACGGCGGCGAAGAGCATTCGAAACACACTTTTCAATGATTTGGTCACGGATCATTTCATCTAGACCTGCACTGAATTGACACGTTTTAGCAAAAGTTCTCAAGCGAGTTACAAAAGCGTCCATGGACTCGTCGCCGCTTTGGGCTGCTTGTCTGAAAACATGTCGTTCGAAAGCTACATTTTTGCACGGGTTAAAATGTTCGTTCAATTTCTCGAGTGCTGTTTTGTTGTCGTCATCCGTGTCAGGGAACGTTTCGAATATTTCTTGTACGTTTGCACCAGCTAAATTAAGTAAGATAGCACGCTTTTGCTTTTGATCTGAGATACCTGAAGCACGAATGTAGCAATCTAGCGATTTCGTCCATTTCTCCCAACGTTACGCCAACGAACTCGTTTCGGAAACAGAAAAGGGTGGGATAGCTGGTAAATCAAGAACCTTAGCCATTTGATATGAGATTCTGATGCTTTTACTTTATCCTCGTCGCCAGTTATAGTGTTTCTTTAATCGCTTTATTATCTTGCTTTCTCTATATACACTCTCATCCCACACTCCTCGTGTTTCCCCCATGTGACCGTTACGTCACGGACACTACACTAACCTTGCCAAAATTTAAAGGTGAAGTTACAAAGCGGAATACGTTCCGGGACTCATACGAATCAGCGATACACAACAACGATGCTATTACGAAGGTCGATAAGTTTAATTATTTCAATTATTTGCTGGAAGGAACTTCACTACGCGCTATTCAAGGGCTTAATCTTACCAATGCGAACTATGACGCCGCCGTAGAAATACTACAGGACCGCTTTGGAAGACCGCAACAAGTCATTACTGCCCATATGGACGAAATACTCAAGATCCAGGCTTGCACTGGAGACAGGCTATCTTCTCTAAGAAACGTTTATGATAAAATTAGCGTGCACGTTCGTGGTTTAGCTTCGTTGGGTGTTTCTTCGTCGGAGCAATATGGGAGCTTAGTAATACCGATTATTATGTCAAAGCTACCACCGATATTCGCCTACAGATCGCACGTAATGGCACCAAAGAAGCTTGGAAGATCGACGACTTACTCACCACGATAAAATTCGAAGTCGAAGCTAGAGAAATAAGCGAAAGCACAAAGTCGAGTGAAAATAGTCAACAAAGCTCTAAATATCAGGGCAACAACACCAAGAATAGCGTCACGCCCACTGCTGGTGCTCTGTTTGTTAAAACTTGTAAACCTCCAGACAATTTCAAAATACAATGCGTTTATTGTAGTGGTGATCATTGTTCTGCATCGTGTGAAAATATTGTTTCTGTTGAAGCTCGGAAAAAAATTATGGGTGAGTCGGGACGTTGTTTCAACTGTTTGCGAAAGGGACATAATATTAGAAAGTGTGTCAACACGAGAAAGCTAAGTGCCGCCATTGCCAAGGCAAGCACCACCAATCGGTATGTCTACGGAATCAGAAAGTCGAAGATGTTCAGCCAAAGGAACAGCACAAAAATGAAGAAGGTACCACGACAGCCACAAGAATCTGCAAAGGTCCCGTGCGCGTATTGTTTGACACCGGAACCCAGCGCTCGTACATTACGAATTCAACTCGAGCAAAATTAGGAAAGAAACCGATTAGGAAAGAAACATTACTTTTGAACACATTTGGGGACAACAAATATAAACGCCAAAATTGCGAAATCTACAAATTCAATCTCGAGAATCAAAACGGAAGTGAAGAGGTAGAACTCACAGCGATTAATTTCCTGTTATATGTTCTCCGCTAAATTCGAAAGTGGACACTAATTACGCTCATTTGGAAGATTTGGAGCTTGCAGATTATGGCGAGGATGACAACAAAGGTAACACCATCGACATCTTAATTGGTGCAGACTATTATTGGGACATTGTTATTGGCGATGTTGTTAAGGGTGAAAGTGGTCCAACAGCAGTCAACAGCAAGCTTGGATGGTTGTTATCTGGTCGAATACCCACGTCTATTGAATCCAAAGATCCACCTGTGTAAAATCTTATCTTAACTGGCAAATCATTGGACTCTTCAAGAAATTCCACTTCTTAGGAAACAGAGTCTATGGGAATAAGCGATTATCAGCGAGAAAACCACGAATATGTCAACTTCATTCGTGATATTCGATGTACAGGAGAACGGTAGGAAGTTCGCCTTCCTTGGAAAAAGGAGTGTCCGGAGATAGAGTCAGATTACGAGCTTTGTCACAATCGGTTACGATCGTTGCGGCAGAGGCTAACAAAGCAACCTGAGCTTCTTAGAGAATACGACAAGGGAATTCGAGAACAGTTATCATCGGGAGTAATTGAGCAAGTGCCTCATCCTAGCGAAGAGAGTAAAGAGAACGAAGACGAAGTGCATTATCTTCCGCATCACGGCGTAGTAAGGAAAGACAAATCGACTACAAAATTGCGTGTGGTATATAACGGTTCAGCTAGCACGGCTTCACGACCAAGATCTCTCAATGATTGTCTTCTCACAGGCCCTAACTATATCCCTCATCTTTTCAATGTTCTCGTCAAATTCAGATTAAATCCAGTCGCCCTAGTAGCCGATATCGAGAAAGCTTTCTTGATGGTGGGAATCGATAAAGTCGACCGAGATATGTTGCGCTTTCTGTGGTTTAAGAACATTCACGACCCGAAGGCCGAGATAGTGGAATACCGATTTTGCAGACTTGTTTTTGGATTTAGACTATCTCCTGCTATCTTGGGATCAACGATTGATCATAATTTGCGTTTCTACGAAGCTCAAAACCCAGAAATAGTAGACATTCTAAAGAACTCGCTGTACGTTGACGACCTAGTTTTTGGAGCTCAGAATGACGACAAGGCGTTCAGCATCTACGAGGCTGCGAAGAAAATTATGCTAGATGGAGGTTTCAACTTGCGTAAATGGAGCTAGAATTCGAATGCTCTTATGGAAAACATAACTAATGTTGAAGAGAAAGTCGAAGCGAATGCAACAACCACACAGCCATATATTATGGAGGAAGATCAATCGACTTCTATCGAAGTGGAATAAGATTCTGAACGAGTTAGACAAGCTGGACAATATACGAATTCCGAGATACTACAATGCACCTGACACAGAGCCGACAAAGATAGAGTTGCATGGATTCAGCGACGCTTCAAAAACAGCATTTGCAGCAGTCGTTTATTGGAGATCAGTGTACGCGGACAGGCATGTTCAAGTAAAGGTCGTAGCGGCTAAAACCAAGGTAGCACCTTTGAAAACACAAACCATCCCACGTCTGGAACTGTTGGGAGCTACCATTTTGGCTAGCTTGATTAATACTGTACACAATTGTCTTCCAAATAATGAAGACATCGAAATTTTCAATTGGACCGACTCCAGAGCAGTATTGTGTTGGATCACAAATGAGAAACCCTGGAATCAATACGTGGAACGCAGAGTCCAAGAAATACGACAACTTACTTCGAGAGTATCATGGGGGTTTTGTCCCGGTCTTCAAAACCCTGCCGACTTACCTTCTCGTTTGCCCATGTCTCTTTTAACCCATTAAGACAATTTGCTCATTTCGCCCCAGTGGCCCTACATTCCTATTTTACTCTGTCTAAATGCTAGACGATTTTACTTGTTAAGGGGAGAGTGTTGGATATGCATGGCTTAAATAGACATAATTATGAGACCTGTCTATTGGCATTCAATACGTACTCTATTATATGTGTTACATTTTTCAAGCTGTCAGGTTGTCCTAATATATATGTTTACTTCTCTTGAGCTGACGGATATTGTATATTTGGAGCTGGCGAAACAAGGTATAGTTCTGTATGGTTCACCTTGTCCTCAGGACTCAAAGATTAGAACAATGATATATTACTGGAAGAGACAAAACAAATGATACAAGGATTTAATAAACTGCAGCAAGTTATGTGTGTTTGATATTGGCCAATGTGACAATGTAAAAGGTATTCAGATTCTGCAAAACTTAGGGTTGCAGTTTTTTCACAATCTCGTGTCTACAAACTATGAGAGATTAGTATTAGTATAGTATTCTCACTCTAATTAACTCCTCACTTATGGTTAACCTATTAAACCGCAATGTGCCTTAATTTGCTCTTATACTCTGTCTAATACCAGGCAGCTTTTCAATCAATATGCAGCGACCTGTTCTAAACCAGGCTGTTTTATTCAGTGGGTTGTCTTACAACAAGGTAGATTATATACTCTGTCTCAGTGATGAAGCTAGACATAGCAACTGGTTGTGCTATGCAAATTGTTGATTCTTTAATTATTGAAACCTTCAGAAATGCACTGTCTTTAGCCTATTTTAATGCATGCTTATTTGAAATAGCAAGAGCAGTTTCCATGGCTTGCTTTACCAATGCTCTTTCTAACTCCTGACAATTTGAGGAATTAAATGGAGAGTAGGAGACTGCTTAGATATTATGTACAGGTAATGCCATAAGCTATCTCTCTTGGATGAGAAAAACGTTTGGTCGCAATAGCGACCTACAAAAATAACAATTAGAATTTTTGTATTTTTATGCGGTGCGAATATTTGATACAGTATGTAGTTAACTAATTCAAGGTTATGGCGATTGACTGTTGTGTAAAACTACCTGAAAAATAAAGCGGGACATTTAATTACTGCGGAACATTTAATGTTGTGCATTAAGTGCTCTGACGTCGGACCTCATATTCTATGTTGGATGTGTAATCATATTCTAGTTGAGTAGTTGTGTGACACTTACAATATTATTTTCCATAGCCCTCGTCAACAATGGAGAGTATCGTACGGGACAAAATGGCCCAGTTAATGGATGTAGACCAGTTAATGATTATTAGGGAGAACTTAGTGTTTGTAGAATTGAATTGAATTGAATTGAATTGAATTTTTTAAAACTTGAATGGCAGTTTACAAAAAGAAACTGAAAAACTCAAGTAACAAGATAACATTAAATACAATAATTTGGAATAAAATATATAAAAGTATATGTACAATATAACAAATATAGAAAAGTTAATGCATTATTGTGTTAAGTTATTAAATTCTAAAGGTTCAAGGCAAATCCCATTTCCGCACACAGGTTGGTAAAAAACTGTCATAAAATGTATTTGTACGTGTCTTATAAAGTGGAATGTTTCTAGCATTTCTAAAATTATATTATATGAGTGGAATTTCATTCTAGGTAACAGATCAGACGTTTTACTTGAAGTACCAAAATTGTTCTCGTAAAACCGTTTACACAAGGAATCCCTCCGATCAACAAGTGTAGGCAAATATTGAGTTCGTATAAACCATCCTTATACGATAAATCAGGATAGATAATTTTCAGAGCCCGGCGTTGAATTTGTTCAATTTGATCGCACAAGGAAAGAGGCAATGAAAAATGCCACACGGGGCATGCGTACTCTAGAACAGGTCGTATGAAACTGCAGTATACATTTCTAAGATCCCTCAGTTCTACGCCATTTCGTTTCAATATTCGGATTGCAAATAGACGTTTGCTGGCTTTAGAGCATATATGGTTAATATGAGTCGTCCACTATAGATCAGCAGTCAAGTACACTCCCAGAAGTTTAACAGTGTAGACAACTTCAAGATGTTGATTGTCTATGGATAAGCAGGGAACGAGTGTGGAACGTTAGAAAGTGATATGTTGAATTCTTTAGTTTCTGTAACGTTCAATTTCATGTTGTTGTCTGCCTTCGCATTTTGCTTCGCGTTCTTCGCATTTTGCTTCGCATTTAGTTCGCATTTCTTCGCATTTTGCTTCGCATTCTTCGCAAGCATTAAGGCCCAATCAGGCCCGATAGAAGGTACGGTACGGCTTAATTCTGGTGTACATTTATACAAGGACTAATTATTGCTTAAAAGATGAAACAATACACAATACAATTTTGATACATTTTTATTTCACATAACCACTACATCGATTTATTGATCATCATCACTATCTGAAAAACGTCCTTGATCTTCTAAAAGCCGTTTCAACAGAAACTTTATTTTGTCAACCGCTGCAGATAAAGCTTCATCAGGATCAGACGGGTCTTCGTTCACAAATGCCTCCTTCGTTTCCATGATCTTTCTATGCACAGGATCCTTTATAAGTGCTTTTATCCAACATAAATTATCCAGGTAAACGCCAGCGAATTCTTTCTGAAGTTCAGGTCAAGGGCTTTCTGCTTAGCTACACTTTCTTCTTGCCCATCCATTTGCAACGTTTTCAACAGTTCATCATATTCTGGCCCAACCGTCACTTTTGCATCGTCAATCATGGTTGCCCAAGGATCAATATCTTCCTTTATTTCACCATCATCTTTGGAACTCTCACTGTTTTCATCATCACCCGTCTCTGCATTCTCACTGTTTTCATCATCATCTGTCTCGGCATTCTCACTACTTTCATCATCATGTGACGAGGTTGATACATCCTCATCCGATTCTATATAACGGGATTTCTTTCCGGGAATTTCATCATCTGTGATCACTTTATCATATACTGGCTTATCTTCGTATTCCATCACGGAGCCTTCGTCAAAACTATGGGCATACGTGCAATGGCTCGCTTTATGCCGCCTGACATCATAATTAGATGAAAACCGTGGTAGACACCGATCACACTGATAAGAACCCATTGTCTACTACACGCTCCCAAGGAATGAAAAGAAAGTCAAGAGTTATATAGTTGGCTTGTGGGACAATACAAGCGAGCTGGTTTAAACGTTCTTGACTTTCATCTCTGGGCAATTTTCAATTCTCGCGCACATTAGGTGTTCATTTCTGCTCATTTTTTCGCATCTATATTAGTTTTGGTACTGTACACTTGTATGAGTTATTCCGGGCCAACGGGTCTTAATGCGAAGGATGCGAAGCAAAATGCGAAGAAATGCGAAGGCACATGAGGCCACAAAGGTCTTAATGCGAAGAGGCATGAACAGAATGCGAACTTAAGACTAAGTGCCAGCTAGACTGAGATATTCCGAGCCATCGGGCCACAAAGGGCCTAAATGTGAAGACGCATAAAAAAAATGCGAACTAAATGCGAAGAAGCATGAGAAAAATGCGAATTAAATGCGAGACGCATGAGCAAAATGCGAGGGCGCATAGGGCCACAAAGGCCTTAATGCGAAGACGCATGAAAAATGCGAACTTAAGACTAGGTGCCAGCTAGACTGAGATATTCCGAGCCATCGGGCCACGAAGGGCCTTAATGCGAAGACGCATAAAAAAAATGCGAACTAAATGCGAAGAAGCATGAGAAAAATGCGAATTAAATGCGAGACGCATGAGCAAAATGCGAGGGCGCATAGGGCCACAAAGGCCTTAATGCGAAGACGCATGAGAAAAATGCGAACTTAAGACTAAGTGACAGCTAGGCTGAGATATTCCGGGCCATCGGACCACGAAGGGCCTTAATGCGAAGAGGCATGAGAAAATGCGAACTAAATGCGAAGACGCATGAGCAAAATGCGAAGACGCATGAGCAAAATGCGAAGACGCATGAGCAAAATGCGAAGTCGCATAGGGAACCCCGAGGGAACCCCCAGGTTAACTACACGATGGAATTTTTCGGAGTTCTGCCGGATACTCTCGGTATGGATGTTACGCAACGCTTCATGTTACGCAACGCTTTATGTTACGCAACGCTATTAGTATTTAAACGTTGCGCAACGTTTTATGTTACGCAACGCTTTATGTTACGCAACGCTTTATATTACGTCACCTCATTATTATTCTTACTTCCAGGCGTGACGCGTGAATACTAATACTCGGTTCAAATGTCACCTCCAGGTTGCGCAACCTCTAGGTTACACAACCTCAGAAGATACGTCACTTTCCAATATGGCGCCTTGCATACTAATTACTACCGTGCGCACGCGACGCCATTTTGAATACTAATTACTTCCGACCCTGGTTAGGCCGGTTAACCTACTCATAGTGTAACACTCATATGGAAAAGCGTAGCTGGGAATTTTAGATTTATTGATATATTTAGGTTTACAAATTGCCACGCCCTATTGTTTTGTTTTTCGTCGGTTTTTAACTTCTCAGTAACAACCTCCAATTTAAAAGCATGAGGTGGTATTTGATTTCTCCGGAAGAAATGCGGCGTTGAAGGTTATTACGGAAAAATAATAACCTAGTACCAGGTTATTACGGCAAAATAATAAACTGGGATAACTTTACATTAAAAATTAGCATAATTAACAAAACGCTTTAAATTAAGTATCTCAAACAAAATCACCCGCACAAGCACACACAAAACTTCAACCAAATAAATACAACTATTCTACACACAAAGTAAAAATCAAGTTTGTCATGAGAGGGTAAAGTTAATAGTAATATTATGAGGAGTTGTTTTCTTATCTGTTTTTTTGGTGCTCATATCTTCATTTAACTTTGTTTCCTCCTCTTTAACAGCTTTTTCAGGTTTGGTCTCCTTTACTTGAACTGCCCTCTTTTTTGACGGTGTTGAATGTCCGTACAATACGGACGAAACGCTCTCCTCTAGTTCCTTGCTTGTTCTTTTGTATGCTCGTACAGCCAAACTTCGATGTCCTTAGTAGCGTAGCCAGCCCGCCGATTTAGTCCTCCTATGCAAATTTGTTCGTGTTCATTGACGGTGAAAACAATTAATTTCTAAAGAAATGAATAATTTGAAATTTGCATAGCGGGACCAAATCGACCGCTGGCTACGCCACTGGTCATGTCCTTCAATAAAAGACGAAGTATAAGTCTTAAAAATTTCCAAAATATTAATCAGCATACGAATGATTCGTCAAAACTGACTAACTTGTTTTTTTTCACATATTAGTTGTTCGTCAACTTTTCCGTCGTATAATCTTGTTGCCGCTGTAGCCCGTAAACTGTAGTTTGTTTTAAAACCAGTAATTCCTCCAGCGTCACAAAGTCGCTTTGCCATACTTGATAACTTATTATGGCCCAACGGAACACCACAATACCAACAGTCAGGCTTGGGTTTTTGCAACGGGGTGAGGTAGGACGCGTCGTTATTTCTTTCTTTTGGACGATAGCGAGAAAATTCATACATTGCATATTGACAGGCGGTGCTAATTACATCAAAACGAGAAAAAACTCTATAGTACAATCAAACAAAACAAGCTCTTAACAAAGGCTACAATATTTTTCGTATAAACGCACTATGCATCTCGTCGAATCAGTATTTTCATATGCCCGAATAACTTTCGGTTTAGTTTTTTCTTTCTTTAAGCCCACCGGAGTTGGTTTTACTAACATTCTCGCCGTATTCAAGATATTTCTTGCCCTGATCATCGTACTTTAAAGCAATTTGCGAATGCAAAATGATGCAAAGCAATTTGTTTTGATGCAAAGCAATTTGTTTAAATTCATTCATGCACACAACATTTAAAAATAATTGATTTAAAAATCGTAATAACACAATTGAATTTTCAAATCCCTAATTGCTCTTTTTCAAAAACAAACTATGTATTATCTTGAATTTCTAATGTAGAAACCGACGAAAAACGAAAGAATAGGGTGTGGCAAGTATGGTTTTTATGTACTATTTAAAACACGAGCACTCCTGCTTTATCAGAATATAAAACGCGAAGCGAAGCCGAGTGTTTTGTATCTGATAAAGCACGAACTGCGAGTGTTTTAAATGGCTTGAAAAACGACCCATCTTATTAGCTCATATAAAAACGAATTTTGAAAATTGTTGTCTTGAAAGCCGAGAAATTTCGACGAGAAAAACGAGCGGGTCTTTATCACATATAAAGACACTGATTAAACATTAATTTCTTTTGTGTTTTCTTCATGAATTATTAATGAGTTTTTGAATTCACTGTAAAGACTTATCGCGTCGCGCTCAGTCTTCACGTACTATTTAAAACACGAGCAGGAGTGCTTTATCAGATATAAAACACGAGTGCGCAGCACGAGTGTTTTATATCTGATAAAGCACGAACTGCGAGTGTTTTAAATGGCTTAAAAACGACCCATCTTATGAGTTCATTGGCGAAGTAATTTTAAAAATAAACATTGTCTAAGCCGAGAAAATTAAAGCTAAAGTTTATGTAAATTAACATGATTTTTTACCACATATAAAACCACCGACACGGTAGTGATTTCCTTTGTCTTTTCCTCATGAATAGTTAATGAGTTTTTTAAAGTTAATTATATTATAAGTAGTATCTAACGAGCAATTTGATTGGCTAATTCGCGTGCTTTATGACGCAATAAAGCACGGCCACCGTTTTAATTTTTCTCCCTTTGTCCCCGCTTGTTAAATTTTCCTCGGAATTGTCAATACAATATGAACAAAATTATAATAGTTTTAAATCCAAAGTCTGTCAGAAAGCAAGAAAAAGTAGACCTAAACGAGATGGAAAAAGCCAGCCAACAAATAACAAAGGGATCCATAAACGGCGAATAAAGATTTGTAGCTGTTTCTGAGTTTGAAATATACTTTTTTGCTTGAAAGTTCGCATTCAACAGCGACAAGAAACGCGAAAATATGTGCTATTTTGACATTTAAAGGTACAAAAACTGTATTTAAACACAAACCAAACACAGTTCTAGGTGCAAAAAATTAAAATTAACCACTTTGGCATTGACTTAGATAACACTATGTGTACAGTTTTTAAGCTGTCAAGATGCAACGACAAAAACCTACACAAATACGACATGTTTATGCATTTCTTGACAGTTTGTCTGAGAAAATTTTTAACCACCAACCACTGAATTAGCAAAAAACACAAAATATATTCAAACAGTACCTTCAAACAAAAACTGCCCGATATATTTGGTTCAAGATGAAAAATCAACTTGACAGCCAATGTCGTCAAAGCAGCTTGACAAAAACCCTTCGCTTTTATACCGAATCCAGGACAAAAGTGAATCAGAACAACGAAAAACCAATCATCTGTCTATCATTGTGCACCATATTTGAAAAATTTTCAACAGTTTTTGTGCCTTTTTATTCCCTAATTTTTATTGAGTTGCAAGTTTTTCGCTCCTTCGCCGGCCAGAATTCAGGCGTAGTTGTTGCCAAGCAATGAAAACATTGAAAAGCTTGCGAATGACGTCAGTGATTACATGTTAGGAGAATATCAATATTGATCTTTGAACAAAATTGTTTACTGTGCTTATCTACCACTTGTAATATAAAAGAATGAAAAAAACTCGTCTTGTGCTGTTATGGTGTAATAATGCACTCGAGGGTATGTTGGGAGAATACTCTCGTATTCTCCCAACATTCCTCCCTCGTGCATTATTACACCATAACGGCACGCAACTCGTTTTTTAATTCTTAAATAAAAACCTCTCCCTCGTGCTCTAACCTTCATATAGCAAACTTGATTATATTAGTGTCCTCGGATCCACCCTCCCGTTTAATAGTGAAGCAACGAATGTAGCCATGCATGTGGAAGAAATGTAATATATACGACTTTCTAAATAATTTTTGGACAATTAATATTTGTTCAGAAATGAATACTACATCATTCTCACTTTTATGAAACAGTATCCAAATATACTTAAGAATAATATGAATAACTCGTTGCTAGAGCAACAATGACGTTTTAATGTAAAGATCAAGTTCACTGATGTTGTTTTCGAGTAAAATTCTCACTTTTCCACAAATTATATACACACGTACTGTAGTTGACGAAAAATACGGATATAAATCGGAAACCGTCTATTTTGATTGTATAAAACATTGATTAATTCCGTTTTTAATGACTTAGAAATACACTGAAGTGTCGGTTGTTCAAAAGCCTGTTAGCCTAACCACAGGTTAACTAAAATCTTCAAATTAAACTTCCAAACAGCTTGTTTATAAAGTTGAATATGTTTTTCCAGAAATCTTTTCTGGATCAATGGAGTCGGGGGTGTGCTTTTAACCAGTTCAAATAAGGACAATTGACACATAAAGAAACAGAAACTTAAATAATCAGTTTGTTAAATATATCGATAAACGTAGGCCAACACTGCGCAAGATTGATTGCGTTGAATTCGTTCAATTTATCGAGAAGCAGTATTAAAAAACAACACCGAGAGAAAAATAAATTTATTTTGCTATTGCAAACAGCTAATGTTTGCAGAACCCTCCTCCGCTGTACTATATCACTAAATCCAAAAAAAGGTAAAATCTCCAATATATTTAAAACTAAATATCTCCAAAAAATGAATTGGCATGTTTCTGTGAACTATTATGGCATGTTTAACATTCCAGGACATTGCTATATATAGCAATTGTTTTAGTATTCGTTTTTCTCTGATACCCGAAAACACTTTATACCTAATGCTACATTTGAATGCTACGGACAAGCATGCTGTATCACATTGAAAGAATGACGTTACAGAGTTTCCCTAAACTCTTTGATTGAACAGGGACGCCTGTCCTCTGTGTTATCTGCTGAGAAGTGTTCTGAATAATGCTTGGTATATGCATGGCTGTTTTAACCATGGTACATGCAAACCTCGACCACTTACAAGACAGAGCAACTGCATGGCAATATTTTTAGTCGTATAAGAAAATTGGTATACATTCATGTTATAAAACATTTACATAGCAATCAGGAACACAACAATTTGTAAAGAGTTATCATTTGTACCCAATAGCTGGGAGTGTAGTGTGGTTTGCGTTGATTCACAAAATGTTAAACAGTACTCTGGATATCATAAAACCGACAAAGAGTATTGGTTTGCTAACCTCAAACTGGTCACTAACGCCAATTGACTGATTAGGATCACCTGAAGATCCAGTTTAGGATGTAACAGGCAAAAGTCAAGATTTTGAGGTAAGCCTGTTATATACATTGCTCTCATGTTTTACATAAACGCTTGATTTAAATATAGCCGTAAGAAAAACTAGCAGGAAAAGCAAGGCGGTAAATTGAAGCATGGGACATAGTTAGCATGTATCTAGTATTTTATCGCTTAGGCTTGTGCATTAGGCAAATCTAGGTCACGTAGCTATTTTTATACACAATTAATAACGAAGCATTGTTAATAATACAGATTGGCTATCGTAAGCATACTGTAACATTTCAATATAATTTTAATAAGCTACTTTACATAGATGCATAATTTAAACTCACCCTGTGGAAAAAGGTGATAAACATGGCACTGGAAACCAGAAAGCTTGCTTTCGTCATGGGGAAAAAGTTGCAATAGCTACGGCATTGTTTCACCGTTACGTTAAGCAAAGCCTGATACAATTGTACGATTATGAAATTAACTGGAAGATGTTCTCCAAGAAATGTATTGTTTTTAATGTTGCAATTATACATGTTTTTAAAGTTTCAATTATAGTATATTTTTACATTTTTATCATAGTATATATATAAGTTTTATATTCTATTGTTGATCGGACAAGACACACGTTGATAACAGCTCGTTTTGAACTGAAGTGTTTAGCATAGGTTATAGTATGGCTTCGAGTGCAATTTGGATATAACATTCACGTGTGAGTTTTTCAAAGACCTCAAAATAGCACGAGTCCGAAGGACGAGTGCTATTTGAGGTCTTTGAAAAACCCACGAGTGTATGTTACATCCAAATTTCACGAGAAACCATACTATTACTCAAGTATTAATAATATACATTAAAATATTCGAGACTATATGAAATTTAAAC